>CAKNYM010051293.1:128409-198487 GCA_932195095.1 Andricus curvator
ATATAAATTACCATAACTTCCCTACTCTTTGATAAAATGTATTAATAATATAGGTCAATTGATTCATTTCGAACCAAGAAATCTTTTATATCCTTGCATCAACTTTGAATTATGTTGAAGAAAAAAGTTTTACTATAAAAAACCGATCTTCAAAATATATAAATTACCATAACTTCCCTACTCTGTAATAAAATGTATTAATATTATAGGTCAATCGATTCGTTTGAAACTAAGGAATCTTTTATATTCTTGCATCAATTTTAAATTATGTTGAAGAAAAAAGATTTACTATGAAACCCCGTATTTTCAAATATTATGCATTACCATAGCTTCCTTACTCTTCAATAAAATGTATTAATATTATAGGTCAATCGATTCGTCTCGAATCAGCACATCTTTTCTGTTCTTGCATCAACTTTGAATTATGATAATGAAAAAAGTTTTACTATAAAAAACCGATTTTCAAAATATATAAATTACCATAACTTCCCTACTCTTTAATAAAATGTATTAATATTATAGGTCAATCGATTCGTTTCGAACCAAGGAATCTTTTATATCCTTGCATCAACTTTGAATTATGTTGAAGAAAAAAGATTTACTATAAAAAAACGTATTTTCAAATATTATTCATTACCATAGCTTGCTTACTCTTCAATAAAATGTATTAACAAATCTTTTCTGGTGTTGCATCAACTTTGGATTATGATAATAGAAAAAGTTTTACTATAAAAAACCGATTTTTAAAATATATAAATTACCATAACTTCCCTACTCTTTGATAAAATGTATTAATACTATAGGTCAATTGATTCGTTTCGAACCAAGAAATCTTTTATATCCTTGCATCAACTTTGAATTATGTTGAAGAAAAAAGTTTTACTATAAAAGACCGATTTTCACAATATATAAATTACCATAACTTCCCTACTCGTGAATAAAATGTATTAATATTATAGGTCAATCGATTTGACTCAAATCAACGCACCTTTTCTGTTCTTGCATCAACTTTGAATTATGATAATGAAAAAAGTTTTACTATAAAAAACCGATTTTCAAAATATATAAATTACCATAACTTCCCTACTCTTTAATAAAATTTATTAATAATATAGGTCAATCGATTCGTTTCGAACCAAGAAATCTTTTATATCCGTGCATCAACTTTGAATTATGTTGAAGAAACTATTTTTACTATAAAAAACCGTATTTTCAAATATTATGCATTACCATAGCTTCCTTACTCTTCAATAAAATATATCAATGCTATAGGTCAATTGATTTGTCTTGAATCAACACATCTTTTCTGGTTTCGCATTAACTTTGAATTATGATAATGGAAAAAGTTTTACTATAAAAAACCGATTTTCAAAATATATAAATTACCATAATTTCCCTACTATTTAATAAAATGTATCAATATTATAGGTCAATCGATTCGTCTAGAACCAAGGAATCTTTTATGTTTTTGCATCAACTTTGAATTGTGCTAATGAAAAAAGTTTTACTATAAAAAAGCGTTTTTTTTAAATATTATTAAGTACTGAAAAAAATTCAATAAATATTTTTAGAAATCCTTTGGTCCGTTTCAAGATATTAGTGAGGAAAATAAGCTCTCCAAATTTCATCAATTTACATATCTGCAACCGTTTTCTAGTTATCGTGTTCACAAAAAAGCGTGACATCCACACACACACATACACACACACACACACACAGCCGGACAATTGCTTAGAACATTTTATTAGACATTTTTAAATTGAGGATGGTTTAATTAAATGAATTGAGGATGGTTTAATTAAATGAATTTGAAAATTTTTGAAAATGTTACCATTACTTAGCAAAATGACCGAGATGATACCGAGATGATATCGAAATGATACCATATGGAAAAATTACCTTTTGGGTTATGAAACATCACTATTTAAAATAAAAAGTTTGTTTCACATTAAAAACAAACCCAATGGTCATGAAGTTTAAAAAAAATAGTTCTATTTTTTTAGCTAAATTGCAAACTGTGATGACTGAACTAATTCTAATTTTGTTATCCTAATTTAAAATGAACCGAAGTACTTCTAACTTTTATCATGTTCGTGCAATTTTTCCTTAGACCCCAAGGCTGTATAGTTAGTAGTACAAGGAAGAGGAAAAAAAGCCAAGTTATGACTTTATAGCCCCGTATCGTGCAGCAGGATATAAGGCCCTTTCCCCTCATGACTTCATGGCCCCATTCTCCTTTGTCTTAGCAGATCGTCCTGGCCTCCGGGACTTTTTGTTGCCCAATTTATAGTTGTTAGGGTTCTTTAGAATCGGCAATAAACGCGAATGAATCGCGAGCAGTTGTATTCTTTCGACTCTCATGCGATGGTGAAATCGCGTCTGCATAATAGAAAACAATAAAAAAAAAAGTATCCCACGAATACGAAAGAGCAAAAGTTTTGTTCAGTATCTCGAAAAAAAAAATTTAGTTTTCTCCTTTCTGCTCTGCTTTCCAAGAAAATCTTTTCTTTATAAATGTAGCTACAAAATCGTCTCCCGAATTATAAATTAAATGCGTCAATTCGTTAGAGCAGAGTTAATTAGAATAGAGGGTCGGAGAGTTTCCCTATGCATCTGTTTACATCCTTTGTTACATATACATAGCGAATAGAGGACTATATAGTGATATTATATCGAACTGGGAGACCCTTTCTACCCCCTTCTGAAACCGGTGGCTAACTCGGTGTGGGGCATTCGAGAGTAAGCGTATTATCTAATCTATAAAGGTGCCGCAATTGATTTTAAGGCCGAGTATAAAGTGAATAGGTTGTACAAAAAATCGTTAAGCTCTCAGCTAGCATATTTAATATATCCGTACTTTTTACCCACTCTCTTCGTTGTTATGAGCAGTATCTTTAATTTATCATTATATTACTCTGAATCATCTGCGAATTCACTAATTATAATCATCTCAGTATATTTAATAAAAATTATGATTGAAAATGCATTGATGAAAGTAGAATCAATCTTGAGTCGTTTAAATTTCATGATCCTCTCATTCGATTTTCAATTACGACCATTTGTGCATATCGTTCACCATGCAGCAGACCGAGAGGAAAAGGGTCACTCGCTGGCCCTCCACATCGATTTCTGATGGTGGTCTCAAATTCGACAATCTAATAACTAATTACTGATTTATGTTTCGTAACATGAGGATAAGGTGAAATAAATTAGGCAAAAGCATCTACAACGTAATAGTCTCCTTTTTAATATAATATGAATTCATAATTGTAGTAGACAATAATAATATAATATATCGTGATATCGACGCTAATAATAATAGATATATTTATCTATATTCACATTCAGAACTATGTACACTTGTATTCTTTTAATTAATTTACAATCGAATCTGTACGAACAACCGTGTAGTACCTAGTTTCGCATATTTATATTAATATAATAATAATAACTAGTACCTGTACTATGTATATTCACAACAAACAGCTTTCTCGACGATTTTTTCGAGTCGATTCGTGACGGATTGTGACGTTCAAGTAACGCTTTTTTCCAATCAACTTTGCGATTATTTACAAAAGATTATTATCTATGTTCCTAAGAATATACGTGTCAACGAATGCACGAGCACCGACCGCCTTTCTGTCCGAATAGAGTCTAAGATACGTAATTTTTCAACTCTAGGTTCGCTTTTCTCTCATTCTTTCCTTCTTTCTTACAATCCTTTTTTCCGTTCTTCTTTTCCTCTCACTTTATCACAGATATAAATAAATGTATCTTTACAAAACAATGTACAATTTTTTTTCGAGTACACATGATCGACAACCCCCTTCTTTTAGACAGACATTTTTTCAGAATGGAAAAGACCTCAAAGAAAAACTAGGAAGACAGGATTTAATCCTCACTTTTATAAAATAGGGGGATTTTAGCCCTTTTTGCTGACAAGGGAATATTTTTAAATAGATACAACAATTGAGCACCGGGAACATCTTTCAATTTTCATTCCCTCGCACGAAAATTCGTCAGATCTCTAAAATTCAGTTTTTTTACACTTGCTTTTTTATTGGAAATAAATTATTGAAGGACGAATTTTCGTGTTGGACTGTACGGGCCCAATAACAAAATCGAGAAGGGACGTCCCCTCGTTTTCAACTCGGCGAACGTACACTTGTTAAGGTAATTGGTTTCGACGCCGGAGTGCTAGGCGTTCATGCGAATTGCAAATTTTCTCGCCCTATAATGCTCTTATTTATATATTCGCAACTCCTTAGTCGTTCACGATCTGTCATAGAACTAATCGCATTATTTATATATTTATAATAATATACACGCAGCGTACACTCTCACCTCGCCCAAGCCACCCTCGCCAATGTCACATTTTTGCAACGGACCTACGATGACGACTCTACATACCTAAATTATGCATAGTTAATATTTCACTGTGATAATTAATCAATTAGCGATATTTAAGGATAATTGTAGTATCTATGGTGTCTGTTTTTTATTAATTATTTATCTACTACCTTACAACAGGAAGCTGATTTTTATTACTGATGCCATTCGCGGGGTGGTCGAAAGATGGAAATTTTTTCTGTTAAAGCGTGTACGCTTCTCTTATCTTGTGACTTGATAGTAATAGAGTAGTACAATAATAATATATATAATAAAATAATAGCCTTTATTTAAAATCTCAGCGGCTGCGCCGCCTTTGGATAATAATCATAATAATAACAACAATTACTATTGCCCTTGTACGGTGCCATTTGCACATTGCCCGTGGTTTATTTAAAGAAAAGAATCAATATTTCTGCTAAAATAAGCATCCCTCCTCACTACCAATTTCACTGGGAGATTCGAAGATTTAAAATCTTGATGACTTAAGGATTATTTTTTTCTTTTAGTACGACCCATGCAGAAATTTAAGTTTTTATTTGAATTTGCCGCCAATTTAGTTTTTCAGCTGTTTCCACTACTGTCAATGTTTCTGCACGGGTTAGACTTTAGAGTGATTCCCTTAATTCTTTAAACCAATAGATCTTTCCTAGTCACACCTTCCAGAGACCTGGACGATTTATGTATATCTGGTGTTCCAACATTGACACCCTTTTCTTTTCCTCACCTCTCTTTCTAGTTTTTCTTTCCCTCTCCCTCTCTCTATTCCCTTCCTTCTTTTTCTATCTCCTTGACTCGCATTCGCTCCTTCCTTTTTCGCTGTTCTCAGAGAAATGCAGTTTTTTCTCTCCTCCCGAGGCACAGCTTAAAAATCCCAGGACCTCGTGGCGCGCGTGAACGTGTGTCCATGTTTGCGTACGCATATAGAATCCGGCAGGACATCATCCATCGTCTCTTTTTGTGGTTAACCTGCAACAGAAAATGGGAATGGTCCGAGGTTAGTGACGCCATGTTCCTTTGTTACTTGCCAAGAGGAAGGGACCTGCGCGGCAAAGCAGTTACACGTACATGCGATAGCTAATACGTAAGAGCACGGGTTATATTCGTCGGTGGTTGGCCGCCGGCAGGAGTGGGTGTCGGTATTATACCCGTCAAACATATAAGCGCCTGCGCCTGCTTGGTACTGCGGTTGAAACAGAATAGCGATTGAAACAACGCGCTTCGAACGTAAACTAATTATGTTTGCAGAAATTGATATCAAACCATTTGAAACAGTAATATTCAACATTTATGTTACGTGCGCTCACAATAAATGCCCAATTGTCCGCAACTGGGTCAAAGCACCTATTCAATTCAGGGATTTTATAATACTATAAAGTATCTGGATCTGGATTGAATCAATCATCAGTTAAAAATAAGATAAGACTTCAATAAGAATATGCTTTCTATGAAAGCCATGAACTTTAAAATCTTAATGAACCACTTGTTTGATCTTTCTGATCAGTGAGTACATAAGGAAGGAAGTCAGACCACTTGAAATTTATAAAAACGGATAGATTAATCAAGGAATAAATTGAAAAGCGATTAATGAATTTGACTTCCTGAATTAATTTTGAAAACAGGAAATGTTCTATGTTAGGTTAAGACGCATTTCCCACGTGTCAGTGACCCATTGATTCCGTGGCAATGAATTAATTTTCCCAGTTATAGGTACACGTGTCGCTTCGATAGGCGACACTTGACAAGCAAGGCGATTCCCGATTACAGAAGAATCGAGAGCTCGAACCGGTTTCGAGCCGCGCTGGTGGCTTCGTAGCCACAAGATCGCTTTGGCTTCCTTTGTATCTTCGTAACTGCTTGTTACTAGAACACTTATGTCGTCCAGAAAATAGGTAGCCGCGACGTTTACGCGACGCATATCGCTACGATTACAACGTTTCGCATGGACAAATCCGGTACGTGTCCCATTCGATAGACATTCGCGATAATTCTCACTGAACCATGTTCCAGCGGACTTTTAATCCCTCGTGGAATCAAGAACGACCATGTAAATACCAGATCCGGATGCCAGACTCTGGATATTAAAATTAAGGATTTGCAGCCAAGAGCAAGAGGGAATGAAGTAATTAATGTAAAAAGAGTACAATTAGACTAGCCAGGTAGTCATCAGAGTTAAATAAAGTTTTTGCTTCTTTTTTTCAAGTAGTTCATTAGAAACAAGTGCACTTTGAAATTGTAAGTATGGAAATCAACGGCACATTGAGAATGCTACGAATTCATGTACTCAACATGTTTACATAATCAAGTACAGGAAACGGTGACAAATCAGTATAAAGATATAAATTGATATGCCTATCAAAGAGTCCATTAGGCTGATTATTCATCATTAGTAAACTTATGAGTGGCAATATTCTTTCTAGGGTATTCAAGATGCTTTCAACAGCTGTAAAACATCAGTAGTGAAAGATGGACCCATTAAAAGATTAAGGTGAACAGCAATTGCTCCAAGTACCTTCAGTAAGTACAGTACCACCCAGACAGCATTCCTCAAGTTCTTCCACATCAGAGATTAATTCCTGAGCATTGGTAGAGAATGCAGGGAAAAGGATTGATGTTAATAGTGATTTTTATGATAGGAAAAGTTCAACGATAAGAATTCTACTGGGTGCTTCGGTTACCCGGACTTCCATAAATCATCAATGGCTAATTCCATCTATTTCGCCACAATCGAGAATCAGTTGGCTGAGGCAAGTTGAAAAACGAGGCAATATATATGTGTAGTGAGGAGTGGAGCACTCAATCACTTGATTCAATGCTTGGCACGACTAATTGACTCGTGGATCTTCTATCGTCTTTACAAGGTAGATCTATTATGGCAAAGAGCCATAATACTTAGAAGATCGCGAGGCGCACGACTTTATCTTTTTCGCTTTCTGACTTGACTCTGGTATATGCGCGGCAACAAATTGGCCGTACGTTACGTTCGCGGCCGCGTGCCTGCATAAATTAGCGGGAAAGGACAGAAAAATATCACTCTCTTGTGCAAGCCCACCACCTCGAGCAATAACTTATGGAGAATCGTTGCAGGAATTAAAGATTAAATGAGAGACATCGCTTGGGGAGCAGGTCTATTTTTAGCTTCATAGCTTGATGAAAAGGGTACTTGCCAGAATTCTGGAATTAGGAATTTTTCAGCTGGTGAATCGAACTCTTATACTGTTATAAAGAGGAATTTTAGATTTCTAGAAGCAGTAGAATTAAACCTGAGACCGCCATAAGATTTGATGTTGCCTTATTGTGCAGAAAAGTCGAGAGCAGTCAATGCTGCAAAAAGCACCTACTGGTTTCTCTTGACTACGGGTGGTCTCCAACATTAAGTACGCTCAAGAATCACGAAGACAAACATCAAAGATGGAATTGAATAAATAAAGTAATTGAAATCCTTCAGAAAAACTTTCATCGTAATGAATCAACCCTCTAATTAAAATAATTCCCCAACAAATGATTGCGAAATTAAAAAATAAAAAAGTCCCGCCGCAGCGTAACGGTACCAATAGTAATGGAATCACGACAATGTAGTATTTTTTGCCTCCTAGTCGTTGGTCTTTCCGAGTGAACGAGCAAGCAACGACTATTGGTGCTGCCAATGAAATATCGTCATACGCAATCGTTTTGTGATTCGCAGTCGCGCATTAAAAAGCAATCGGCGCTCGGTACAGCGAGTTTTCATTTAGCTTGTGATTTTTATCTTTCTCGCCAGGCCATCCATCACCGCTTGTTCTGTCGTTAAATGCCTGTGCTTCGGACCGATCAGAATGACAATGTGCAAATTTGGCTCTATTGCGATATCGATTGTTGCCTTCCCAGTCTCGAATACCGAGGATTCATTCATTCGTTTGAAAACTTCTCACCTGTCGCTTTTGCGTTCTCGCTAATAGTAATAAATGCAAGCACCTTGCCACGCTTAACGCACACTAAATCCGGATGTTCTCGCGACATTAATTTATCGTCACTTGCTCGTAACAGGCTAGCGCTTCAACCATTGAAATGTTGTAATTCGAGAATCTGCAACAAGCTTTCTTAACACTATTGCTGCCACTTAAATTATGACTTCAAGAACCCCTTCGAGAATTATCATAAATTTTCTCTTATCCTCCCTGATGGTAATTTTAAACATTCCTGAATCATTCTTTAAGAAGAAATACTGCCACAACATATGTTCTTGAACTGGGATACCTTGTGCTGAATGAAGAAGATGAAGTGAATGTAATCAGAAAAGGAGATTTTGTAAATAGTGTAAATGCCCCATAAGAAGGTGCGATCAAGCATGGTAAAGTGACGAAGGGTATCGTATCATGGACGACCACCAAGATCCGGACACTCCACCCACTCTAATGGCAATTAAATATCCAGCGAGCTAATTGGCAATTACCACGGGCGTCGAGGTTTACTTTTTCAGCCTACCAGGTAGCCGCTGGGTTTCTTTCATTGGTCGTGCGTACTCTCCATGCGTGTGTTCTTTCTGGTGTGTTTTCTTGCTAGTATGTGTGCGTGACTACCTGCCGGACTGGATGGCTGCTGGACCAAGAAATCAGGGAGATGGTGGTAGGGAGAGACAGGTTGGGGTCTCTGGTGCACTCAAAGTTTTGGAGTTATAAAGCCACGGACTATGAGGACCACGAGGCGGTCCTCGACAGCTAACAGCCAGCAGCCTCGACACTGGAAGAGAGACGAGACGAAGGCCGCAAGGGAGAGAAGAGGCGAGGCGAGGTGACGACAGCGAAAACTAGTTTATTTGGGACCCGACTATAAATTAGGATCAGATCGCCACCAGATAAGGTGGTCCCGGTAACACCCGGGACCCGAAAAACGTCTCCAAGACCTGAAAACTGACGTTGCTCCTTCTTCTTCTTTTTTATTTGCTCTTCCATCTCCCATCTTTCTAACACTTTACACACTAGAAAATACTATCCTGCTTTGTCCTTCTTTCTACATATCGGAAACTTGGGGAGTATCGGGTTAAGGCCAGCAGAGGCGTCCACCTGGAATAATTTGGGTTCAGTAAAAATAAACACTGCCATGATCACAGATCGAAAATCTATTCTAATTCAAACCTCAAACCAGAACCCTTCCTTACTTTTAGACTTATTGTAATTTTTAAATAATCCCCTCAAGTACTATTTGACTATTAGGTTCTTCGCACGACCTTAATGACCCATTTCTGATTTTTAACGGTTTACTTTAGGGGAAAACTAATTGGGATTTAATTTAAGAGTAAACTAATTGAGAAGGGACGCAGGCTCTTTGCGAAGAAACTTGGATAAGTCAGGGTCGAAGTTTCACGGATACTTCAGGGTTGAGGAGTCAGGGGATATCGAGAGTAAACCCTGAAGATGAATCCAGGGAATCGTTTGTAAGGAAACGAGGGTAGAGCCGTTTCGAAACCCCTCATACTCTTGCTTTTTGGCGTAACAGGCATGAAGTCTTCGGTTTCCCAAGGCACTTTAACGATCGCCCAACCAACGCTGATAACTGCTCTCATACCTTCTTCGCCAATCCTCTTGAGTATATAGGATTCTCCGGAAAATCGGGAATCCACTCAAGAGAAAAACGAATTTTAAACGCGCGTCACGATAAAATGCAGAGAATTTTACCCTCTTCCAAACTGCATTAAAATGATCATCAATCGAGAGAAAAAAATGTAACTAAACAAAACAAGTCGAATGTTTGAATTAAAATCAAGGTACTCGGATGTGTCTATTTCTTAACAGTTTTTATTTGCATATATAAGCTTTAGTCCGACATTTTATTTCGTGAGAAGATAGAATCCAACAAGAATCGAATGACTTTGCCGGTCCCTAACGCGACAGGTCGAGGTGTGTCCGAGTGGAATAGCTGGATGAGAGTGTATAAGAGAGAAAGAAAGTAAGAAAGAGACAAGGGGAAGAAGATCGAGGGAGAGAGAGAAGGACGAGGCAAGCCAGTGGTGATTCCATTCACTGATTGAAATCTCCGTCCATTTGTTACTGTCAAGAAGGTGGCGATAGCCTCTCTCTCTGTCCGCAGACTGCCCACACGCTACTCAATACCCAATGCCATTATTATTTCGACGCAGGCCCAGGGACTAACGACCAATCAACTCGCCCGGATATTAATTCCTTATCGATTGTCTTAAGGTGTCCGTTCGACTTTGGAGGCGACTTGAGCTCTCGTCCAGGGCAGTTGATCGTGGACCGTGACTGATCGTGATCTGATAAGACTATACCGTTGCTCGAAACGACCTACCTTCGAGCCTTGTCTCTTATGTCTCCACTTTTTATTTTTACTCAATGGCGAAATAAATTACTGTAATACCTATCCGCGTGCGTTTCTCGTGTTAATACGATCTTGGAGTTTGAAATCTACTTTTTCCCTCGACTAATAATAGATCAATTCCATCAACAAAGAGAAAAACATTTCAAAAAAGATACTATAAATAATCAAGATCGAGTACGAATACAGAAAGTGTGACAAACCTTGAGAGACGTGGTGGTCCTCCGTCGGTGCTCATTCATATCCTTAAACGGGAGACACGAACCCACTTCCCATGGTTTGTGACCTGAAACAGATTCACATAGACACATTAATACACTTCCAAAATTGATTGAATACAATTAAAGGTTCCCCAACTGAATCACTTACCCTTTATAAAAAGGCTTGAACGCCGTGGTGGCTTCCGTAGGTGGGAGGCTAGCTGTCGTTTGATGCTGATGAAGTATCGAATTCTGAGAGGAAGGTGAGAATTCCTTGTGCGGGGAGTTCTGAAGTCGAGAACTGAAAGACGAAGCGCTACTGGCAGAACCCGAACTCGTGGATAGGTATCCTCCATTATGGTTGGATCCATAATGATTAAGATTACCATTACTGGTGTTGTTGTTGGTGCCACCAGGGCAGTACCCGGTTGGAGGGCCCTGGATCACTCCGTTCGGAGTAGCCACCTTCATGTTGGGAGGTGTTTGGGGTGGCGTATCCGTACCAACTTCGGGAAACCCCGCCGCCGCTGATGAGGAGGCACTGGATGTTGAACCCGAGGAAGAGTTAGGATTGTAGTGAAGCTGTCCTCCAGAGGAAGACGACAAAAATCCGCCGTATCTTGCAGATGCGCTGGAGTAAGGTGCCGTCGCTGCGGAGGATGGACTCATCGAAGCTGATGAAGGTAGTGCAAAAGAGGAGAGACTTCCGCCACCAGGAGTACCTCCCACACCACCTGAACCAAGCCAGGGTTGCTGGGAATGGTGGTGAGATTGGTTGGTTAAATGATGCTGTTGTTGACTGTAGTGCTGCTGCTGATGGTGTAAGTGATATTGCTGATGATGAGGGTGAGAAGGCGGAGGAGGTGTTTTACAAGCCGCTGTGTCAGCTAAAGACCAAATCTTCGGCTTGGTGGCTGGAATGGGGACGCCACCGGCGCCACATTCAGTCTTAATCCCTTCTTCTTTGAAGTGATCGTCGCTACCGTAGCCCTGGTGATGATGGTGATGCATCGCATGATGAAAAGGATGCTCTCCTCTGCGAGGATCATCTTCAAGGTCTAGATCATCATCATCATCAAGATCCTTCTCGTCCTTCAAGTGCTCTGCTTTGAAGTGCTCTGGCTTCACGTGCCTCATTGATTCTGTGAACAAGTATAATAAGTCAACTAAATATAAGCACCATATTAACTTATTAAAGTAAGCCGACGAATTTTTCACAAGCTGAAGTATCTATCCTAACTGACAATCCATTAGCCGATGAAAGCTTGGCACGTGATCTCTAAGTTAAAAGAGAAGGGTTTAGATTCGATCATGTCATTAAAGAATACCGATAAAGATCCGACGGTTGATCTTTGGATTAAGTCCCTAGTGAATTATTTGCTCGTCACTTGAAAGTATAGAGATTGCCTGTAGTATGGAAAACTTTTTCTAACTAATCATTAATTATGATAAGAGTATAAAGAGAGTGGTTTCTACTCGGGGGCAATATTGACGTTAATGGACTATATTCTCTGGTGTGAAAGTGAGACTTCGGATGCGTGTCATTGTGGGGTTCCGCAGATAAAGAGAGAAAGATGTAGCGAGTGTCTCCCTTTACACCCTTATATAGTTAAGCCGTAAGGGATGCTGTGAAAAAAGGGGCGAAGTCTGCAACCACTTTGGGGCGCGAGAGATTTCAGCTACCCTCGAGTGGATATATCTTTCTCTCTCACACCAGCAGGTCCTTCTTTCTTCATCCCTCCGGCTTCCTTCTCTCTCGGGGCACTCTAGACCGCTCGGGCCGTCTGCCAGCCAGTCAGTCAGGGGTGAGAATTTCATTAAGAGGTTCGAATGAGTCGGCAGAGGGTTTACTTGATGGGTCGTCAAGCGATAATTCCCAAGCTAGAAGGGGCTGCCGGCTGTACACAGAACGAGAGACAGACAGACGCAGAAAGAAAGAGAGAAAGGAAGACAGAAGTGGTAAAAGTTTAGATTAAGGGCGCGCGCAATGCCCCTTATAAAGGGAACCTTATGGACCAACTAAACTGATACTACTGCCAAGTCCACAAGTGGCTCTTTAACTTTTGACCCTCTTTTATCAGCCGCTAATCGCATGATCTGCTTCTACTAGTCAATACCTTCCTACGCCTTCGCTTACACGAGTTTACAAACCTAATTCGTCAGGCCCTACTACATCCGATATCAGATTAGGGAACACAATAGAATCACACCTAACAAAAATTCATACTTATATCTCTATCCGGGATCTTGCATCATATTCAACAGCTTCCATAAAAGGACTCTTTTATTTCCAAATGTGCTCCTTTAAAAATCACAAAGTTTCCCCCAAATGTCTAGAGTACTTATGATTCTTCACAGGACCTGAACTTTAACAGAACATCAATATTGTGCGTTTACGCCGTGTGTGGATTTGCATGAAAACCAGGTGCCAGAAGCGAACCGAAGCGGACCGATATTGGCCAATGTGTGGTGGGGTAATGGTGGCCATAGAAGGGTCCGTACCATTCGTCTCGCTGCGGGCGCCGATACATCACCGTGCCTCGAACCAGTGCCAGTATCTATATACATCTACCACGGTGTTCTCGTACATACATGTATACTGCATCAGAGAGTATATAGATCCGCGGATGGAGAGTATATTGGTCCTACGGATAGCTACTCAAACCCGGCCGCACCCTCTGCCATTCCGACCTATACTACCATTCTGGAACCATGCTGTATCCACGAATACCATCAACTACGTCGTCGTCGTCGTCGTCCACCAGGACCAAACCGAAGGCCATTAATCTCTTCGCGCGGCAACCCGCAACCCGTCACTGTGTTTACCCACATGTGAACCATTATGTCCGCCCCCGCGATATAGACGCTCTACGGATATTCATTCCAAATCTCACATATTCGTAATTTCCGCACTAGCGATCGACCACAACGACTACAAGTGTTCTCTTGTAGAATGTCGGGAATAAATTAGAATTCCGGACTTCTACAATAGCAAAACTTCGAGACTATTCCCTAATCCTGACAAGTTATTAAATGATGAAATTTTGTGATTATTCCTTTAAGATAATCTTTACCGGACAATACTCACTATCCGTGATTAAACTTTGTCAATGGATCATTTAGAACACTCTTCGCAACTTAAGTGACTATTACAATGTACATATCATTTCGAAATTAGCAGTGACTGATTTCCGATTGATTTGTCACTTCACGGGATCCTATTATGGCTTAATTGGATTTGACTATAAATTAAAGTGACAAAAGAGCTCATCTACTAGTAAACATCCGAAAATCTGTGTCAGTTTTGAAGACATCAAAGATACGATTAATTTTGCAGAAGAATTTATTATAACAATCAACTTACCACTGTCATCCAACCCTCTTCTGGCGTCATCGCCCACCCTGTCGCTCCTACTGTCCCCCATTTCTTCCTTCATTTCCTTAGCATCCTCCGAATCGGATAAAACCGCATCATCATCATCATCAGTTTTGTTTTTTGGTTCCCAAGTCATCTTGTTCTCTTTCTTCAAACGTCTCCTCGCATTGGCAAACCAGGTCGAAACTTGCGTCAAGGTCATTTTCGTAATGATTGCTAACATAATTTTCTCACCCTTAGTAGGGTAGGGATTTTTCTTGTGCTCATTCAGCCACGCTTTCAAGGTCGCGGTTGACTCCCTTGTCGCGTTTTTTCTTCGCGCTGCCATATCGTAGCTCGCACCATATCTGAAGCAAAAATCATACCTGTATATTAATAAAATCATACTCTAATAAACCAATGGAACTCTAAATTAGTAAATTGACGGAATAGACTTCTCCCATCTCTCTCTAAAAATGGTACATTTTTCAGGGACTTCTAAATCTGGCTGAAGGATACTTGAATCCCCCAGGGCTTTTGGAAAATCTGGATAGAACTCGTCGATGCGTGAGTTGCGTTAAAGGCAAGTTGCACGCCCCTATTGCCTAAACTCGGTCGCCTTCTCTCTTTCCCAGTTCACTCTTCAATCTCACTCTCTCCCTTTGTTTTTCCACCTCCAGCTAGGACGACATTCTACAGGGGCGAGGGTGATACGCCGGCAAATATATACGGAAAATAAACCCCCAACGGCGGCGTGATTCCATCGAGTTCCCGCACTCACTCGCCGTAATGGCGATCCGATCGATTCCCCTCCTCCCTTTCCCTCACTCTTTTCCCCATAGAGAGTGCACTGTATGTTCCATAATATACTACTCGACAATCCATCGTACATTTCCTATACCCATAACAGTACTTTTCCTGAACGAGAATAGTCCACGAGTCGTCTATTTTCCCATACAAATTGCCCGATTAGGGTTTCAAACTAATTTAGAATACGAGGAATGGATGAAGAGCTTTTTAGCTGAATTGGATTCACTAAATTCGAGCAAAAATGTAACATTTTCGTCCAAAATTCATTCAATTTTACATTTCCATCTTTGCGAGTTGTTCGACAAGATAAGAATCGGACCTTGGTATAATCTTCCAAATCCGAACCGTTAAAATTTTGTTTTCACTCTAAGGGACCGATTCCAGTAGTCGAGATTGCCGATAAGGGAGAAAGGAAAGAAGGTGGTAGGTTGTGGTAGACTTGGAAAGAAACGAAGAATGAACTAAGGTGGTGGTTAAGGTAGTAGTGATGCGAACGGGGGTGGAAATGGTTTCACCCTCTATTAAACTCCCTTCAGACAAGGGAAAGGCGGCCTCGGTGGATCGCGTCGCTCCTTTTCCAATAAAACCGCGTGGCTGTTGCACGAAAGTGGCTTGGAGAAGGGAAAGAGGGTGAAGAAAAAAAGCGAAAGGAGCCCGAGGCCTCGGAACGGTGAATCGATTGCCGCCATTGTGTTTCACCACGAGGGATTATTTGCTGAAGCAAAAAACCGTAATGAAGCTGCGATTATTTCTTCCCTAGAAGATCCCGTTCGGAACAGTAGTGATCAGAAGTCAAATATGACTATTCTCATTTAGTATCAGTTTTTACTATTAATTTTTGCTAGACTAGAATTGAAAATCCAGAGTATTTGAGTGTCGACAGTGAAACTGGTAGATAGGAGTAATATGGCGATATGGAGTATCTGGATGGAGGGTACTTCTAGAGCGTGGGTACTTGAGCGACTCATTAGGGGCTTTGCATATGGTGGCGTCAACCTCGAAAGGTTAACCAATATTGGCAGAACGCGCGTAATTACGTTGCCGTATACGTACGTTACTAGACCACCCGGAAGTGCAAACGGAGGTATCCCAGGTATCCCAGGTTCCTATCCTCTATCGTACAAGCCAATCTAATGCTCTACTCTGTAACTCTGTACCTTCCAACATCCAACCTACGACGGCCATTTGCTCACGCGAGCATCTGCAATATGTAGGCAATGGAGAACCTTCATTTCGACAGACAAGTCCTACCGACATGCGCATTAATACAACACCCACCTACTGGGAGATGATTTCGCTCATTTCAACTAGAAACTAAATTAGTTTCCCTCGACTGATCCGCCAAATTAAATCCTAACTAGATCCTATCGATATATCCTTTCACAAAACGGTGACACTTGCGTCCTCATTTTCTTAGAGACAAGAAAATTTTCTTTAACCGGTTAGACACCTTGAGGAACACACCATAAGTATAATAGTCTCAAGACTCGGTTTGAAAAGGCTGCACACCCCTTATTGGGGCAAAATTGAGTTAGTACCACGAGCCACTTGTTGACATAGTGAAAAAAAGTGCAGGTAATTACACTCTCTTTGAACGAGAAAATCAGCTTTCCCTATCAGGCTTTGGAGGCCTATTAGAGATGTGGAGGAATACGACCTTGGCTTCTTCTTAATGTTGCCATGACAATAAAGACTTGTTCCAGAAACAATTATTTTAATTCCAAACATCGCATGATTTGCACAAAGAATAATAATTGTAGAAATCGGGGTTTGGCTTGAAACTTGTTTTGGCTAGGGTCGACAATCTTTTTATGAATTCAGTGGTCGTACGTTCCCATACGAGGATAAGAGATGGTGGCTGAGGGTGAGAGAAAAGTGAAAAGGAAAGCAGGGGTGCCGTCACGGCCGGATAGAAATGAGAGTGTGAAAGTAAGAGAGACTCGGACGCGCGTGTGCAAACGAAGGGGTTTCCATGAGAGATGGCGTCTTTATTGAATAGCCCGACTGTTGCAGAGACGGTCTGGAAAATAGCGCCAACCCTCCTGGACATTTACGAGGCCCGAAAAGAAAAATTGTCGACCAAAGAGGCACGTGAAAAAATGCTTTCTATAACCCCGAGAACCTTCCCGCTCTCAATCACTATAAACAACTAAATTGGAGGATAATACTCCACAGATATATAAAAAATCTCGCCACTTCTAAATTTATCTTATTTGGAGTATTATTCAGAGTTATCTCCAGGGATCCTAAATTTAATCTAAGATGAGCTATAAACAAGTCTCCGACCCAAGAACTCGGATTTTTGCGCCCATCTCTTGAGCAGGACAAAACGAGGTTCCGATGTTATCTGAGGAAAATAACAGCGGTGACGACAAGCTCGCATTCCTTCACCAGTTGGAAAAAAATGCTGGCGGATCTAAGACTCGTATACACCCACGTCCACCCACGAGTCCCAGTAAACTTTATTCTCGACATAAAACAATGGCGGATCGAGGGGGTAGGCGCAGGGGATGCATACAGGCGTGTACAAAGGAGAGGTCGTCGTGCACAAAGGACGAATGAGGGAAAGAGGGAGAAAGCGACCTCGTAGTATTAAGCAAGTAAATTAATAGAGGCTCATGGAGAGGCTTTGCAGGTTGCCAGACTGAAGAGGTGAGGGCCAAAAGGGTGAGTATTCCAGGATAAACAATGCCTACCCGAGACCCAGAGGGACACAGAACCCTCTCGGCTCCTACCCCTTCAGTGTGAGTTTCTCCACTCATATCCTCGTAACCTTTCAGCAAATCATTGCCAGAGTAAAAATTATAAATGAATGCACTCAAGGTATTAGAAGCAAAAAACTGGGAGCTATCAAACACTGCTGGCACATTTATGGCAGGTTTTTTACTATCTAGATGTGGAGGAAAGTTTCAGATTCAAGGTAGGGATCGAAATTTCTTCAAAAATCCATTTACATATATGAAGACTGGCCCCTTTCATGTCGATAAATATGAGGGAATATGTGTGTGTGTGTGTTGGTGTGTATGTATACGAGGGTTGCTAAGCAAGTAAAGCACCTGTGGGAGTCGACTCATTGGCAGGGGTTGCTGCAAGCTAGAAAAAGAGAGAGAGAAAGTGAGAGAGTGAAAAGGAGACATAGGAAGAAAGAGGGAAAGAGAGAGATGGAGAAAGAGAGGGTTATATGAGAGAGCAGAGTGTGGAGAGTGGTGGCCTAGCGAACAGGAGAGTGCGAGGAGAGAACCCCGGAGGAAGCCAATCAATAAACTCACTCACTAGCTCTCCTACGAAGAGACCTACTACTACCATTGCCACTATCACCATCGCCACCACACTCCTATATTCTCCTGCACTTGCAAGTGCCTACCCAAGCTAGAAGCCTCCATTATGTACGCCCACTCAGCTCTCTCTCTCCCTATCCCTTTCTCTCTCTTTCATTCTCCCTCACTTTATTTCTCTCTCTCGTGCTCTCTTAACTGAATACAGCCATTTTGTAACCGTTCGTCTGTAACACGTTCAACATGTTCATCCCTGCGATCCAATAAAGGATTTCATCCTTTGATCTACGGCTATCAGGAAATCAAGAATTTTGTGTCGTACCAACAAAGCACCACAATCGACTATACTGTAGAATCTGAAAACTACATCTGAAGATCCAATCTCTCGAGCATGATTTTAACTTTTCTGCAACTAGACTTATATGCGATTTTTAATATTATGTTGGGCAACTTTTACCATGTGAAGATTTGTCTTGAAATCTGGTAGATTTAAGGGTGTGAATTAGAGTCTTTCTAAATTACGAGGTGATAAATTGGTGTTTACTCAAATTGAAACCGAACGCGGCTAAGTTGTGAAAGCATCCGAAGTGCCCCTTTTCTTCTTCTTTAATCCCCTTTTCCGGAAGAAGAGAGTGGAAAAGAAGGGTCCTAGTGTTGACAGATCTCTCATATATTTCCACTCTATATAAGTCTTCTCTTACCACCTCACATTTTTCTGTCGACATTCATAATAAAAAAACAGTGAAATGTTGCCGACGTGATAACCCTGGAGGTACTTTGTTTGCTTAATCATTTCAAAATTCAGAGAATAAAAAAAGGTCATCCTGATATTCTCTTTTTTCGACCATCTTATACTATTGATTACAACTCAGAGATTACAAATTTCTGGTGCATATGTTTTGTTGAGTATTGGTGGCCGAGATGGAGCAGAAAAAGTGTATTAATAATGCATGTAACTGTATTTTTTAGCGAGTAGAAAAAAAGTGTGAAACTTTTTTGATAGCATTAATAAATCTGTTGAAACAGAAAGATCATTAATTAACGTACCCATAGGCAGCGAGTGTTGGATCGTAGTATGTATATCCGGGGGCAGCAGGTTGAAGAGCAGCAGTGCCCCATGCGGCTCCCATATCCGCCGTCATCCCCATCCCCGTCGCGTCCTTCAGTCCGTACGGATTTCCCTGGAAAAGGAAACTAGCATTGATTTCCGTTGCTTCGCCACAAGAGCTTTTCTCTCTTCCAAGAGAAAGAGAAAGTTTTATGCAAACGGATTTTTCTCCCTTCAGTATCACAAGCTTCCAGCCTCTTGAAATTCAAACACATGTGATTTAAAAAAAGAACGAAAATAAATGCTACTGAATCTATCATTTTTAGATTTGAAAATATTTTGAATATCTGGTAAAAATAAACTCTTGGACAATTTCCGAATGTCATGATCATTCGGTGATGTGGAAAATAGAATAAAATGTTAGGAATTTCAAGAATGTTAGTTTGGGACAAGGTGTGTTAAAAATACAAGAAGTTCTGAGGGAATATTTAGGGCATCATTAATAAAAATCCTTTCTGCAAGGCTCTCGTGAGTTTTGACAAGTGAAGGCTGTCGCTGCCAGCGGTGAAAGTTAAAATAATTAATCTGAGAATTTCATTCAATCATGAGTTATTAAAACTGAGGCAAGTTCTAATATGACCTGGTAATAAAATTATTATAATCTGATTTACGAGGAACCTTCAGTTCTATTTACAGTGTTGGATTAGCCAAATATTTACAATCTGTTTTTAGAAAGGGTAGTCAACATTGTGTAATTGTTTGAAGATATACAAATTTGAATTTCGGGCCAAAACTGTTTTTGGTAGTACTTTTGAGTATTCTGATTTATAGAAGTATAAATGAAATGAAAAGCTGGATTATTAAAGATAAATTACATAATTAGGATTAGAAACGATCGGAATGGAGTTATTTTTTTCTATATCGACTTGTCCAAAATCATAAGGTTCTATCTCGGGTGGCGAACTCTTCAAGCTTGAGAGATATTCCGAGATAGAACCTTGTCCCTTGGACAAGTTGACATATCCATTTTAAGTAATTAAGTTAAAAACTAAGTTTTGTAGATTCAGGGATCACAGTGGTTCACCTGTTCAATTTTACGGAAAATAGAGGAATTTTCCATCGAGAAGAGAGGATTTGAAAAAAAGGAAAATTTGAGATATTTTTTCTCCTTCGCGATATACTGTTGATTCAATCCTGTCAGATTTTCTTTTCTCTGTTTGCGCAATTCATTGACAGTTTGATTTTTTCTTTGCATAATTTCTGCATTGATGCCCATGAGTGTCGCATTTATGTTCAGCGTGTTTTTCAATGCTTTTTGAAAAATTCAGCATTTTGTGTAGCATCATATTCTTTTAAAGTGTACTCTAAACAGTTTCTGACTTCTTCAGTCCTATTTTTTTAACTGCCAAGCATTTTCTTGTAATTCTTGAAAAATAATTCGTAGCTTCAGGAAAAGAAGGAATAGGTGTGATCCCTGTAGTTTTGATAAAATCAATAAACAACCCTTTCCTTCATATTCCTGAAAAATAGCCTCCCAATTTTCAACTGGATGAGATTATGATAACTCATCACTAAAATCCGCACAGACAAATCCACTTTTCCTGAAGTTTTGTCATTTTTCGAACATAAAAACCAAACGATGAAGTTGAAAGGAGTTCAACAAGTTTGCCGACGGCACGTGACCGAGAAGTAGTACGATTTTTGATATCAGTTCATGCAGCTCATCGTAAAACGAGCCGTTGAATGCATTATGGCAAGCGTAAAGCAACGCGGCATTAGGTGGCTAATGGTAGCACAATGGGATATTATTAGGACGGCTTAGAAGCTGCCGTTGTTGGCGCCAGCGAGTTTCGTATTTCAGGTTGGCTTGTCGTCGACTTAACTCTTAATTCTCGTCGGTTCTCCAATGTTCCCCATTTTTTACCCACCCTCACCATCCGTCTTTCTTCCTCTGCGATAAAATGTCTTTCCTTCTTGGTTACTTTCCTTTTTTCCTCTTCTTTTCTTTTATTTCTTCGACCCTTCATTACATTCCCAATGTTTCAGACATGGTTGGGCGAGGCTCTGATTTTTGAAAGACGCAACCTTGGCATAGCATTGATCCTAGAGTCCTTTTTAGCTTTAGCTTTGGCTTTAGCCATGTGAGTGCTCCTTTAATGGCGAACCACGGGTGGTCCATGGCTCAACTATTGTTACGACTGGAAATACCCGCATCGGTCACCAACCGAGCGACTCTGAGCCTGCCAGTGCATTATGCGTGTCACGTGTATATAATCCTCGAGCATGTGTTTTGCTGTATACGCACTGTGCACACGTGTAGACCGTACACTTTCTGGTGCGGTTTTGCTCAAAAAGGAAATGCCATTTTTGTTCGGGAATAAGGAGTTTTCATGAAAGTCTGTTTTCTCTTCATTTCAATTCAATCGAACTGTGTCATCGACAAAATCCTCTCTCTGATAGCAGATAGATCAACATTGAAGATTCAGATCAAGCTATTTTGTCAATATCAAACTAAATCTCAAGGGGTCGAATTTTTAACCAAAAGTGGATCAATTCGTTGCAGTGGGGAAAACAGCTGATAACTACATAACGAATACACTGAAAATGACAAATACATTTCTTCCGAGGGACAGTTCAAAAACTACGTCACGCTACTTTGAAAACATTTTCCAACCCTCATTTTCTTCGTCAGAGATCATCATATAAAAATAAAAAACTTGAAAGACCCAGGGTAACGTCCCGAATACGACCCCCCCCCCTTGGAGTCAAAATTTTTTCTTCGATCTCATTTGATAAATGCCTAAAATGAAACACAAAAAATTCTCTAAACAAAATTATTAACTTTACACCATACACTTACAACCATGTAGTTGAATCTTTAAGGTAAAACAGATTGAATCTTCAATTCAGAGGGACGAATTTTTTATCCAAAAAGATGAAATTTTAACCAAATATTCGATTTTTTAAACAAAAAAGATTAAACTTTGATTAAAGAGAGTTGCATTTTGAACCAAATAGTTATATTTTCAGGCAAAGAAGACGAATTTTTAATAAAATTATTATATTTTCAACTAAATAGTTGAATTTGAAACAAGAGTGATGAATCTTCATCTACAAAAACAGAAGAATTTTTAACAAAGAAGTTCAACTTTGAAACAAGTAGTTGAATTTTCCATAAAAAACTATTAATTCCCGACAAAATAGTTGAATTTTCTATTCGAAAATATAAATTTGTAACCAAAAAGTTAATTTTCAACGAAATAGTGGAATTTTTTACCAAAATAAAAGAATATCTAAACAAAACAAACAAAAATTTCAATAAAACAAAAGCGATGAATTTTCTACCCAGAAAGATTTTTCATTCAATACAGAAGAAAATGTCAAACAAATTGTTGAATTTTTGAGCCGAAAAGGTGAATTTTCTACAAAACAGTTGCATTTTCAACCAAAAAGTTAATTTTCAACAAAATTGTTGAATTTTCTACTAAAATAATAAAATATGTAAGCCGAAAAGACAAATTGTCAACAAAAATGTTAATTTTTGAAGCTAAAAAGACGAATTTTCTACAAAACAGTTGAATTTTCAACCAAAGATGTGGATCTTCCACTAATGAAATTAATGTTTAACAAAGTAGTACAACTTTCATCAAAGTAGTCGATTTTCCAATCAATATGATTTATTTCCTACCAGAAAATACGAATTTGCAAAAAAAGAAAATTTCCATAAATGGAATAGTTAATCTTTCAGTAAAAAAATTAATTTTCAAACAAAAAAAAAAACAATTGACCGAATCCATTTCAAATCAGGCAGGTTCTACACTTGAAGTTGCAGAATCTCTCGGGGACAAAATATGTTGTTTTTTAGAGGAAATTAAGCAAAACATATTTTTGCGATTCGCGAAAAAATTTGTTGTACAGAGTTATGCGTATTTGAATATTTGGCTTTGTTTTTGAAAAAAAAACAATTTTTTCTTTAAACTCGTATAACTTTTGACCTGATTGAAATATTTACGATTTCTTTTCAGATTCTATTAGAGTTTATCGCTTTTTTTCGAAGTACGCGAGAAAATTAAAAAAATCTTCAAAATTAACAAAATTTCATATTTATTTCATATTTATTCAGGTATTTTTCAATAATGTATAAAAACTTTGTTTGAATCTCAGTTTAAAAAATAAACAAATAATACCTGGACCCAAGTTTTCAGATTCTTATTATCTATTTATTCAGATTCTTATTATCTATTTATTCAGATTCTTCATTAGAGTTGTTTCAGCAAAAAATTTGAAAATTCGAATTTATGAAAAATAATTTTCTGATGAAAAAATTTTTAGGCCCACGTAAAATTCACCTTGAGTTTTCCTCATATGAACGTATATATATTTTTTTTTTTGAAGAAAAATGGTGGGTATTTCCATAATAAAGAGAATTTTTTGTTTATGGAAATTGAATTTTTGCATTTTTCTCGGAAATGGTACAAGATATCGTAAATATGTACAAGAACTTTTTGAAGAACTTTTTTAAATGTGCAAACTATTTCCCCAACATTTTATTTTATCTGTTTTTGTTTTCAAGAAAAATTCGAAAATTCGATTTTATGAAAAAAAATTCTCCTGACCACAAAAGTTATTTAGTCCGCATTAAACTCGCAAGGTATTTTCCTTATGATAGTACAAATTCAACCAAAAATTGACAAAAAATATATATGCAACGAATGGATAAATTTTTTGATCAAAATGATCTGAACACTTTACTCATGAAATTATTTTTCCAAACTTCTGTTTATTATTACCCCGTGTGATATCTAGCCTGCCTAATGTGGAAGATCTGATCTGGCCCAGGTGTAACTTCATCTAGACTAGACCGTCTAGTCTGGAATATCTGGTCTGGCCCAGTAGTGGCGCTGATCAGCTAAATACACTCATAGTGAAAAATGTCATTTTCCCAAGTTATTAAAAAAATAAAGGGTGTCCAGCCAGCTGCTGACCAACCTCCAACTAGTGGCTAATCAGCCATTAACTAGTGGCTGACCAGCCAATAATTAGTGGGTGCTCATACGATCTGGCCTGGCTTGGGGCTAGCTGAAAAAATTTTTCACTTTTAGCCAAGCCCAGGCCAGACCATCTGGTCAGCATCAAGACTGGAAACTAGACGTTCTAGTCTAGGCCGGGTCAGCGCCAGAAGAATCATAAATAAACGTTTGAAAATTAAAAGTAGACACCTGAGACTGGTGAAATTAATAAATCCACCTTCTTCCACCTCAACCCCAGATTAAAAAGAATGATGCCGTTGAAAGATTAAACAGCATGGTCGAAGGCGACTACAGTAGTTTTATCGAGAGGTGGACACGTCTCGTGCAGAACTCCCTCATAATGTTAAGGGGCTCGTGACTCTAATTAAAAGGTGAAAAAGCTTGTCGGAAAGAACAAGAGGTTAGACGCTTGCAGGTATCAGTTTGATTAATGTCGGCCCTTTGCATGAATTATTGCACATTTTACGGTCACTTACACTAATATTCTACTCTGTACCACTCACGCATTAATAATCATTATTCAAAATAATAACTTGGCCAGGAACAATGTATTGATTGAAAGTTTGTCAGTAAAAGTGTTGAATTTCAAATAGGTACTTGAATTAGCTTTTCATTGATTCAAAAAAAATGCAATTCTAATCTGATCGAACAATTGAAATTTTTAAACTACGTAAATGCAGTTTTTCACACTCTCATGCTACGTTTGTATGTATAATTGTATAACATTCGATCGTCGGAAGCATATAATTTAATTACAAGAAAGGGTGTGAAACATTGACGCAATGAAGCCGTAGCGAGTTTTGCTGTGATACCTGACTTTTCAGTTTTGCCTTACTCCCAGAGATGTCGTAAGGTTGACAATCAACTCACTAAATTTTTAAAAATTAAATTAATAACAAAATAAAGCATCTATTCGAACATAAGAAATAAAAAAGTCTAGCTATGATCCACCAACAGGGTGTCCACTCAGGTTTTAGAAAATGATTCCCCGTTTTCAAACATTTTTTCTATAGTCATTCAAATTTTTTAATTCATATACATGAATTACATGAAAAACGACAATGTAGAATAATTCTGAATTTTATGGCTTTAAAATTTTTGAGTATACATTCCAAATTGAAATCGGTTAATATTTACTTTTTTAGTTTTCATTCAAATCAATCGTCCACGTAGAACGATGATCTCTATGTAATGCTTAAAATATACTAATTTAAAAAACTTAAAATTTTCCAAATTTACAAAATAGCGGACTATAGAGATTATCGTCCTATGTCGTATGCCTAGTAAATATTAACCAATTTGGCTAAAATTTGGAAGACATTTTCAAAAAAAGGAAATAAGGAACACCATAATAGACACCTTGACCAAGCCCAAATCACGATTCCAATTTAAAAATCGCTCAATAACGAACGCCGGGATTATTGATTCGAGTATAATTTTAAATTTTCCCTGGACAGTGGTAACAAGAAAGTTGCACGAAGGTATGGAGCATTACCTTTTTTAAAGGCAGGACCACCATGCACGTCGTAAAAGGCCTTCTCTTTCTCGTTGGCCTTATTGCCATCCGCCCATTTCATTCAATGCTAATCCGATTCTTATTATATTATAATGCCCGACGTAACGACGCACGACGCTCGCCGCGTCGTCGAACGAATCATCAGAAGCACGCGCCCCTCCAATGCAAAACCCCATTACCACCCTCAAGAAACTACCCCATATAGAGAAATTTTTCAATTACAAAACAGTACCATAGTTTTCTATTAATTTTTCCTTTCAAGTAAAATAAAAACCTCATAAAAGGCTTCATAACAATGAGCTCATAAACGACTCACGAAATTACCAAAATGTGATCTTGATGCTATCGGACTCTAACGACATGGAAAATGAAGATGCACCCTTTTATTTTATCTCTAGGTGAAAGCACTCTCTCGTTGCTTCTTTTCCAAGGCATTAACGCGACGCTCGCCGCGTGGTCGAACGAATCATCAGAAGCACGCGCCCCTCCGATGCAAAACCCCATTACCACCCTCAAGAAACTACCCCATATAGAGAAATTTTTTAATTACAAAACAGCACTATAGTTTCCTATTAATTATTCCTTTCAAGTAGAATCAAAACCTCATAAAAGGCTTCATAACAATGAGCTCATAAACGACTCACGAAATTACCAAAATGTGATCTTGATGCTATCGGACTCTAACGACATGGAAAATGAAGATGCACTCTTTTATTTTATCTCTGAGGTGAAAGCACTCTCTCGTTGCTTCTTTTCCAAGGCATTAACGCGATTCTTCTCATCAAAATGCTCAAAATTCCCGTTGAGATATTTATGACGTGCCGCAGCTGGTTTCACTTCCTCTATACGAGCGAATGATAATCGTCGCGTGCTCGAAATTGCGAGTCGCTGAAATTCCACGAAACAGGTAGTACCAACTTAACAAACGTATAACCAGCTTCGTGAAACCCTTTTGTGATGGGCAGCCTTGGTAAATTGATAAGGATCGAAATCGTGACTCTCGATGTATCGACGCATCTTTCGCGACAAATTGTCCCTCCTCTGTATGTTTTCATTCTTAATCGAGGACGATAATGGCCCTCTTATCGGTACAAACATCTTCCTCGCTAATGATGACTAAGTACAAGAAATAAGAAAGTTAGTTAAAATTAAATCTCTTAATGCAAGTCTTGCAGACAATTTTGCAACTAAGTAATTCTTTGATTAACTTACACACTTAAGGCTGTCACAGATCAATGTATTTGAAAAGGTGGAAAAAGTGACTAATTTAAGCTGAGAAGTGACTGAAATTAACTACAATTGCCAGAATACATTTTACTAGAAAAACAGAAAATTATAAATTGAAATTAAATAAATTTTATTATTGCAGAGATCACGGCCTAAACCCGCTAGAAACAGGGTAAATAGGGTCATTTTTCACGTAAATAGGGGAATGATAGAAAAATATTGCAATTTCAACTGAATAGATGAATTTTTAACCAAAGAGATGAATTATCAACCGAACAGATTGATTATCTAATAAATCAAATAGTTTAATTTTCTATTAAATAAAATAAATTTCCAACCAAAAATGGAATAGGTGAATTTCCAGTTAAAACCATTAATTTTCAACATCAAAAAAAGAATTTTCAAACAAACAGATCAGTTTTTGACCAAAAATGACAAATATTCAGCAAAATTGATAATTTTCAATCACACAGTTGCATTTTTAAGGACAAAAGATGAAATTTTACCCAAAAGAGATGAATTTGGAACAAAGTACTTGAATCCTCAACTAAAACAGATTATTTCTCAATTAAAAAGTTGAATTTTTAACCATAAAAATGGATTTTCTACCAAAAAAATACGAATTTTCAACAAAATACATATAATTTAAACCAAATAATTACATTTTCAACCAAGAGAATTAATTTTATATCGAAAAATACAAATTTTTAACAAAATTCAGGTATTTTCACCCAAATAGTTGAATTTTCAACGAAGAAGATAAATTTTCTACCAAAAAAGACGAATCTTCAACCAAATATATACATATACATTTTTAATCAAATAGTTAAATTTTTAACTCAGAAGATTGATTTTCTACCAAGAAAAATAAATTTTCAAGAAACTACGTATATTTTGAACTAAATAGTTTAATGTTCTAAACTGAAAAGCACATTTTTTAACAAAAAATGGAATAGTTAAATTCTTATTTGAAAAATTAACTTTCAATCGGGAAAAAAAACTAATTTTCTACAAAAAAGTTGAAATTTCCACCCGGAAATATGAATTTTCAACAAAAAAGTAAATATTTTTAATCAAATAATATTATTTTTACCAAAAAAATTGATTTTCTACCAAAAGGACGAATTTTCAACAAAATACCTACAATTTTAACCAAATAGATGAATTTTCAACCGAAAAGATTATTATTCTACTAAACAATATGAATTTTTAACTAAAAATAAAATACTTAAATTTTCAGTCAAAACCATTAATTTTCAACAAAAAACAGAATTTTCAACAAAAAACAGAATTTCCAACAAAATAGTTCAATTTTTAAACAAAAAGATCAATTTTCAACTAAATTGATGAATCTTCAACCAAAAAAATTAGTTTTTGACATAGTAGTCTAACTTTTCACCGAGTATTTGAATTTTCAACAAAAAAATATTAATTCTCAACGAAAAATTTGCAAAAGTGGTATTTTCAGCTAAAAAAGATGAAATTTTAACCAAAAGAAATTAATTTGCAACAAAGTACTTGAATCCTCAACTAAGAGAGATTAATTTTAGATCATAAAATTGCATTTAAAAAAAATTGATATTCTACCAAAAAAACAAATTTCCAACAAAATAAATACAATAGAAAACAAATAGTTAAATTTTCAATCAAGAGGATTAATTATATAACAAAGATCCGCATTTTTCACAAAATACAGTAACTTTCGACCAAATAATTGAATTTTCAGCTGAAAACGACAAATTTTCAACCAAAAATGGCATAGTTAAATTTGCAGCTAAAAAGATTAACTTTCAATTAAAGAAATTATTTTTCAACTGAAATGATGGATCTTCAACTAAAAATGAATTTTTAACAACGTATTTCAACTTTCGACCGAATAGTCGAATTTTCTACCAAATTGTAGAATTTTTGAACAAAAAATACGAATTTTTAACCAAAAAAGATAAATTATGAATCAAAAATTTTATAGTGCCATTCTTATAAGTCTGTTTTTCCGCAAATTATCGTGTTCGAATTAGAGCAATTATGTTGCACTTATTGAGATATATTTTTATAAATAGAACGCATAGGTAAATCTGTAAAAAAAACACACGTGGAAAACTGAAACGCGACGGTGAGAAACGACTATCTCGGTTAGTTGAGGCGCGGAAGGGAAGAGGCGGCCAATTAAATTTGAATTTATCGGCATAATTATACTAATTGGCCGCTTTTAAGCACGACGTGGTAGGCCAATTTATCCTCGCGCTTTCCGAGTCGCGGATGAGCGGCACTGCTGCAAAATTATCGTCACTTTAGAAACGCAAATGAACTCTGAGCACACAAAAATATTGGTTCCAACTCCTATAAATTTCTCGATACTGGCAATCTTGTTTCGTTACTAATATCTCGATAAAGTCGCGAATGAAGTTTACTCCAGAGCACAATTATCACAGACCTCACAGTCCCTATGGAATTAAATATAGAGTGCAGTTCCACCGACCGAGCTTCGACGGCGTGGCGTCGCTTATACGTGAGTGGCGTGGCCTATCTTGCGCCTTGGAGGTGGAGGGGATACACAGGAGTAAGCGAGGTGACCGAGAGTGGTATCTGCCTTCTCTTTCTAACCCATGTATCCCCTCCACCTCTAAGCCACTGGATACGCCGCGCCACTCACGTATAAGCGACGCCACGCTGCCGAAGCTTGGACGGTGGAACTGTACTCATAGGGACCAAAGGGTACTTTTTGTCACGCTCATAGGGTACTTTTTTCGCGCTCAAAGGGTAAAAAATTCAAGATAAATTCATAAAACTTCAAAACAATTCAAGTTAAATTCCAATGAAATCAAATGAATTGGAAACAATTTAAAAATATGAAAAAAACCTTATTGAATTCGGTCAATTTGAAATGAGCTCAGAAAAATTTAAGGGAACTCAACAGAATTTGATGAAATCCCTAAGAATTCAAGATGAGGTTAGAAGACTTTAGGATCAATTAAATAAAAACTTTGAAAAATTCAAAAAATCGATTGACTTAAATAGAATTGAGTGAATTTAAAAGAATGCAAGTAAATTTAAAAAAATAAATAAAGAGAATTCCAAAGAATGTAAAAGAATTCATGGTGAATTCAAAAAAAATTTCAAATCTTTGAAATTATACTAATTGATAACCAAAGGAGTGACTAATGACTACAAAACAATTGAAGTTAAATTCAAAAGAATTCAAATATATACCATTAGGCCATTTCCCTTTCGGGGTAGGCGTGACACTACCCGATTCGGGTAGTGTTTCTAGGTTGATAACTTGTAGTAAATAACTACAAGTGTGGGCTCACCACACCCACGATGTGCCAACAGCACTCAGTTTTCTCGAATGGTCACCCATCCAAGTGCTAACCGCGCCCAACGCTGCTTAACTTCAGTGATCTGACGAGAACTGGTTTTTTGAATTGGAAAATGAATTGGAAAAAATTCTACAAATCGAAAAACTTCCATTGATTACAATAAAATTTGAGTGAATATAGAGGAATTTAAGGGAAATGAGAAGAATTCGATGAAATTCATAAAAAATCAAACTGAACTTTAAAAAACTGAATTCAAAGCAATTCAAACATCCTGATTATTTTTCCAGTTACTTCTTACAGAAATTTCCTGATTTTCGCTATTTTTTCAAAATGCCTGACTCTTGGAAGCTTTGATCTTATTATAAATTTTTTTAAAGTTCCATTATGGACCGCAAATAGGGTAACATAGGGACCAAATCTTGAAAATAGGGTACTTTAGGGACCTCAACTGAAAATAGGGTACAATAGGGGATATAGGGACCGGTCTGTGAGGCCTGTTATCACTTTAATGAATTTCGTTTCGGGAGTGTAGTTTGAAGGGGCGAACCTTAAGCTTTAAAACACAATATAATAGGTGGCGGTCCTGCGGACTTGACCTCAAAAATCACTAGTCAATAAAATGACGCCCGACAAGGAACATTTGAGATACTGCATTTTCTTTGCAATCTAAATTTAAAAAAATGCAGCTGAGGCAATCGGAATTATTTGCTTAGCCTTATGAGAAGGTGCGGTGACACGTAAATCGTGTGAAAAGTGGTTTCACAAATTTCACAATGATTATTTTTTAATTGGAATGCAAAAAGCGTGTCTCAAATGCTACTTTTCGGATGCCATTGTATTCACAAATGATTTTTTAAGTTAGGTCAGCAAGACCGCCACCGAATATCGGCACCGAATTAATTTGTAGACCTAATATTATTTTATAATTATTTTTCTGTTATTAATAATCTTAAATATGAGATTACTAACTGGTTGAAAATTAAAAAATAAGTAGTTTTACTTGCACCTTGGACTTTCAGTTTAATGGATTGTTTTTGACAGCTGGAAAAAACCCTCTGATGAGACCGCCTAATTGGTTTCTGATAAGATTTAGGATACGAGTGATTGTCAATATTTGATTTGCGTCAGTCCTTAAATGGTTCGCTATTAAATTAATTTAATCGTTTAAAACAATCACTTATTGAATCAAATTTTTAATTTCTTTTTCCTCCGCGCTTGACCGGTTAAACGATTAAATAATTCGAATAATTTCTACGTTTAACCGTTGAGACATTTAACCTTTAGAAAAGTTCATTCGGTTAAACTTTCCTTCGTTTTCAACTTTTTTTTATTTCAAAAGTTTTAAAAATAATCTTCAATGATTATTTAAACAATTGTTATTTACTCTATTTTCCCCTTTTTCTCGTTTTTCGATTCAAATACGAACTGAATTATAATGTTACAATATTTATTATTTAGCTAACAATTTCATTATTTTCATGAAAATTCAACTCTTTGGTTGGAAATTAACTTTTTTGTTGAAAATTTAAAAATTTTGTTAAAGATCTATGCTTTTTGGTTCAAAATTCAACTGCTATGATGAAAATTCGCCTTTTTGGGTTGAAATTTCAACTATTGATTGAAAATTTCATTATTTTGATGAAAATTAAACAAATTTATTGAAAACCTATCCATTTTGTTGAAAATTCAACTGTTTCATAGAAAATTCAACAATTTGGTTTAAATTTTCTTTCTTTCATGACTGAAAAATCTATCTTGGTTGAAAACTCTTTTGTTAAAAATTCATCTTTTTGGGTATAAATTTCATCTTTTTTGTTCAGAATGCAACTGTTTGGTCGAAAATTCGTCTTTTTGTGTTGAAAGCTCAACAATCTTCGTAGAAAATAGAACTATTCGTTGAAAATTCATATTTTAGTTTTAAAAATTTAACTGTTTCGTAGAAAATACTACAATTTGGTTGAAAATTTTTTTTCTTAATTGAAAAATCTTTCTTGGTTAAAAATGCAACTCCTTTGGTAGAAATTTTTAATTCTTTAGTCAAAAATGCAACCGTTTACTTGAAAATTCATCTTTTTTGGTTGAGTTAAACTGTTTTTTATTTAAAATAAAAATATTTCTTGGTTCAAATATCTACTATTAAATTATTTGCTGGAAATTAATCTTTATTTGTCAAAAATTCATTTGTTTTTATTTTTGGTTTGTAATTAAAACAAATTCCTTTTGAGGTAAGCGTAACTCACTCGGTTCTAGCCGCGTTATACTGTTGGATTAAAAGTAATCGATTTTGGTTGAAGATTTCACTATTTTGTTGAAAATTTCTTTTTTTTTAGTTCAAAATTATATTGTTTAACTGTGTGTGTCTAATCGATGAAACCTATAAATTATTCGATTTTTTTAAACATTTAACCAGTCAAACGTGGATCACTACAAAGAACCATAATATGCTTCTATAATTGACAATTAGCTGCTACTTAGAGAGTAGTTAAACTAACTTTTTGCAGTCAGAAAAAAAAGTTGTTAGCAATTTGTTTCCTTCAGTTTGCATTGTGCAACGTTTTCATTATGCTCTGTACTTTTACATAATATTTGTACTTATGTGTATGTGAGTGACAAGGTAAACTTATCCAATAGCCATTGTTATCGTTCAACTAATGGTATTCACAATTGTGAATCCATAATTGTACCTATGAAGACAAGTGTATACCTTGTAAAACACTGTTGTGAAAATTGAACTATCCACGTCATTTCTTGTAGATAAGGAGTTTTTTCTCTAGCGATACTAGGCACTTGTTAATTTACCTTTTAAAATGCTGTCTCTGATAAAGTCCATTATCTTCAATAAGTTCCTCGTTTTCAATGAATTTGATGCAATCGTTTGCAGGAAATGTGTCATTTATAAAATGGAATAAAATAAAATATTGTTTTTTAAAGAAAAAGTCACTGTTTTCAGACAAAAAATTAATTAATCTTTGTTGTGAACAATTCTTTTTAGCCCTATTTTCAAAAAACTTCCCCTTTTTCTTTACTTAATACGAACTGAATTAATAGAACCCACAGGGACAAAAAAATTGTAGTTCAAAGAGAAAAATACGGAAAAATCAAATTAATACAACTAAAAAATATTTTAATAAACTAATTTGTGTTTTTTAAATGGCCAACTGTAACCTTGATTCAAGGATTGTCATGTCTTTGAATTAGCTCTAAATTTTTTTCCGTGCAATAAGAAAATCCAGCTATTTTTAGTTGAAAGTTGATTCTTTTTATTATATTTTTCGTTCAGAATTCATCTTTTTGTTTCAAAATTTTGTTATTTGATTGAAAATATAATTATTTTATTGAAAATTTAACTATTTTGTTGAAAAATCATTTTTTTGCTGCGAAAACTCAACTGTTTTGTTGAACATTCGTCTTTTTGGATGAACGATTTGACTGTTTGGGTGAAAATTCAATTGTTTTTGGTTACAGTTTAATATTTTTTACTAGAAATGTTGACCATTTGATTGAAAGTTCAACTATTTGGTTAAAAATTTAACTTTTTTGTTGTACATTCGTCTATTTTACTTGAAGGTGCTTGAATGAAAATAATTTTCTTTTTTTAGTGAAAATTCATCTATTTGATTGAAAATTAATTTTTTTGCTAAAGCTTTATCTTTTTGTGATGAATAGTTCAAAAATATCTACAACATTCAACTTTTTTTCTCAAAAATTCAACTCTTTTGATAAAAACTTATAAATTTCAGTAAAGAATTTTTATTTTATAGTTGAAAATTCGAATCTTTAGCTGAAAATTTAGCTTTCTGGGTCAATAATGAACTTTTTGTTGAAAATTCAAAAATTTGGTTAATAGTTCATGTAACAGGTTGAAAGTTTGTTTTGTTTGTTGAAAAATTTATATTCTCAGCAGAAAATTAATGTTTTTATTTAAAAATTAATGTTTTTAGTTGAAAATTCAAATATTTGGTTAGAAATTCATTTATTTTATTGAAAATTAATTTCTTTTAGTAAAAATTTCATCTTTTTTGGTTAAAAATGCAACTGATTGGTTAAAAATTAATAATCTGTTTATGGTTTTTGTTTTGTTGGATATTCGTCTTTTGTAATGGAAATATTAGCTATTATATTTTTTAGTCGAGAATTTATTATTTTTCATCTTTTCGGTTGATAATTCATCTATTTGATTAAAATTGTATGTATTTCTTTGAAAATTCGTCTTTTTGTAAAAAATCAATTTTTTTTTCTTAAAAAATACAATTGATTTGAACAAATTTCGTATATTTGGTTTGAAATTCCAACAATTTGATAGCAAATTCAACTTTTTTATAGAAAATTAGTTTTTTCTTCCAAATTAAAAATTAATTTTTCAAATTAAAATTTAACTATTCCATTTTCCGTTAAAAATGAGTTGTTGAAAATTCACCCTTTTTTACAAAAATCGTCTGTTTGACTTGAAGTTTGAACATTTTGAATATAATTTTTTTTCTTTATTGATTAAAAAATCTTTTCTTGTTGAAAATTCGTATTTTTAATTGAAAAAAGTTGAACGACTTTATTAAGTCATGAGAAACAGTAAGAAAAATTGTCTCACGTAATACGGTTCTGATTTCTTAAAAAAAAACATGGCGTAATTTACGCACGGCCACAGTTTTCGGAAAAACAGACTGATAATCGTTTCTCAAATTGAGAGTCAATTATCTGGAAAATGTAATTTGAAAAAAAGTAAAAATCCAAGAATCAAAATTTGATTTTTCGCGAATTTAATTGAAAATTCTATTTTCAACTAATGTCCACTAAAATGAGTCTAGAGATTAAATAATGTTTTTAATGTCTCTGTTAATTCTTGTCGGTAAAATTAGTAGTTTGTCACCATTTTCCATCCGTACAATGAAGACTGACAGTTGTTGAAATATGTTTCGAAATAAGTCATGAAACTCGTTTAGGGTCGCATGCACATTTAATTTCCACGAAGTTAAAGCGCTATATAGCTTCCCCAGGATTATCGCATCTTTCTCATTCGTTCACGACACGAAAATAATTTTATCCACCATGTGTCTTACTGTCCAAGTGATCATCGTCAGAGAAGATCCACTTTCCAAATTTTAATTTAAAAATTATGCATTGAGATTTTGAATGCATAATCATTTATTTATTAATTAGTTTCCCCACCAAACAATCCTTAAATTAATTCCAGATTCAAGCACTTCACGAAAATCAAATAATTTTATTATTTAAATAAAATTATTTCAGATGCGATGAGGAAAGATAAAGCATCGTTATGAACAGTTTTATAAATGTGACGTTCCACAAAGAAAGGGCCCACTTTGTTGGTATGGTTACATATTAGGCAGATATAGCCGGATAAATTCCCGACATTTTGAGCCCAATTTGAATAATTCAGGTTGAAAAATGAGTCGCCGGGGAACTTTTGAATTTGGAATTTTGAAAACATATTTTTCGTCACTTCCGGGACATACGTATAATTTTTTTAAATTGTTAATAACTTTGAAAATAATTATTGCATAGTTTTTGGAAAACACCGTTAACTGCAAAGATGAGCGAGTTGTGATTTGAGAGAGAGCCGTAACTGACCGTTAACTGCAGGCGTAAATCAGAGACGACTGAATACGTGACGTCAAAATTCGAGAAAACGCCGTAACGGGCAGTTACGGACTTTACCAAAATTATTGGACGGCGATTTCGAGCCTTCGTTATTTCGGAGAGGTCCGTAAGTGCTTACGGCGTTCTCCGGAATCATCGAACCCCGAGAAAAAAGGTTTGTGATTCTAGAAACGCCGTAACTGCACTTATTATTAGTTATTATATTCTTTTCCCGTGAACGGCGTTCTCTCAAATCACGGCAAGTCTATTTCTGAGGTCCGACATTCGAAGAGAGCCGTAACTCCAACTTCCCCTCATGTAGTTTTGGGATCGCCAGACACTGTCGCCGGGCCTTGCAAGGGTCGGCGACAGCAACCTACTGTTACTAAAATAAAATTCTTAGAAGCTTACCAAAGGTGAATAGAACGCAGAGCCGTCCATCCCGATACTCGGGTAGGGCCCCTGGTCAGTGCTGGAAGGCGTTGGGGTGGGGTAGGTGGAATACGAGGAAGCGGAATGTCCCAGCCTAGGATAGGCACCGAGCGCTAATCTCGCAGCACTATCATATTGACAGGAACACACTGTATGACCCGTAATTTGGTCCACCATCATGGGCCTTCCGTTGTCACAACATCCGGCCCCGGGGCCCGTCGCACCGCCCACGGGGGTGCTGGCGCCTCCAGAAGCCGCCCCTGGCGCTGCACCAGTCGTTGTCGCTGTCGATGAAGGCGACAGTGCCCCAGGACTTAGGGCCCCTCCAGACGACATCGCCGGCGATGTCGCCGTGGTTGGTTGGCCTCCACTCACCAAAAGCTGCAACACAAAAAAGACGCAAATTCAAGAAAATGGTTTCAAAGTGTCAGAAAATGCTTCTTTCTGCATTTTTCGCAAAAAAATATCGTGTTTGACCCGTGCGAGAAGCTTCTCCACGAGTGGAATGGTCAACTTCTCCCACTTGTTACACAATGTACTATTTCCGCACCAGTGTGAAATGGCAGCACTAGTCTGGAACTACCTACTTTCGACATTTCTTTCATAATATACAGTACCGTTCAGGAGTATAAAAACACCTGAAAAACTGAGCAAGTAAGAAAATTAACTTCAGTTTCTGACTTTTTCCAATTTTTAAGATTCAAATTAAACTCCTGGCAAGATCTAAAAAAATAATAGTAAAAATGTAAAAGATGCGCAAAATGATCCCTAAAATCTGTTCTTCAAAATGAGCCCAGGAAACTGTGAAAATAATCACTGTTTTTCGAATAATTATAAAATATGCGGAGGCGTGCGCAAAATGAAAATCGACGGTCAAGCATTGACTGCCGTCTTTTCGTTTTGCGCACTCCTTCACATTTTTTATGATAACTCAAGAACCAGTAAACATTTTTGCAGTTTCTTGAGCTCATTTCAAAGACAAGATTTCAGGGTACATTTGCGTGTCTTTTATATTTTACCATTATTTTTATTGATTTCCATTCAATGAGACTTGCTCTGGTATTTTGACATTATAAATCTTTTATAATAATTATAACTGAAGCGTCAATTTTAATTAAAAATGAAACCAAGAAACGTCAGTTGAAGAGATAGAGTTGCGGATAAATAACCAAACGTAGGGGAAATCAGTCATTTAAGGCAATTAAGGAAGGAGTGTCAAACAAGGATCCATTTAAAAATACAATGGTTCGCCCGCTATTTTTCTTACTCGTCAACAATGTTTTTCTACGTCCATGGAGGAGCTTTCGAGTGAGTTCGAAGGCGAGAATTGGTGTGATTTAGAGGCCATTTGTGTGAGGTTGAAGACACGTTCGAGACATCTTTCGTGTGTGTAACCGCGTGTAAATGCCTTTGTAAATTCGTGTAAACTGGAGGCCGTCACGTATGGTTCGCCTACGGGCGGCACGGCGTCTCTCGCGGTAAATTAGCGCGTCTTTAGACAAGTGGAAGGGTAAAATCCCGGTAATTAATATCGCGAGGGTGCTGGAGGTGAGTATGTGTTCAGTCTCGAGTTATTTCGAGAGAAGCACTCTCGTCTCAAGTCTGAAGGGCGGATTCGAATTGATAACGCGGAACCCTTCTCGAGCATCATTCAAACCTCTATGTGCTGCTTTCATACCGCTATATCCAAACAAAAAGTTCTCCATCTTCAACTCTTTAATTTCATTTATTAACAGACTTCACAGCCCAAAATTATCACAAAAAAAGGGGAAATAGGGTAGTAATGCATTCGAGACGATTTCGAGAAAATTCGAGATTTTCTTGAAACATGTTCAGGTGAACTCAAAACTTCATGGAGATCGAGAATCTCAAATGAAAAGTTTCGAGATTCTCGACTCGAGATTTTAGTGATGCATTCGAGACGATTTCGAGATTTTCTTGAAACATGTTCAGGTGAACTCAAAACATCATGGAGGTCGAGAATCTCAAATAAAAAGTTTCGAGATTCTCGACTCGAGATCTTGAACTTTTTTATTTGAGATTCTCGATCTCCATGAAGTTTTGAGTGCACCTGAACATATTTCAAGAAAATCTCGAATTTTCTCGAAATCGTCTCGAATGCATCAATAAAATAGGGTGATTTTTCATGAAAATAGGGGAATGAATTCTTGTAAATACAAATATTGTGGATCTCATATTGAATTCAATATGAAACGCTTTAAATTCCAGAGACTTCAAGTCTAAATTCATTGCATTTTCAAGAAAATAGTTGAGTTTCCAACGAAAAAAAAATGAATTTTCAATTCGAATGGACAAATTTTCAACAAAATAGTTAAACTTACAACCAAATAGGTAAATTTCAAGTCAAAAGACGAATTTTCAACAAAACTGTCGTGTTTTCGGCCAAAAAAGATGACTTCAACAAAATAGCTGAATTTTCAACAAAATAATCAAATTTTTTATAAAATAGTTGAATTTTTAACCCAATTTTCAAATTTTCAAACAAAAAAGTTCAAGACAGACAGTTGCATTTTCAACCAAACAATTGAATTTTCAAGCCAAAAAGAACAATTTTTCAGAATACAGTTGAATTTTTAACGAAAAACTTCATTTTTAAGCCAAGAAGACAAATTATCTACAAAATAGTTTAATTTTCAACCCGAAAATATGATTTTTCATAAACAAATTGTTGAATTTTCAATGTTTCAAGCCAAAAAAAAACGAATTTTTTCAACAAAAAAAAGTTGAGTTTTCAGCTTATGAAGATGCATTTTTAGCCTAATAGTTAAATTTTTAACTAAAAAAATAAATGATCCATCTAGAAGATCAATGTTCTGTCAAAAAGACAAATTTAAAGAAAAAATACCGTAATTTTCAAAAAAATTTGTAAATTGTGAAGCCGAAAAGGCAAGTTATCTACAAAACAGTGGAATTTTCTACCCGAAAATATGATTCTTGAAAAAGAAGTTTATTTTCTAAAACATAGTTAATTCTATTAATTAATTCTACCAAAATTTTGAATTTTTTAGCCAAAATGATTAAATTGATAAAAAACAGTTTAATTTTCACCCCGAAAATATGATTTTTTAACAGAAAAGGTAATTCTCGACCAAATAGTTAAATTTTTGAATCAATAATTCAATTTTTAACCAAATAGTATAATTTTCTACTAAGAATCATCAAGCAAAAAAAATTAAAATTTTCTACAAAAAAGTTAAATTTTCAACCAAAAAGATGAATGTTCAACCAAGAATATTAACTTTAAAAAAAAAATAACAATGAAGTAAATTAATAATAAATAATAACAATAAAATTACAATATTTAGAACAAAATACAAAAGTTTTCAACCAAACAGTTGCATTTTTCAACAAAAAGAATACATTTTTATCAAAAGAGATGAATTTTCAAACTAAATAGACGAATATTCTAAATACAATTGAAATTTGAATTTTCAATCCGAAAAAAGTATTGTCAACAAAACATGTGATAGTTGATATTTTAACCAAAAAGATTTTAATTTTAATTCAAAATTAGTTGAATTAAACCAAAAAAGATGACTTTTCAACAAATTAGTTGAATCCTCAATTAAACAGTTGCATTTTTATCCAAACATTCTTAACGAAGAAGATTAATTTTCTATACCAAAAAAAATACGAATTTTCAACCAAATAGTTGATTTTCAACTAGAAATGATCAATTTCCAATAAAAAATATAAATTTTCAGCCAAAAATGGAATAGTTATATTTTCAGTGAAAAAATTAATTCTCAACCAAAAAGAAGTCATTTTTAGCAAAGTAGTTCAACTGTTGAATTTTAAACCGAAAATAGATGACATTTCTTCCGAAAGATTTTAATTTTTGACCAAAAAAAATTGACGTATAAACAAAAATAGTTGGATTCTCTTTTTTGGTTCTATTAATTCAGTTTGCATTTAATCGAAAAAGCGAGAAAGGGGAAAGCTCTTGAAAAGAAGGCAAAAAAGATCAATTCTATAAAAAGGGGAAAAGAGGAGAATAGGGGGAAAAGTCTCACATCTGTATTAATAATTTCGTTAATTAATTCCGCTGATGTATCAGATATCTAATCTTGAACAAACTATAGAAACATTGATCCCGAGAGTAATAAGGAACCGCCCTTAATTTTCGTGAAGGGAAGTCAGTGGAAGGGTTTATTCATGCGCGGTTTTGTCACCGCCCCAGAGTGTCGACCCTTCCCAATTGAAATTCCTTAAGATAATAGGGCCGACCCTATCTCGGATTAATCAATTCATTCGTTCAGAATAGACGTCTTCATTTCTCGCAAGACTTGATTTCAAATCTCAGCTCTCAGTACAGAAAGTAATAAATAAATAAATAAAAACAAATAAAGTACACAATAGAATTATGATTACAGGTCTCACTAAGAGTTAAATTTTTAATTAAAATCAAAAAAAAAGTTCCACACTTTTTCGCACACAAAGAGACTTCCCACCAGGAGACTGATTACTGATTAGCAAGAGAAAGGCTCTACTCGTTGACAGCACGAATGCAATACTTCATTGACGCAGAATAATTACTTGGTAAATTATTTCTCGTATTGCAATATGAGTATTAATTAATAATCGACATTAGCTACTATTAATTATTAGCAACAAGGCTCTCTATCCTTTTTTTAGAATGCTCACATGCTGAGAAAATATTGCCGATAATTCATTCCAATAATAATCTGACTAAAAATGTAATTTTGAATCATTTATCAGTTTCTGGTGCTAAATATAATCTAAATTTTACTCATATAAAATGAAATTTATATTTACGTTCGTTTCTGGTTTTTTTTATAATTGTAAGAGTCTTGGCAGCACATGATCTGAATCAATATATAAGATTTATCCAAAAATAGGCTTGAAGAAAATACTTGTCTTTCGAGATCGAACTGACGTGTGAGGTAAACCGCGAAACCGTTCTTTTGGGAACAAAAGAGTGACTTTGGTTTCCACGAGCAGCCCGTAACAAGGTCACCTGAACAGGTATTATAATGTACGTTTATATGAAAGTATCTTGTTTTTAGACTCACACGTGGACATATAGGTGTCTTAACTCCCAATATCTCTTTTTTGCCTTAGTCGTTCACGCCCGATTTCCCATAGAAACCCTTTTCAGGTCCCATTTTTATCCAGGCGACAACCACCGCCAGAGGAGCACCAGCGTGGAAAAACGCCAGTTTGAAAATCCATTTCCAGGTTTTTGGATAAACCGCTCATTGATCGGAACAGTGAGTTTTTAATCTTCTGCGTATCATGAACATCTGGAGTTTCAGGATATGATTTGAGGAAGTGATTGCATCCCGATTCGAATTATTTGCAAATTTTGAGATAGCTTTTTCTGTGGAAGCAACAACCAAATTTCGCATCCAAAATTGAAAAGGTCCCAAATTAGGATGAGTTGAAACTCGCAAGCTTTTAAATTTCATCTTTTTGTGAGGGAATTTATTTTGATCCTTTACAATCTCATAAAAATTGCCTTCCCTGATTGTAAGCATCCAAGCTTTTCATCTGATATCTGACATTAAAAGTTGTGCAATTTCTGTACTGATAAATATTATTATCAATAGACAGAATCCAGAAAATTGTATTTTTCTTTTTATTGCCAGACAAAGTGTAACCCTTAAAAATGTACTTTTACTATTATCAGGGTGTTTAACCGATGGATGATTTTAAATCCCCGGTCATTTTTCGGTTTTTTCCCAGTCAATTATCAATTGCCAACAGCCATACCACGCTGAAAAAACCAGTTCTCGTCAGATCACTGAAGTTAAGCAGCGTTGGGCGCGGTTAGTACTTGGATGGGTGACCATTCGAGAAAACTGAGTGCTGTTGGCACATCGTGGGTGTGGTGAGCCCACACTTGTAGTCATTTACTACAAGAAACTAACCTAGAAACACTACTCGAATCGGGTAGTGTCACGCCTACCCTGAAAGGGAAATGGTTTAATGGTATATATATATATAATTATCAATTTTCCCCAGTTAATTTAAAAAAGTTCAAAATATGTATATGAATGCTTTTAAACGATTTTTAAACAGAGAATTTTTTTAAAGAATTATAATTCTGAATTTGAACAGGAATTTTTTTAACGAAGTAACACGTACCGAAAAAATCCGGCTATTTGTACAGAAATTCCGGTACAAATAGCCACGGCCTTTTTTAAATTCCCTTCTTCTAAATCAGAATAAAAATTATTTTCCAAAATTCCCGTTCAATATCAATAAAAATTTTCTGTTCCAAGTCAAATAGTCATTCTTACAAAGCCTAAATTACAATTATCTACGGAAATTTCCTGTTCCGAAGTCGAAATTATAATTAATTACTGAAATCTCCGGTCCCAACTCAGAATAATGATTCTTTTATAAAATACCCTATTCCAAGTGAGAATTATGATTTTTTTTTAATTCTCTGTCTCAATTGTCAAAAATATATTTATTTACTCAAATTCCCTGTCCCAAACTCAAAATTATATTTTTTTACTTATAGGATGATTGTAATTCTTTGGATGATTTTTAAAATATTTCTTTTATTTATTCCCTGTCCCAACTCAGAATTATGAATCTTTCAGAAAATCCCTTGTCTCAAAGTCGAAATTATAATTCTTTTCTGAAATCCGCTGCCCCAACTCAGAATTATAATTCTTTTAGAAAATTCCCTGTTTCAACTCAGAATTGGAATAATGAAATATATGAAACCACTTTTAATTTGCATACTCGTACATCCGAGAGAAAAATTATATTCCCGGGATGTAGTCACTAAAGAATTGGATACTTTCAAACTAAATTTTTCAAAAATAAAACATTAGAATTTTTAATTGACAGCTGCTTCTATCAGGTTTTTCGGATATTTAATCAAGGCTGCGCCTAGTCGTCCCGGAAATAATGGTGGAGTTGGAAAATATTTGACTACTTATCCAGAATTTCGGTTCTAGGAATATATTCCCTAAAGAATATTCGGGAATATAGAAAATATATCGGAATATTTGGGAATACAAAAAATATGAGGAATATTGGAATATGTAGGAATATGAGGGAATATATAGGAATATGAGGGAATATGTAGGAATATGAGGGAATATGTAGGAATATGAGGGAATATTTGGGAATATGAAACAATATTTCAGAATATATTTGAATTTTGTATATTAAATTACATATATATATATATATATATATATATATATATATATATATATATACACATTATATACACTAAACTCACACTGCGGGGGGGGGGGGGGTGTCAAAGTAAAAGTCCATGACTGTTCACGAGGTTTGAAAGTGAATTAATTTGTCGAAAATTTAACAATTTTGTACAAGTCACACTTCTTGGTTGATAACTCCACTGTTTTGTTGAAAATTCGTCTTTTTGGCTTGAAAATTCAACACTTTGATTGAAATTTTTTTTCTTCCCTGACTTAGAAATTTGTTTGAAAATTCATCTCTTTCTGTACAAATTTAACATTTCTTGGTTAAAAATGCAACTGTATGGTTAACAATTAATCTGTTTCGGATGAAAATTAACTTTTTTGTTAAAAATTCAATTGTTTTGTAGAAGATTCGTATTTTTGGCTTGAAAATTTAGCAATTCGGTCGAAAATTTAACTTTTTGGTTAAAAATGTATATATTTTGTTGAAAATTCGTCTTTTTTATAGAAAATCAATTTTTTCTACTAAAAGTGCAACTGTTTGGTTGAAAATTATTCTATTTTAGTTCAGGATTCAAGTATTTTCTTGAAAATTTGTTTTTTTTTTTTTTGTAAAATCCAACTGTTCATTTTAAATCAAAACTTTTTTTTTTATGAAATATCAACTATTACATGTTTCGTTGAAAATTCATCTTGTTAGGTTGAAAATTCAGCTCCTTGGTTGAACATTTAAATCCTTTCTTAGAAGTTCATTTTTTTATTGAAGATTCATAATTTTAGTTGCAAATTCGTATTTTTATATTAAAAAGTGATTTTTAACTGAAAATTCAACTGTTTTGTAGAGAATTTGTTTTTTAATTCAAAAATAATTCTCTTAAATGGAAATTTAACTATTACATTTTTGGTTAAAATTGATCTTTTTAGTATAAAAATTAAATTATTTAGTTCAAATTTTTTGGGAACGAAATATATATATATATATATATACCAAAAAATATTTTAAAAAAATATGTTTTAATTTTTCTTTTTAGAAGAAAATTAATCTTCTTGGTTGATAATATAATTATTTGGTTAAAAATGTATGTATTTTGTTGAGCATTAATCTTTTTGGTTGAAAATTTAACTAAAAAACGGGGGTACGTGATATCAAATTTCAGGGGGAAAAATGTAATTAATTTATATACATACGCCCCCTAATCCGCAATTGAGACCATTTTTTGGTAAGTTGTAATTTGTTAAATTGGCGCACATATTATTTTAGCCAATTAGCGAAAAAGATGAAAAATATTTTTCAAGGTAAAGTAAAGGAACAGTGTCACTAGCAAGCAATCGCAAAAAATAGTGTAGTTTTTTTTTTTTTTTAATAGTAGCAAAATAGTGTCTCTACATACCAACGTTAGGATCAGTGGGCAAAAGGTACCAGACAAAAAGTTATACGAATACAATCGGTGAACGGAAGGGAAGAAATCGGGGAATACAATATTTCAGAATATTTGTGAATATTTAGGAATATGTGGGAATATGTAGGAATATGAGGGAATATTTGGGAATATCAAGAATATTTGGGAATATTGTGAGTGTACCAGGAGTGTACCGGCGACGAGACACTTCGTTTAATCAATTTTTACTTTGGTAACTGAAGTATAATTGCTGAAAAATCGGAAATGCACATTGCAAATAAACGTTCCCAAACATGTCAAAAATGCTAAATAAAAAGACCGCTACAATAAAGTAGAGTAATTTTTCCCACATAAACTTTAGACTAGAGCAACTTCCACTTTTCCAACAAATCATAAACGGCACCGTCTCTGATATATATGATGTACGGAAAAGGAAAACACGGGAGTGAAACAGTAACGAGCAATAATATCGTGAAAAAGTGGCGGAATGATCTATCGCACACTCTTGACCAAGTATCGCCGCGCAATTTGTATTCAAGCCTCGTCTTTAATAGCGTTGGTCTTTGTTTACAAATGCTTTTTAAGCGGTGCTTCACAGCTTCAAGACTGTGGATCAGAAAGAGAAAAGGAGAAAGAGAAAAAGAGAAAGAAGCTACCAGAGCCCATTGTGACATAAATATACATTCCCTTGCATTGTCGAGTACATTATATGTATAGTGGCTCACAGAGAGACTATATTTTATTTAATGCACATAAAAGTCACGGCTTTGTCGCGCGCTCGATGCCGCGTCACGAGTCAATGCGACTTTTCGCGAGGGGAGCAAAAAGGAAAAAGGATCTCCAAACAAAAACGATAAATGGAGATCCATGGAAGCCAGGGGCAAGAAATTAACTCAAACCCGACATTTTCCACTTCTACTTTTATGACATTTTTATAAACAAATGTCTCTTTATTCGAACTTTATTATACTTGAGACCTGATTCTGCATGACCTCGAACACTAGCATTAAAAAAAGAGTTATTTTGCTACAGGCGTCGAGGTCTATTTGAGGCGTTAAAAAGACCGTTAAAGTGGCAGTAACTCGACGTTAAGAAGAGGAAGAAGCGGGAGCATAAAGTTCGCAGCTCGACACGCGGGGACAGAAGGTATTTTTATGTCGGCTGCTATGACACTGCATGGAGTGAAAGAGACAAAAAAAAAGAAAATGCTATTTCGTCGTCGTGAAGTCGAAAAGATCGACAGCGTCATTCCCCTTCGAACTGAAAAATGTCATAAGGACTCCCGTATGCTAAACAGAATCGAGACGAAATTGCTTGGGGAACTTTTGAGAAGCAATCAATTTGAGTGTGTTGAGATACCCAATAAAGATATAAGAATGCCGAATCGTATAAAAGGCACCGTAAAGGTGTCCACATAATTGAAAATCAATACCCACGAAGAATTATATTTATATTAGGCGAAAAACACTTATGGTTTTGAATATATTCCAACTCCATGCCTTATTTATATACAGAAACTTTGAATAGAAGAGGAACGAGCCAAGTTTAACGACTGCTGTAAATTTAACGGCGATCGAATGCGCGACAGAAATCGCACTCTCCATTCATGAAAACCCACCTAATACCCTACACGCTTCCTTTTGTAAGCGAAATTACACGAAACGCGCATAAATGCATGGAAATGCGAGGAAAATTGAATTAATTACCTTTAACCTCAGCATTGCGAGAGATGCATTTGATTTTCATGCGGCGCGAAGCGGTATAATTATCGTTTTAAACGGAAATGGATGTGCAAGAGCATGTAAAGACATTCATATCAAAAGATTGTTAACAATTTTATGGGAGACATCTAATTACGATAAATTATACTCATAATCCGTATTTATGACATCTGGGTTCGAATTTAAATTACTATTATATTTAAAACATCTTCTCTGAAAGGTGTCAGCTTTCCATTAAGCAATAACGATCTCACGCACCTAAGCTCATGCGGCTTAAATTTTAATCAAGAGCAGAGACAGAGTAGTAAATAATATCACGTTTACTTCAACGACTTGCTCAGTCAAACCTCAATGCGGGCGCACCTGCGCGACCCCAACGTGTCGCAAACGTTCACATTTTATTGGTCGTTATTATCATTTTTATCATTATTATTGCTTTTATGCGCAACCCACCCTCGCGCCTGCGCCCTCTTCACATTTTTTCTGCTATCCCTACCCTTCTCTATTTTCCGAGGAACTTTTCAGTCAGCTGATGACCCTTGCGAGTCCATGGTCAAGGTGAGTAAAATAAACATAATATAAAGAAAATACACATCAATTTTTCTCTAACATGGAAAAATTCTCTTGATGAAAAAATTCGAGGGAATAAAAAGCGCCACAGTTTTGCGTCCATTATATCATAGGGGCATGGCCACGTGACCTGCTATTCATAGCAACGCGTGTCACTCATTGCACTTGTCGCGCATTAATGACAAGTGTTACATTGTACAAAAGTGTTAAGCGTATAGGTTAATGAAATCATCACCTATTCTTAATTATGTCTTGTACGATATATGTCATTACTGAACCTCTAATTCCGAATAGTTTCTTTGTTTTTAAATTATTAACGCGCAATACCTTATCCACTAAACTTTTGTAGTTGTTTAGATGGAAAGAAATGAAATTAATTGAATGTTAACGATTTACAGACATTAATTCTGTCGTCATCAAAGTAATTAGAAGAAGTTACACATGAAAAACATGTGCCTCAGCGACATTTAGTGAAGATAAGTTGTTTATCTATCCCTGACATTAAATTGTAATGGATTTGGAGTGCAGTAGCACCCCTTATCAAAGTATTAACCCACGGTAGTACTAGACAAATAGGGAGTAGTGTCAAACCCCTGAAAGAATAACACCCCAGAAAATAGGATTTTTTACTCTACTTGAAATGGGGTGGTTATTGTTGAAAAGAGAAGAATCAAGAATTGTATTGGTCAAGATATTCTGCAGATTAATGTTATGACACTTTTGGGTACCGTTATTTCATTATACATTCTTTAGATTCTGAGAAGAGTTCATTCATCAAGTCTGAGATTGGATTTAAAGAAATGAGTGGTTACAGATGTGTTAGGTTAGCCAGACAACTTTCACAAAGGCTGTCGGATCGAATGTCGCATGCACGTTCAAGCGACGGCCGACGGTAGGCTCGAGAAAAAGGCAGGTGGTCGAATCTGCCAGTTAGCTTCCATCTCTGACCACCCTGAATACGATCCTCAGATAAATAAACTTGAATTCCTAAAGACCTAATGCGAATTGTGATGATAGCATCACTTACCACATTTCTGAACCAGATTTTTTATCAATGGGGTCTGTTTAAAGTGTTTTGAGACCATCAAGAGTTTGGCGAAGCCCTTAATTAGATAACTTATCCGGGGAAAGTTTTTGTAAATCAGCTTCCTCATCAACATTCATTATAGATTATGCTTAAATTTCAAGGGATTTTCAGCTACTAGCTACCTAAGAATCTAATTTTTTCGCAATAAAGATGCATTCTCCAGAATCAAAAACATGTTCTCTATAATTAGCTCACCTGGGAGGCCGTCGTATACGACGAGTATCCGAAATGGGCGTAAGCTGACATTTCCGCTGTCTTTAGTATCAAAAGTCCGCGCTCTTTTTCCGCGACAATGTCGCGAAACTGAACACAAACCGCACCTCTCACGGCACTCCACTGTCACTGAGTCTCAGATTTGCCAATCTGGAATATGGCAACAAATCGAAGAAGAGGAGGACCAGTTCCCCAATTTAACATCTGTCATCAGGACATCATCTCAGCTTCCCCACTTCTCCAGCATGATCCCTGTTCGACCTCATCGGATAGATCATCTCTCATCAATGGTATATCTTCTATCAACCAAATTTTGGTCGCACTGATCCAAGAACATGTATCCCAAAACTGCAGACCTTTCTGCGTCGGTTGAAACTTTTCCTACACGTGAAAACTTAGATATAGATCCAACACGAATTACAAGAAGAGGAGCACGAATCACATAATGAAGAAAAAATTGCACCACCGACGTTTTTCGAGGACGGACATTTGGACAGACACGAGCGTCACGAGCGATTAGGTATAGAGTTAGTTCGTTCGGTCCGTCCCCTGTTCTCACAGGGCACTCCAGTCTGCGACTGACTTCGCTCCACTCACACCACTTCAATCGGCCTCCACTCCACCTCGCACTGATCCCCCTCTGGTGGCGAAGTTGTGGAACCGGCTTTCCCCACTTGCTTTCAGTGGGTGTCGCCGAAAGGTGTCAGCCAATCGGAGGGTTTGAGTTTGCTTGTCAGGCGGAACGCGTTGGTCGTGCGGGATAGTGTGATTGGCTAGAGGAGCGTAAAGGAGGCGTGGCTGATGATAGGTGCCGCCCCGAAGGCTGAAAATTGCTCCCCCTGCTCCCCCGGCAGCAGGAAACTAGCGTGAAACGATCTCAACCGGGGTCCCCCTCCACAAACTATGAGATCCTCGACAAACAGGCTTGGAGTACAAGGAGAAACGAGTATGTTTACGCGAGTCGACTCTTGTCAACTCGGCGGCAAGGGACTTAAATAAATCTGCCGTTTTTCCCCGCTGCTAGTACACTTCAACCCCTCAACTCCTTGTGTTCCGAGATCTGACACGATTTTCTTCAATGGGATTTCTAGGATTGAGGGTGAAATTTGGTCGATGATGATTTTGAGGAAATGATGATGGTTTGATAATGATAATGATGAAAAATTGGGTTTCGATATTTGGCTCTAGAATGAATTATTGGTGGATATTTGGGCAACTGTAAACATATTCCTAGCTTTTACAAAGCGTTATCAAACAATGATCATTGCAGGATCCAGCTCTCAATGCCGTCTATATCACCAAACTAATTTCGAGACTTAAAAAGTATCAAATTTTAAATGCTATCAATGCCCTTTATAAAAACTAAACATGTTCATTGCAAGGGGAATGTTATTTGAGGTACCCACAATTGTTAAACAAACATGAACAACTCTGCTTAATTATCATCCAAGACTGTCTCGATGATTGATCACTGGTTAACCATTCTAGATATGTAAACGTAAAAAGTCACCTTAGTTTAAATTGACATCCATTAATGTTATAAACATGTCCCGCAAAATAATCTGATATGAGATGCCTTATCATATGAGTATATTTCTATTACTGCAGCTAAATATCTAGTTTCTGAAAAACCACAATAATGGCACAAAAACAGTTCTACAATTTTGATATCTTTAATATTTTTGTAGCTCCATTACAATATGTAATTCATAGAACTCTATGGAGATGCTAAACAGCCTAAGGAAACTGGCTACATCACAATTACTAAACATACAAAATTCGGTACATCAAGATAGAAATCCCTCTTTTAACATTGATATTTTTTGTGAACTGACACATCAAAATTGATGCAAATGTTAAATGCGAACTCGGAATCAGCTAATTTTCTTCCGATACTTATATAACAACAATAATCAAATCCTGCATCTGCCTACAAATTTCTCACCGGGATACCTAATAAATAATTCCAAATTCATACCAAATTAGACAAACATAAATTATCTATCTATAATCGGCAAGGAAAAATCATTAAACAAACATAAATAGCAGGACCTAACTAGTCAGATATAATAATTTAGTGTTATTTATCCAGACCAAAAATGTTGCGATATTTTTATCACTGTTTAATTTGGAATCGGAGTTGAATTGGAATTGAATTGAAACTGATTGGAATCGGAAGTGTCGACTGATTCAAATGTACAGAGTACATTTCTGCAGATAATTAGAATTTCTCAATTCAATTCCAGAAAATCTAATGCCCAATTTGCAAATAATTTTCACAAACTTTTCAAAAATATATGCCGGTTTATTATAAAATGATTAATAGTAGGCATGCCTGTTTTTCTGCGCTATATTAAATAGATAGAAAAAAGAGTATTCAATCTTCAAAAAGTTTGATTAACTCTATTTCAAACATCGCAAGTCATCAACAGTTCTACACATCCTCAAATCAATTTAAGTTTAGCATCTTCATGTCCATGTCCCACTATAAAGAAATCAAATTCCGTTCTAATAAAGTTAATATAAAAATATATACCGTCGCTGGAATTCACCAGATTTCCTCAAATGTAAATGCACCTACAAATTCAATTATCCCAAAACCTTCAGAACAATCAACAACCGAAACTCACCATAACCAACAGCTTTGTTTTTCACTAATCTCTGGAAACCATAGACAACAATTTCATGCCTTATTAGCATCTGACTATGAGGTTCATCCTCTTCAAGGTTACTTGTCTAGAAAATGAGCTACTGGGCCAGTGGAGTAGGAAGTTCCATCACTTCCATGAATTCCCAGACGGATCACGAAGAGTGAAGACATAAAAATGACGTGTAGCAGAGGTATGGGTATAGTTTGCACGCAACTGGACATAATGCTACTAATAGGATTAGTCGACAGGTTCTTCAATACTTCAGACCCAGGAGGCCCAGGTACTTTTCCCAATATCCTCCTTCATTTGAGGCCCGTCGGAAGGGACACCAAGCCTCTCGAAAGTGATTTACGATTTTCTGCGGTGACCTGTAGATTACGCCCCTGACAACAGTTCTTTTCGTCATGAATATCTGTTTCCTTGTTTGCAAAACTGTTTTCGTCGCGTCGATTCCTTCCAACATTTAACCCATGTCCAACCTCAACAATGGTATTATCCAGCCAAACTTGCACCCAAGTTTTCCTATTCTTTGTTACAATTTCTCGTGGGCTTCCACCATCTCTCTTGAATTTTGTGACCATTTAAAAAAAAAATATCATCTACCGTTTGCAGAACCTCCATCAACTCAATGAACATCATATAATCCAAATCAAGAATTTCTGGCAATTTTTCTGCATCATTATCATGATCATAATTCATAATTTCGTCATGAACACTATCGAAGGGAATTTTTAGAGAAAATATACTCGATTGTTCTACATTCACATTATTATAATTTAGAAAGTTTATAGCGATCATGGTAAGTGAAGTACCCATTAAAATGGGTTTTCCATAAACTCAGAAACATTGTTATCTGGCATCATGCGACAATGCTAAAGCGGGTATTGATTTGCAAGACATGCGATTATATTTGCGGGCCGATTATTATCATTTCGCGTTACAGAGTCCTGTAACGGGCCCTGTGAGCTCAATGAACAAAACGAAAGCGTGACGCCGAGTATATAATGCCGCGACAAAATGCGCGACGACCGTTATTATTGCGCGCGATGATTAATTGCCAAGTAGATAGCCGAGGCATTTCGGTCTTGTAGCCATCAACGGAGGAGGACATTACATTTGCCTGGCGTGTTACACGAGTAAAAAATTCAACATCCTCTCAAGTATATAAACGAGGCCGATATCCTTATAGGTATTCCTTCTCCCCAGGTGGGAAAACATGCACGAAATTTTTCAGTCTCAGCTACCAACATCAACCCAATGGACTTTTTGACAATCTAATTAATATTTTTATATAAATTGTAACCAAATGTGAAAATAAATTGCCTTGTAATGACACAAATGGTTAGTAGACAAAATGGTTCTATTATCTCCAAGGGTGGGCAAACAGGTACCTGCAATGGTCAATATTTTCTTTTCTTCAGGTTTACGATAAGCCATTCATTGTTTTTCTAAACGTTTGAACAGAATCCTAATCTTCTTGGCATGTCTGCTTTGTGATTAAAAGTTAAACGGCCATGTCGAGGTGGGGCCCCTTGCACGATAGAGACACTTAATAAGGCCCACAGGTCCTTATTGTACCAGTTCTTGTCTTTGTCCGAGCCCAGTTAGGTAAAGTAACCTTTTTTCTTATCTTTTGTTCCTTTCCTTACAACCAGAATTTAAGCTCCAATGTATCCAAAAGAGTGTTTGGAGTTCTTTCAGATAATATTTAATTAAATAGATACGTGTATCGTTATTCTCGATGCAATAAAATAAGAAACGACTCAATATCTAAGAAGCTATTTCGGTATAAGGAAAGTAGATTTCTCACGGTAGCTGATCTTAAAAGACACGACGCAGGTGAAATACGTTTATTGCTAACTGCTTTATTAAAACGTAAGTGAATGTTATACAATGTTCTTCCCCGAGAACCCGTAAATTCTGCATAATTTTAGCAACGTGCTAATATTTTATTAACACGATAGGCGATATTATGGCGTCCATAATTCATGTAGAGGGCAACAAATAGCGGTTGGCAAGGACCTAAATAAATTACGCCTAATTGCAACATTATATCATCCTGATTATCAATTGCTCTGCCCATAGGATAAATTTCTAATGCAACTTTTTTCTCTTCCTTGGAGATTTACGATTTCCTGATAATCCTGATCTGACTCTCCATTATATTTTTGTAGCACTCGCCTGTTTTTTCTCTAGTGCCCCCATCCATCGGTTTTATTGCCATTGTTTCGACGACGGTTTTATCAGGGGGCATTCATCTTCCTTAAAAATTCGAACCTCGTCCACATTAGCCAAGGGGAGCCATAAAGAAGAGAAATATTCGAAAAATGCTGCTGCGAAGTCACATGATCTGAGAAAATCGTCGCATTCCAGGTTGTTTCTTCATTTTTTAAAAAGGCTAAACTACTTAAAAAGTGTGAAGATTTTACGACAGGGTTGAAAAGTTTCTTTGCTCGGGTGAATTATGAAGGCAGGGTCTAATCATAGGGTTTGTAAGGGAAAACAAGGTTTCAACATTGTGATTATTTGATATCCCTCTTCTCTGAGCGATCGTAAAAACTCCTTGTCGCTATAAGAAAAAACCGCGGTACTATATAGTGTAAATTTTCTGGGCCTCTTGTTCCATTCCTCCCGTTCCCCGTTATCCCGACGAGGAACGATGAAACGAACCAACGAAATGTCAACCGTAAACCTCGCGAGGCAGCACTAATTAACCCGACCGAAATAAACTGCGGCGCTGAGCCTCTTTTTTACTCGCTCTGTTCTCTGCTTTCTTTCTCATTCCGCTGCTTCCCTCTGCACAAATTCTACAGCTTCTTCGAGGCTTGAGTGTTACAACTTTTGGCTCCAGCATCAGGATTCTCATCGGCACCCCGTTTCCCTAACACGAGGGATTAGAGCTGAAAGAATGGACTGTGATCGAGCCTCTAATTCAATTATCATCATAATAAAGAAGAAAAGAATTTCATCTAATAGGACCACATACATTTCTTAAATTCCATTCATGTTTGATGAAATAACCGTTCCTAATCCATTTTTTTATTTGGCATTTTCTTCGATTGAGAGTCTATTTTGAATAATAATCAATTCTTTAATCCGTCAAGGATAAAATACAGAAGAGAACTGATACCAAACATTTGTTCTTAACCAAAAAGAGAAAAAACGATCCTTCTCAAGAATTTGTATCAATTCGTCTACCAAACATAACAATTAGAATAGCGTGGACCGGGGCAAGACCGACCGCCGGGGCAAAAGTTACTTTGCAAACATTTGCATGAAAATTTGATCTTCTGGTAGATAAAGCATTATTCCATCAAGTAATATATATACCATTAAACCATTTCCCTTTCAGGGTAGGCGTGACACTACCCGATTCGGGTCAATTTTTTCTTCTAAAAATTGGTGAAATTCCCGATTTCAACAAATTCCCGTTCTTTTCCCCATTTTCCCAATCATTTGCATTTTCCCAACCATTGTGTGCCGAAAGGTTTCAGCATTTGTACTTTTGGTATAAAAATTAATTTTTTATAGAAATTATATCTTTTTTTGTTAAAAATGCAAATATCTGATTAAAAATTAACCTTCGGTTTAAAATTAACTTTTCTATGGAAAATTCACATTTTGTGGTTGAAAATTCATCTGTTTTGAAGAAAATTCGTATTTTCTTCTCGAAAATGAAATAATTTGGTAGAAAAATAAACTATTTGGTCGAAAGTTGAACTACTTTGTTGAAAATAAATTTTTTTAGTTGAGGATGCGTCATTTTAGTTAAAAATTCATTTCTTTGTTTCAGAGTTTAACCATTTTTCAAATTAGTTTTTCTTTTTTTTTTTTTTTGAAAATTAATTTTTTTTAACTGAAAACGTAACTATTCCATTTTTTGGAAAAAATTGATCTTTTTGATAAAAATTTAATATTTTTTGATAAAAATGCAACCGTCTAATTAAAAATGAACCTGTTTCGGTTGAAAATTATTTATTTTTTTGTTTGAAAATTTCTTTTTCTTTTCTGCTTGAAAATTAATCTTTTTAACTAAAAATTTAATGATTTCATTTTTTGTTGAAAATTTATCTTTTTTAGTTGAAAATTCAAATATTTGGTTGAAAATTCATGTATTTTGTTAAAACTTTGTCTTTTTTGGTAGAAAACTAATCCCCTTGGTTGAAAATTTAACTATTTCGTCGAAAGTTCTTTTTCTTAAAAGTTCATTTTTTGGTGTAAGATTCATATTTCAGGTAAAAATTCATCTCTTTGGTAGAAAATTGAACTGTTTCCTTAAAAAATCGTTTTTTTTTAGGTAAAAGTGATTTTTTTATTGAAAATTTAACTGTTTCCTTGCAATTTCAACTGTTTGCTTGAAAATTAACTTTTTCGTTAAAAATTCATATTTTCCGATCAAAAATTTAAATGTTTTGTAGAAAGTTCCTCTTTTTGATTGAAAATTCATCTCTTTTGGTAGAAATGTCAACTATAACATTTTTTGTTAAGAATTCATCTGTGCTGGTTGACATTTCTACATTATAAGAAAAAATAGTTACTGAATGCACACAAAAATTCACTTGGCAAGAATTACGTAAGATAGGGGGTAGTGATACATTCGAGACGATTTCGAGAAAATTCGAGATTTTCTTGAAACATGTTCAGGTGAACTCAAAACTCCATGGAGATCGAGAATCTCGAATAAAAAGTTTCGATATTCTCGACTCGAGATCTCGAAATTTTTTATTCGAGATTCTGAATCTCCATGAAGTTTTGAGTTCTCCTGAACATCTTTCAAGAAAATCTCGAATTTTCTCGAAATCGTCTCGAATGCATCACTAATATGGGGGGGTCAACTAACGGACATTAACAAAAGGGGGGGGGCGGTTTAAAATTTCAGAAAAAAACTTTACATAATTTATGCACGGCCCCATATTATTATAATACATTGCTTGAAAATATATGAAGATTTAATATGGATGTAGGTAAATAAATTTTTTTTTGAAAAACGATGGTAAAAAGAGTTTAATAAGTACGCACAGAAGCGAGCTTTGCTACCAACATGAGCGCCGCAGGCCGTCGCAAGACTCAAGTAGCGCTCATATAGCCACGGGGATTCCCCGTCGCCTGCTGCCACGCATTTCCATTTTACACCCCAGGATACTTAGCTCTGTACGCCCTTTTAGCAAACAGTGCTTTTACTATAATTCTTCTCATTACGATGCATTATTACCAACGATACAAAATAAAATACAAAAACGCAGGGTGTCTATTCAAATCCTCGAAAAAAAGTCCCCGACAATTCCAGGCTTTTTCCAGGTACAGGGTGACCAGATCTGCTGAAATTCGAGAAAACGCCGTAACGGGCAGTTACGGCTGTCTTCGAATTACGGACCTCAGAAATAGACCTGCCGTGATTTGAGAGAACGCCGTTCACGACAAAAGAATATAATACCTAATAATAAGTGCAGTTACGGCGTTTCTCGAATCACAAACCTTTTTTCTCGGGGTTCGATGATTCCGGAGAACGCCGTAAGCACTTACGGACCTCTCCGAAATCACGAAGGCTCGAAATCGCCGTCCAATAATTTTGGTAAAGTCCGTAACTGCCCGTTACGGCGTTTTCTCGAATTTTGACGTCACGTGTTTAGTCATCTCCGATTTACGCCTGCAGTTAACGGTCAGTTACGGCTCTCTCTCAAATCACAACTCGCCAATCTTTGCAGTTACGGTGTTTTCCAAAAATTATGCAATAATTATTTTTAAAGTTATTAACAATTTAAAAAAAATTATTCTAATAAATAGGTGTATCTTTTTTTCACGATTCCAGCGATATAAAAAACTCATTTTTCGATTTTTTGCAGTTAACGGTGTTTTTCCAAATCACGGCAGAGATACCTCCCGTGTGGAAAAATCTTGTGGCGCTAGCCCGGCCCAGACCAGACGGGCGCACTCGAATTCAGCCTACGGTCAAAATAGATTTTAAAATTGAGAAATTTAATTGGAAATAATAATATTTTATTCAAATTGAATGTTTCATAAATCAAATAAAAAATTTCTTTACAAAAAAGAAAAAAATCTCTTTCCAAAAAATCTTTCCAATGAAGAAGAGCAATTGATATTAATTATTTGAATAATTTCAAACGGTCTTTTACAAAAATATCATTTTTAACATTCTTTACCGGCAACATTGATTCCAAAAAATAATAACTTTGTACAATTTACAGGGGAAAAATTGTTAAGATAAATAAAAATGGTTTAAATAATTTCCAAATATGTTAACAAGAATTCTTGAAATTCTTCAACTGTATCATTTATCCCAAAAAATAAGAAATTTTTACGATTCACAGGCGAGAAAAATTACCGAATAAAAACAATTAATTTTTCGTACATTAAACAAAAAAAATTAGCGCAAATTATACAGAAAATTGAAATTTTACATTTTTTGGGGCATTTTCCGGGCACAATACAAGAGGTTTGGGGGTGTCAAAACTATAATTTGTTGGGTGAAAATTATTTCCTGAAAATTCCTAAAGAGATTAAAAAACTTCAATTTGATCGACAAACGGGCTTTTCCCATCTAAAACACCATTGTTATTTCAAAAGCCCGGAGACACAATGTTGACCAATTTGAAAAAAAAATAAAAATAAATTCGAATTTTTTTAAATCGAAAAAGGCGAATGCCAAATAAATTGCAAAAAATATTCAAAAGTATCTTCAAAACTTTGAAACTCTACGAAATGCATCACTTATTGTGAATAAATTGTTTGGAATCCATTACAACATTAAAATCCAATAAAATAAAAAGGGCGAATTTTCCAAAAAATACGTGAATTTCCGACTACAAAGGATAAATATTCAACCAACAATAGAATAATTAAATTTTCAATTGCAAAAATTAATTGTCAACAGCAACAAAAAACGAATTTTAAACAAAATAGTTAAATTCTCAGTTAAAAAAAATTAATTTTCAAAGAAAAGAAAACGAATTTTCAACTAAATAGTTGAATTTTAAACCAAAAAGATTATAATTTTCAATTCAAATTACGAATCCACAGCTACAAAAATTAATTTTTATTTAAAGAGTTTAACCTTTAACCAAAAGGATGAATTTTCAGCTAAAGTAGTACATCTTCAAGTAAAGTAGTTGAGCTTTCAATAAAAAATATGAATTTTCAGCCGAGAAGATTAATTTTCTACCAAAAAGGACAAATTTTCTAAAAATCACATCAATTTTTTATTAAGAAGATCAACTTTAAACTAACAATTGAATAGTTAAATTTTTAGTTGAAAACATTAATTTTGATGAAATTTAAAATTCAGAGTTCTACAATTTTAAAACGTTACAATGGAAAATTCTTGCATTTCGAATATATGTGTAGAAATTCAAATTATTCAATTTTTAAATTAAAATTTGAAAATACGAATTTCAAATTATTCAATTTATATTTGATTTAATTATTTTGATTTAATTTTTTAAGATTGAAAACTATTTAATTTTGAATATTGGCAATTGGATACTCTTCAATATTTAATGTGTTCAATAGAAAATGAGATTTGTAATCCAAGCACGCTATATTAGTAAATTATTATTATTCAAATATCCAAATATTTACCCATTATTTTTTTTATATCTCGCTTTTCCAACAAAAGTCTATTTTATTATTATAATTATCATAACATTAAGCAAAATTATACAAATTGTATAAATTTGAGATCAATCTAGAATTCTCGTGCTGCTTATTTAAGTAATACCTTCGCTCCGCAACACCGTACCGACACAGGTAGCTGATCAATCTCGCTAGCAATCACCCCAGGCGAAGAGCTTCACAAAGTCATCATATGTTATATACCTTACAAAAATACGCAATCTGATCGCAAATCCCATAGAAAAATCGATTAACTATGTATAAAGAATATAAAAATTTATCGATAAGAAAAATAAGTTTGAAATTACACGGAACAGTCAATATTTGAATGCATACAATTGCGTGAGAGTCATATATTGTCCAACAGTTTTGTAAAACGCTATATACTGTCAGAGAGCTAATTGCTCGATGCTTTCATAACAACCCATTCGCTCTTTTATTTTTACATGCATGAACGAGTTGCCCATTTTCAATCCTAGGCTTTTAATGTACAGTGCTCGTTCAGGCACGCTAAACCTTCGAACAGTCGCGTGAAACTGTCGACTGTCAACCGATCCTCTTTATCTCTAAACTGAAAAAATAAAAGCGAAAGGGGAAAAGCACCAATGTGGAAATAGAGGATTTCCAAATATTCTACATGAAAGTTCAATATCTGTAAATAAGGATTGAAAAATGCTAAACCTATATATATCCAGGGTGGATACTCAAACTTAGAAAAAGAATCTCAGGCCATTTCCCGGTTTTCCCGGTCCAAAAATTACATTTTTTTTTCGCTTGAAATTTTAGCCTTGTTAATAATAATTATTCAATACTAATTGCTTCATTATATGAAGTTTAAAAAAATTAAACATTTTAGAACTCCAAGGTAAAATATAAGATGCAAATTATTGTGAAAGTGATTTCAGACTTATGCTTTCAAAACAGGGGAAATAGGGAGATTTTCAAGAAAATGGAGCAACCAAAAACGATGAATTTTCAATAAAAAATTTTTAATTCAACTAAGAAAAATGAATTTTCAACGAAACAAGATGACTTTTCTACAAAAAGATGAAATTCTAATCCAAAAGGATGGATTTTCTATGCAGAAAGACGAATGTTCAACAAAACAGTTGCATTTTTGAACAAAAAAGATTGTTTTTTAACAAAATAGGTCAATTTTCAACAACAAAATTAACTTTTCCACGAATAAGTAGAATTTTTAACCAAAAGAGATGAATTATGATCCAAAAATATAATAGCAGACTTTGAAAATAAAAAGGATTAACTTCCAATGAAAAAAAGATTACTTTTCCACCAAAAGATGATTTTTCGATCAAAAAGTTTGAATTTTATTTAAAAAATATGAATGTTTAACAAAACAGTTGAATTTTGATCAACAAAGATGAATTTTTAACAAAATAGTTAAATTTTCAACAAAATAATTAAATTTTCCACGAATAAGTAGAATTTTCGAGATGAATTCTGAACCCAAAATATAATAGTAGACTTTTCCAATAAAAATAAATAACTCTCAACCAAAAAAGAAGATTTAAAAAAAAAAGTTTAATTTTCAATAATATAATTAAATTTTTCACCAAATAGAATTTTTAACAAAAAAAATTAGTTCTGGACCAAAAATATAATTGTAGACATTTTAATTAGAAATAATTAATTTTTAGTTATAGGAGATGAATTTTCAACAAAACAAGAAGACTATCCTACCAAAAAATGAATTAATAATCCAAAAGGATGGATTTTCTATCCAAAAAGGCGAATGCGTTCAACAAAAGAATTGAATTTTCGACCAAAAAAGATGAGTTTTTAACAACATAGTTGAATTTTCACAAAATAATGAAATTTTTCACGAATGAGTAGAATTTTTAAACGAAAGAGATGAATTCTGAACCCAAAATATAATAGTAGACTAATCAAATAGAGAGAATTAACTTTCAATCAAAAAAGATGTATTTTCTACCGAAAGATGAATTTTCTATCAAAAAATATGAATGTTCAACAAAACAGTTGAATTTTTTTACCAAAAAGATTACTTTTCAACAATATAGTTGAATTTTCAACAAAATACTTCTAAATTAAGATTGAAAAGAATTCCATTTTATCATGAATAATTGTTGCAAAATAAGCAGGGAAAAAATTCATAATCAAAAAATAAAATTCAAAAGCAACCTCACTTTTCGGCTCATTAGAGGCAAAAATAACATTATGAAAAAAGAGGGAGAAAAAGGGAAATAATTAAATTTTTCTTCAATAAGTAGACTTTTCAAATAAAAAGAATTAACTTCCAATCTAAAAAGATGACTGTCAAGAAAATATTTGGATTTTCAACGAAATAATTAAATTATCAACTAAATAGTAGAATTTTCAACAAAAAGAGGCGAATTCTGAACCAAAAATATAATAGTAGAGTTTTGAAATGAAAAAAATTAAATTTCAAGCAAAAGAGATTACTTTTAAGAAAATAGTTGAATTTTCAATAATATAATTAAATTTTCCATCAAATAGTGGAACTTTTGACTAAAAAATATTAATTCTGGACCGAAAATATGATAATAAACATTTCAATTTAAAAGAATTAACTTTTAATCATAGAAGATGAACTTTCAAAACAAAACAGGATGACTTTTCTACCAAAATAAGATGAATTTTCAACCAACAAGGATGACTTTTTATCAAAATAGTTGAATTTTCAACAGAATAATTAAATTTTCTCCTGAATAGTAGAATCTTTAACGAGAAAAAATTAATTCTGAACCAAAATTATAATAGTAGACTTTACACTAAAAAAGAATTCAACCAAAAACAGTTGGATTTTCTTATTTGGTTCTATTAATTCAATCTTGATTTATTCTAGAAAAAAAAAACGAGAAAAAGGGAAATTTTCTTGAAAAAGGAAAAAATTGATTTTCCGAAAAAGGTGAAAAGAGGGGAAAGAGTGTGTAATCTGTGATTTAATAAACGGCATTAAAAATTTCGAGCAAAAAAGCTACTTTTTAGGAATATTAGGAATATTAGTTAGGAATTAACTTGAAAATCCTAAATATAAAATGATCTTCGGTATTTTAACGGACATGGTTGGTAACACTGAGCACAATTTCAAATACCATTTTCTAAAAGCGAAATGGTATTTATTGCAAAACTCAAAAAAAGTGTGTAAAACTCCCCGTTTTTTAAAATATTCCCGGGTGTTTCCAGGCTTTTCCCGGTGCTCTAAATTCAAGGCTAATTCCCGGGTTTCTTGGTTTTCCCGATCAGTGGCCACCTTGAGTATGCGGATACTCGAACAAAATTGATGCTTATATTTGATATTTCCCTAATTATTAAAAAAAAAAAGTTATTTATTATTTTTGATGAGTAGCAATATTGAAAATGCGTTTTATCATCAGACAAGGCGAAGAAAATTTTGTCTGCTGAAAGAGTATCACCTTCTAAAGAATTACATTGCTTTCATTATTCTTTCCCTGGTTCCTTCAATTCATCAAACTTTTGGGTTCGAAACTGTTCCAACTTGTTCATCAATGATCAATATCAGAAGCTAAAAAGTTTTTTCAAAAATGTTCCCCACTTTAATTTCATATGTAATACTTTTCAAATTTGTTCATCAATTATCAATATTAGAAGCTGAAAAGTTTTTCTATCCACCTCGTACTAGTTTCCCCTATAAAATTTAAAAGCAACACGGATTTTAATTAACCTCGTGTTTTGCCATAGCAGAATTCAGAGAACGACTTGCTTTTATAATATGTATAATCTCTGCAAACAAGTGTTTGCACAAAAGAGTAAGAAAGAAGTGGATGAAATGTTAAACCTAAAGGTATGTTAAACATGTTTGAAATTGATAATGATGTATGGATACATGATTTTAAAATGCACCGATTTCAAAGCAGAATAATAATCAGTAGGAATAAGGGATTCGTGATCGGGTTTGAAAGAGTTGGTGAAGGTGGTGTGGGGCGAAGAGATAGGTTACAGGTGAGATCTTGGTGTTCTCGTGCAGCCAACTAGCCGGCAGCTGCCTTTGGCCAGCTCTTGGCTACAAGGCACCAAGAGTATTAATATGCGACTGACTGACTGGGACCGATGTGCTTTGCTGTTGGGTAAACCGCCATTATGTCAACTGACTGAAGCAAGACTAAATGCACGCGAGTGGATCAGGACGCTAATAGCTTCCAGTGTCAGTGACTTCCGATAGAGAAAAAACCCAAACAACATAATTATATACCTGAAGACAAGCAACAGTGATTGTAGAGACTGATATGACCATTCAGTCAAGAGCATCAACTTCTAAAAATTAACAAAGCTAAAATTTCAGATGCTACTGAAGGCCGTCCATAAACTACGTTGCCAATTTAGAGGATGGGGGGGTCAGTGGAAGTAACGTTACGAAATTAGGTATAACGTTAAGTACGTTTCCTGATGATGAATTTTAACAAAGTTTGCGAATTTTGGCAAAAGATGAGTTGCATTGGAACGGTGCTTTCATGTTTGAGAGTTCGCACTTTCCCCTATTGCCCTCTTTTCCCTTTTTTAACGAATTTTTCTTTTTTCCTCTGTTTTCAAGAAACTTCCGCTTTTTCTCGTTTTCCACCTAAATGAGAACTAAATTGATAGAACCCAATGAGAAAATTCAACTTTTTTTCCATAAAAGCTCTTTTTGCTTCCTCATAGAGGAAGCTTTGTAATGGTAACAATTTCCAAAAATTTTAAATTCATTTAATTAAACCTTCCACAATTTAAAAATGTCTAATACAATTTTCTAAGCAATTGCCCAATGTGTGTGTGGATGTCACACTTTCTTGTGAACATGATAACTTTAAATCGGTTGCAGATAAATTTATGAAATTTGAAGGGCTTATTTCCATCACTAATATCTTGAAACTGACCAAAGGATTTCTGAAAATATTTATTGAAGTTTTTTTTAGCAATCAATAATACTTTAAAAATCGGTTTTTTATAGTCAAACTTTTTTCATTAGCGTAATTCAAAGTTGATGCAAGAACATAAAAGATTCCTTTGTTCGAGACGAATTGATTGACCTATAATATTAATACATTTTATTGAAAAGTAGGGAAGTTATGGTAATTTATATATTTTGAAAATCGGTTTTTTATAGGAAAACTTTTTTCATTAACATGATTCAAAGTTGATGCAAGAGCAGAAAAGATGTGTTGATTCGAGAAGAATCGATTGACCTATAATATTAACACATTTTATTGAAGATTAAGGAAGCTATGGCAATTCATAATATTTGAAAATACGGTTTTTTATGGTGAAACTTTTTTCTTCAACATAATTTAAAGTTGATGCAAGAATATAAAAGATTCCTTGGTTCGGGACGAATCGATTGACCTACAATATTAATACATTTTATCAAAGTGTAGGGAAGTTATGGTAATGTATATATTTTTAAAATCGATTTTTATAGTAAAAATTTGCTCATTCTCATAATTTAAAGTTGATGCGAAAACAGAAAAGATGTGTTGATTCTAGGCGAATCGATTGACCAATAATATTAATACATTTTATTGAAGAGTAAGGAAGCTATGGCAATGCATAATATTTGAAAATACGGTTTTTTATAGGGAAAATTTTTTTCTCAACATAATTCAAAGTTGATGCAAGAATATAAAAGATTCCTTGATTCGAAACGAATCGATTGACCTACAATATTAATACATTTTATCAAAGTGTAGGGAAGTTATGGTAATGTATATATTTTTAAAATCTATTTTTATAGTAAAAATTTTCTCATTCTCATAATTTAAAATTGATGCGAGAATAGAAAAGTTGTGTTGATTCAAGACGAATCGATTGACCTATAACATTGATACATTTTATTGAAGAGTAAGGAAGCTATGATCATTCATAATATTTGAATCATCTGTTTCAAACAGAAAAACTTTTTTCATCGACATAATTCAAAGTTGACGCATGAATAGAAAAGACTTTTTGATCATAAATTTTCAAATAGAATAATTCTGACAATTTTTGTAAAGAAATCATAAATCTGGGAAAGGGATAGGGTGCCACAGAACTTTTCCCTTCCCTTTTCCAGCTCGAAAAATTATTATTTCGAATACAAAATTTGATTTGTCTGATTTGTCTTTGTATTTAAAAAAATCTTTGTTTAATTTTTGTATTTTTTGTAAATTTCTATTTCTAAATTGATCAAAATGAAGAGTTTGTTGAAAATTCATTTTTTTTTCATCTCCTCGGTTAAAAATTCAACTATTTTGTATAAAATTTGTTATAATTTTGGTTGAAAATACATTTTTTTAACTGAAAATTTAATATTTTGTTGAGAATGTCCCCATTTTGCTGAATGTTGAAATATTTTGTTGGAAATTCTTATTTTTAAGATTCACCGTTTCAGTTAAAAAATCATTACCTTGGTTGAAAAATTAACAATTTTGTTAAAAATTTCTTTTTTTTTGTTGTTAAAAATTAATTTTTTAAACTGAAAATGTAACTATTCCATTTTGATTGAAAATTGAGATTTTTAATTCAAAATTGATTTTTTCTAGTTGAAAATTCAACTATTTGGTTGAAGATTCGTGTATTTTCTTGAAAATTCGTCGTTTTTAGTAAATAATTAATTTTTTTGGTTGATTTTTTTTTATTTAGTAGAAAATGAAACTATTTGATAGAATGTTAACATTTTTCTTGAAAATTCATATTTTTGTTCGAAAATGCAACTATTATGGTAAACAATTCAATTATTTGGTTAAAAATTAAACTATTTATTTGAAAATTTAACTATTTGGTAAGTACTTTACTTTTTTGTTTAATCATATTTTTGGCTTTAAAATTCAACAGTTTGGTTGAAAATTAATGTATTTTGTCGAAAACTAATTTTTTTTTTGGTAGAAAATTAATTTTGTTTGTTGAAAATTTATATTTAGTGGAGGATTCAACTATTTTGTTGAAAATTGGCCTTTTTTGACAATTAATATATTTCATTGAAAATGTAACCATTTTAATTCTTGGTCGAAAATAAAAATTTTGCAATTGAAAATTAAACTGTTAGATAGAATATTAATGTATTCTGTTGGAAAATCGTCTTTTAGTAAAAAATTAATATTCTTGTTTTAAAATTCATCTGTTTGGTTGAGATTTCAACTATTTTGTTCAAAATTCGTCTTTTTCGTTAAATTCGACTGATTGTAAATTCTTTTTTTGCTGTTAAAAATAAATATTTTTACTGAAAATATATTCATTTGAATTTTGGGTTGAAAATTATTTTATTTTAGTTGAAAATTGAACTATTTGGTTCAAAATTCATTTATTTTGTTATAAATTCGTCCTTTAATAGAAAATTATTCATCTTGGTTAAAAATTCATCTTTGTAGTTTGAAATTTCAGCTTTTTGTTTAAAAATTCAACTATCTTGTTGAAATTTTAGTTATTTAGTCAAAAATTCAACTATTTAGTAAATTCATTTCTTCTGGTCGAAAATTCAACTGTTTTGTTCGAAAATCGTCCTTTTGGTTTGAAAGTGCAACTGATTTTTTTGAATTTCAATCGTTTTGGTTTGAAAATTCGAACATTTGTTAAAAATTCAATTATTTGGTTGAAAATTTAATTATTTTCTTGAAAATACAACTATTTTGTTAAATTTATCTCTTCTGGTCGAAAATTCATCTTTTTTTTTTGCTTCGTCCTTCTGGATTTAAAATGCTTTTAAACTCCGTTGGTTGATGATAGTGTTTTTATTATTTGAAAATTCGACCATTTGGTGGAAAATGCAACTTTGTAGGTTGAAAAATCTATTTAGTTAAAAATTCAATTATTTTATTAAAAATTCAATTATTTTATTAAAAATTCAATTATTTTATTAAAAATTCAATTATTTTATTAAAAAATCAATTATTTCATTAAAAATTTAACTACTTGTTGAAAATTCAACTATGATGTAAAAGTCATCTTTTTTGGTCAAAAATTCGCGACAAACGCTGAATAAACGTGAAAACCGTGTTTGGCCAACGACTACGCTACTTCCAGGAGCAAGCCAAAACTACGTTCGTCAGCGAGGGGTAACGTGGAGGGGGCGCGCGCCGGGCCAAAAACCGCCCAAAATTGGTAACGTATTTTATGGACACCATGAAATTCCGAATAATTAAAGAGTACGGTTTACATTGAATATAAATAAACTCAAGCAGCGAATTTGCACAATATCGGCGTTTTGCAACAAACTGAGGAGAATTACACTCTCAGGGTGGGCAACTTGCAGGAGGATAATGATCGACGGAAGTGTTCGTGCTAAAATATGCAGATCCGGCTAAATTACCGGAGTAGCACCTACCGAGCTAACTATAGCTACCGACTACCATAACGGCCGAAGTGTGGTTTGCAGAGTAACCAAGACGGCATTGGCATTATGGTTATGGTGGATATGGTGGTCGATGATAGTGAGGCTCACTTATGAGTACGTGTCTCCTACACCAGTTACGGCCTCCTATGACCTATACCACTCATCTCTCTCTCACACTCATCATTTAAGATCGTCCCTCTCCTTCTCTCTTCCTCCATTTCCCCATCTTCTTCCTCCCTGTATCGACGATGACCGGACGAACGTAGGAAATTTCTTCCCTCGTTCTGATGGCATGAAGCATGCCATCGGATGCGGCGCGCGTGGGAACACTGCTCTTTACATCAATGGCATCTGCCTTATAATTATTATTCGCCTAGCTTATAATTATTCCTGTGCGACGGCCGCGCCACTCGCGTGGATGCAACACTTTGGGGATCAATGCTGAGTTTCTAAATGCAAATGATACTACAGATTGGATAATTTGATAATGTTAGGCTGCACTTTTGAAGTATTTTGTTTTCACTGCCTTACTATTTATAGATTTTTACTTCATTTGAGAATTCAAATTGTTGCAATTACATGTAATTGAATGTGCATAATAATATAGTTCATGGAGTTGCATGCTTATAAATGCACATAATTGGTTTCAGTTGCAGAGTCGCAAAAACAGACGCTTAAAATTGTTTCTTCTCGAAAACTTTGGCTTTATTTTTCATGTTAAATATTAAATAGTGTCGATCACTGGTCTATTATTTGTTGGAGAAAAGAGAAAAAATTTACCTCAGTCGGGATTCGAACCGGGAACGCCACTATACATGAGTGGAGCGTTAACCAATTAGGCCACCCTGGCTGTGGTTGATCATTTCTTGTTTCTCCTGTATCACATGATATCACAATTAATTATTTACTCTGGTCGACAAAATAAAACCATTTTTAAATTTATATTCTAATTAATTAAAATAGTTTCACAAATTTAAAGAGGTGCAGAGCCGCGTCACCATGTGATACAGAAAAAACAAGGAATGATCTACCAGAGCCTCTGTGGCATAAATGGTTAATGCTCGGCTGATGTATAGTGACGTCCTGGGTTCAAATCCGGACTGAGGCAGATTTTTTCTCGTTTTTTCAACAAATAATAGACAAGTCATTGACATTATTTAATATTTAACATTAAAAATTAATTAATTACCCTAATTGATGAAATAACATTAACGTTTAAAACTTTAAACGTTGGCTTTATGTTCAGCAAAGTTGATCTTTTCAAGTAAAACTTGTCTGAATTTAAGTCTCGAATCTGAAATTCAGAATTTAAAATTGAATTTCCTGTTTTATCGAAAAATAGTTTTGTTTTATGAAAATTAATTTCTTTGATTAAAAATTTAACTTGAATGAAAATTCAACTATTTGTTCAAAATATGAATTTCTATGTGAAAAATTCATTTTATTAGTTTAAGATCCATCTCTTTGGTTGAAGATTCAACAATTTGGTTGAAAATTATCTTTTCGTTTAAAAATTCATATTTTTGGTTCGAAAATTCAACTGTTTTATTGAAAGTTCACCTTTTTATCGGAAAATCCTTTTTGTTAGAAATGTTATCTTTTTTGGTTGAAAATGCAACTTTTTGGTTGATAATGCAAATATTTGTGGTTGAAATGTAATCTTTCTTGTTACAAAATTAGACTATTTGGTTCAAAATTTAACTATCTGGTTAAAAATTTAACTACTTGGTAAAAAATTCGTCACTTTTGCTTGAAAGTTCACCTATTTGGTTGTAATGCAAATGGTTGGATCTGAAAGTAATTTGTTTTTGTTAAAAATTTAACTATTTGGTTGGAAAATCATCATTCTTAGTTGAAAATTAATCTTTTTGGATTTAAAAGTCAACTGTTTTCTAAAACATTTCAGTTCCAATGCAACATCCTACGTAGTATCCGACGTAGTTTACGACCTTGAAATTTTGAATAGGGATATAAATGCAAAAAAGACGATTTGTAGTTGCACTCATTGAACCACTTTGAGAACGACGTCGGATCCTATGTCGGTTCCAACGCAACATCCTACGTATTTTCCTGCGTAGTTTACAATCTTAGAATTTTGAATATTGATATTTATGCAAAAAAGACCATTTGTAGTTGCACTCATTCAACCACTTCGGAAACGACTTCGGATCCCATGTCGGTTCTGGCGCAGTGTCCGACGCAGTTTACGATCTTGAAATTTTGAATAGGGATATAAATGTAAAAAAGACGATTTGCAGTTGCACTCATTGAACCCAGTGCTCCCAATCTTGCTCCCCAACCGCACTGCGCATGCGTTGCGCCGAATTCCTGATTGGCTGCATAGCGCGCGCTTATTTAAAATGTTCAAAATATGCAAATTATTTGTTTAAAAAAATAATTATTATAAAATGCATAAAAATACATTTTTCATTGCAAAATAAACTTTCGCAGTCATAGATATAATAATAATTTGATTTCACTGCTGAAAACACATTATTCTGTTGTAATTAATTATGGGACAAAATTTGTCTTTCTTCGATGTCCGAAGGAATAATGTGTTTTCAGCAGTGAAATCAAATAATTATTATATTTATGACTGCGAAAGTATATTTTGCAATACAAAATGTATTTTTATGCATTTTCTAATTATTATTTCTTCAAAACAATTAATTTGCATATTTTAAACATTTTAAATAAGCGCGCGCTATGCAGCGAATCAGAAATTCTGCGCGACGCATGCGTAGTGCGGTTGGGGAGCAAGATTGGGAGCACTGATTGAACCACTTCGGAAACGACGTCGGATCCTATGTCGGTTGCGATG
>CAKNYM010051293.1:198497-218311 GCA_932195095.1 Andricus curvator
AGGGCCGTGGAATTTCGAATAGGGATTTAATGCAAAAAAGACGATTTGAAGTTGCACTTATTGAACCACTTTGGAAACGACGTCGGATCCTATTTCGGTTCCGACACAGTGTCCTGCGTAGTTTTCGACGTGGTTTAGGACCGCGGAATTTTGAATAGGGATATAAATGCAAAAAAGACTATTTGCAGTTGCACTTATTGAAACGACGAATGCAGTCGAGACCTATGGCTATCTGCAATCGGGTGCAAATCACACGAGGCATCGCATGTGCGGTACGCTTCGATGTTACGTGCCCATAGAGAATGCATAGGTAATTATAACGCATCCATAATGCAGAAAGACAAGGCCAGAGTGGATTGAAGCTTCTCAGAAGGGCTTTGCATAATCCAGCTTACAATTATTGTATATGTGCGTGCATGCAGACACTCGCTGAGGTGTCACGTTGTTATTACGTGTGAAAGTACTGTACAACATTGTTTTATTAATGTCTAAATAACAGACATAGCTAATGGCTGCAGGTTCTTTAATTATTTTTAATCTCTCATCAGACTTTAAGCTTTTTGTAACTCGTTTTGTTTTATATCTTTACAGAAAAAACATAATGTAATCTTTACAGCGATTTCAGAGTAATATTTACTTGCGACAAAAATTAACTTCACGTGTTACGATTTACCCACCACATGGGAAATGGTTACCATGTGAACTCCATTGAATCTTGTTTTGTTTTGATGCGAAAAAATTTAACTTTATCTGCTTGAAAATTACCTGCAACAAAAATTCACTTCTGTTTTTTCTGTGTTCCATATCGCGAGCTAAATTGCAATCCATACATTATATTATTCATAATTTCCTGACAAAGCTACATTTTTAACTACACTGTTAGAAATTTTTGGAAAATCCCGACACATTTAGGATGCTAAAGTAACTAAAATTTACGAAATTAGGTTGCTGAAAACGATATTCAGTACGTTTTATGGTACATTTACTAAATTTTTATTAACATTCAGAAACCGAAAGAAGTGCGCAGATGCTAACTGCGCACTCCTCGCTTCTCGATCGCGTTCGAAGCGGACTTGTGGTCATGGGCGGCAATGCACTGCAAAAGGTTGTGTTGAATTATAACGATGCAGTAAATCTACTTTTACCGATATTGAATGATCTCAAGCGTAAAAAGGATTCGAAATTTGCACGAGAAGAAGCAACTGAAAAAAGTGTTGAAATCGCGAGTAAAGGCAACGACCTAGAAGCTCTGAAAATTCCTACAATCTTACAGAATTTTCTGTTCAAATTATGAAAACCGATTCGATGTGAAGGCACCATGGAACCAAAAAATGTTCCTGTCAACGAATTTGAAAAATTAAAATTCTGAAGATGTGCAAAATTGATGATTTATAAAATGAATATCCATGTCGTAAGGTGTGAAGCTGTCTGAAATAAAATGCAATTCTTTATTTTAGTTATGTTTTTTCAATGAGTGAACTAATCTGCTTGTTAGTTGAAGATTCAACGATTGCAGTTGAAAATTTATTTTCTGACCTACAAATTTAACATAATCTATTTGTGACTGAAAATTGATAGTTTTTAGTTGAAAATTCAGCTATTAAATTTTTCATTGAAAATTTCACTACTTGATTAAAAGTTTAACTACTTTATTGATAATTCGTTTTATTGGTTTGAAATTTAACTATTTTCTTGAAAATTATTTTCCTTTCTGAAAATTAAGTTTCTTAAATGAAAATTTGACTATACTATTTTCGGTTGAGAATTGATCGATTTTATAGTTGAAAATTCAAGCATTTGATCCAAAGTTGAATTATTTTGCTAATAATAATTAATTCATTTTATTAGTTGAAGATCCATCTCTTTTCTGAAATATTTAACTATTTTGTTGAAAATTCGTTTTTCCGGTTGAAAACAAATTTTTTGAACTGCAAATTTAACTATTCCGTTTCTGGTTGAAAATTGATTGTTTTTAGTTTAAAATTCAACTATTAGGTTGGGAAGTACCTATTTTTTGAAAGTTGGACTATTTGGTTGAAAATTAACTTTTCGGTTCAAGAATTTATATTTTCAGGTGGAAAATTGAACAGTTTTGTAGAGAATTCGCCCTTTTGGCAAAAAATTCAACAATTTTGTAAGGATCCATTTTTGGCTCAAAATTGATACTTTTTGGTTAGAAATTTAACTGTTTTATAGAAAATTCGTTGTTTTGGGTGAAAATAAATTTTAGTAAACTGCAAATTCAACTATTTCATTTTTGGTTGGAAATTGATTGTTTTCAGCGTAAAATGCAATGATTTCATTGAAAATTAACTTTTTTGTGGAAAATTCAACTGTTTTGTCGAAAGTTCCTCTATTTGGCTTAAAAATTCAACTTCTTCGTTGAAAATTCGTCTTTTTGGGTTGAAAGTAATTTTCTTCATTGAAAATGTATATTTTCGGGTGGAAAATTCCACTATTCTGTACAGAATTCACCTTTTTACTTTGAAAATTCAACAATTTGGTTGACATGTTTTCTCTCTCTTGAATACAAAATTTTTGTTGTTTGACAATTTATCTCTTTTTTAAGAAATTTGATCTTTTTTTGTTGCATTCAGCTGTTTTTCATTTGAAATAAAAATATTTTGTGGTTAAAATATTAACTATTATATTTCTCGTTGAGAATTATTCTTCTTTTATTGAAAATTCTATTATACTTGGTTGAGAGCTCAACTTCTTTGTTACAAATTCATTGTTTCGTTGAATATTCATCATTTCAGTTGAAAATTTAATTATTTTATCAAAAAATCAACTATTTTATTAAAAATAAATTTTTTTGGTTGAAAACTCAACTTTTTTCTAAAAAATTCGTCTTTTTGGTTTGAAGATTCAACTTCTTCTTTAAAGATGCAGCTGTTCTTGGTTTAAGTTTAATCTTTTTTGTTAGAAACTTCAACCATTTGATTGAAAATTTATCTTTGTAGGTTGAAAATTCAAGTATTTGATTAAAAATTAACTATTTTGTTAAGAATTCATCTATTCAGTTAAAAATTCCTCTCTTTTGCTGAAAAGTTCAACTATTTGATTGTAAATGTAAAACTGGTCTAAAATAAATTTATTTTTTCATTGAAAATTCAACTATTTTGTTAAAAAATCATCATTCTTTGATGGAAGTTCCACTTTTTGACTTGAAAGTCAACTGTTTTTCAAGAGATTCCACTTTTCACCTTGAATTTTATTTAATAGAATTTATTCCCCTATGTTCGTGTTTAAATACCTCGGGTCTATTATAAATAGCAAAAATAATATTAAAACGGAAATCAACGCGCGGCTGCACGCTGGCAATGGGTGCTATTATGCAGCAAACACACTACTAAAATCGCGATTGCTATCTAGAAACATCAAGTTTTAAGAGGGAAACCGATTGGTAAGAGACCTCTAGGCAGACCGAGAATCAGATGGGAGAAAAATGTAAGGGATGATCTAAAAGAACTAGGACATGATTACTTAAATTGGATGGAAGATGCACAGGATAAAGATGCGTGGCGGTTTCGGGTAGATGAGGCGATGAACTTTCGAGTTTGAATCGCTAATCGATAATAATAATAATGTTCGTGAAAAATCACCCTATTTCCCCTGGTTTGAGAGCATCTTGGAGACAAAATGTTGACCTAAAAGAGTGGGGTTCAAACTTTGTGTGATCATCTATGTGTCTATGACAAAGAGTGAGATATCTATTAAAATTCAAGTTTGGGAAGACATTTTAAAACGGAAAAGATAACATTGATTCTAATGACGATGACCCTAGCGATGTCTGACGAGCATCCCCTGTTTAATGTTCGTGTTACGCGAGTATAAACGTGCTCTACGTGTGTTTTGCGAACATAGATCGAGGGCGAATAAAAGAAGAAAAAAACATAACGAATTGCTGGGGGGTGACGACGTGGCAGGAATATCGGGACCACGATCTTTTTGTCGAGGTCTGAAACGAGCATGATGGATTGGACGCGTCGTTTTATCAATCGTTTAAACGTTACCCCGTCCGGATCGAAGAAGAAAGGAGTCATAAGCATACCTGGCCCAAGGTAGCCGTATTATTTGTCAATAGCACCAAGCCCTCGAATCTGAAGTCGATGCCATCCATCAACTCAAACTTTCCTTGTCGCGAGACTTGAACTCTTACCTTCACTAATCGCCTTTTACTCATCGATATAATAATAATAGCTCGACCCTGGGGGAAACAATTCCTCGTGTGGAAAAATTAAGTGGTAGGCTGGTGTCAGGTCTGGCCTAGTTCTGAATTTATTTAGACTTAGTCTGGTGGATCTGATCTGGCCCAGGTCTTGTCCAGGTCTGACTTTATCTAGATTTTCTAGTCTAGAAGGTCTGGTTTGGTTGAGGACTGGCGCTGATCAGCTATACCTGCACAGAAAAAGTTCTAAGCTCGATCAGCAAACTTTTCCTTGAGATATTGCGAAAAAGTTCAAGGGTGTAAAAAATGATAGAAAATGAGAAATTGAAACTATCAAAACAAGAATTTTTTTCTTGTCACCTTGACATTCTGGTCCAAGTTTGGTGATGATCAACCAGCCAAGAACAAAAAAAAACTTTTGGTTTGAAAGGTCTGGTCTGGTCTAGGACTGGCGCTAAGTTCTAAGTTCGATCAGCAAACTTTTCCTTGACATATTTCGAAAACATTTACAGGGTGTTAAAAATGATAGGAAATAAGAAACTGAAACTATCAAAACAAGAATTTTTTTTTTGCCATCTTGACATTCTGGTCTGGTCCAGGTTTGGTGATGATCAGCTAGCCAATAACAAAAAATTCTAAGATTGGCCTGGAAGGACTGGTCTGGCCTAAGACTGGCGCTGATCAGCTATCCAAGAACAAAAAGATTCTAAGTTCGATCAGCAAATTTTGTTCACACTTTTCGAGAAAGTTACAGGATGTCTAAAATGATAGAATGATAGAAAATAAAAAATTCATACAATCAAAACAAGACTTTTTTCCTTATCACCTTGATTGTCTTGCCTGGTCCAGGTTTAGTGCTGATGAGCTAAATACACTTATAGTGAAGAATAGTTTTTTTCCATGCATTACAAAAATAAGGGAAATCCAGCCAGCGGCTGACCAGCCTCCAACTAGTGGCTAATCAGCCAATCACTAGTGGCTGACCAGCCAATAATTATCGGCTGCTCATACGGTCTGGCCTGGGGCTAGCCAAAAAAAATGTTACATTTTTGGACAGGTCCAGGCCAGACCAACTGGTCCGCGTCAAGACTGGAAACCAGTTAGTCTGGTCTGGGCCGGGCCAGCGCCACAAGATTTTTCCAAACGGATCCTAAAAATGCGTTCCCGAATTATATCGAATTACCCTGAATTACCTCCATATACAAAATTACTCTGGATTAATAAGATGATACTTCAAATTGCATAGGATTACTTTGAATTATATATAATTATGGCGAATTACTTCGCCCAAACTAGATTCACGCGAAATTTCAACCAAACAGGATTAATTTTTGAAAAAAATTGTCGAATTAAAAAAAAATAGATTAAATGTAACCAAATAATTACATTCCAAACCAAAAACATGAAATATCTACCGAAAAAGAGAAATTTTTAACCAAATACATGAATTTTCCACGAAGTAGTTGTTTCAACAACAACAAAATAGTTAAATTTTCAACTAAAATTAAGAATTTTCAAACATAAAAACGACTTTTCAACAAAATTGTCCAATTTTCTAAAATTTATATCCTAATTTATAATAAAAAATAGTTGAAGTCAACTAAAAAAGACGAATTTTCAACAAAATAGTTCAATTTTTAATCAAAGAGATGAATTTTTAGCTAATATGATGAATGTTTCACTCGAATAGTCAAATTTTCTGTTAAAAATAAATATTCAACGAAGAAACGACGATTTTTCAACAAAATAGATCATTATTCAACCAGAGATGAATTTTTAACTAAAATGATGCATCTCCAACCAAAAAATGAATTTTCAATAAAGTAGTTCAACTATCAACTAAGTTATTAAATTTTCAACCAATAAGAATAATTCCCTAATAAAAACGACCAATTTTCAACGAAATACATGGATATTCTACCAAATAGTTGAATTTTCAACAACAACAAAAAAAGAATTTTCAAGTAAAAAGATAAATTTTCAAACAATTTTCTATCAAAGAAGACAAATTTATAACAAAATTTATGAATTTCCAACTAAAAAAAAATAATTTACAATAAAAGTTGAAACAGTTGAATTTTTAGTTAAAAAAATTAAATTGTAACAAAAAAAAACAACGAATTTTCAACAAAATAGCTCAGTTTTCAAAGAAAAAGAAATTGAATTTGTTTCAATTCAAAATAAATTTGTAAAATTAAATATATAATAATATATATATAATATATAATAATATATATATATATATATATATAATAATATAATAAAAATAAATATAAAATTTAATGATATGAAATTTTTAAAATTGGTAATCAGAAGCTCTCATAATAGAAATAAGTTCAGACTAAAATTTTGAAAATTGGTCAATTTCATTAGGAAGGAGTTGAAATTGTATCATTTCTCATTCAAAGGTTCAAACTTGACAAATTTTGTTTTGAATTAAGAATTTCGAAATTAAATGACTTCAAACTAAAATTTCGAAAATAGGAAAATTTCAAAATCTTCAAAATTGAATATTTTCATGTTAGAATTTTGAAAATTGAATCATCTAAAATTCCAAAAAATTGAAATTGTATTTTTTTAAATTAAAAGCGTTCAAAATTGAATAATTGAAAAATAAAAACTTTGGAATTTAAATCGTCAATTCGAACAAATCAAATTTGATAATTTGAAAATGAAAACTAAATTTAATGTCTTAATTCCTAAGGTCAAAGCTTCTAAAATTCTAGAATTTTAATTTGTTGTAACATAGAGAATTATAATTAAAGATGAAAACTTATTGAACAAATTATTTTAAGATCGAAATATAAATTCACAGTCATTTTCACCTTTCAAAATAAAAAGTAATCCGAACTTCATTTAAAACTGAAAAAAAGTTAGCCGTGAAAAATTGTTGCACTGAAACATTTTTATACTCAAACCCTTTAATTATTTTCAGTAAATTTAATTCATTTCAAAATGAAGAACTTTCCAAATGGTAATTATACTTTTCAAAATTTAACAATTTTTATTTCAATTGCAAAATTAAAACTCATGAAAGAAAAAAATGCATCACGATTTTTAAAATTAAATCATTCCAACCTAAAGTGCAAAATAAATAGCTTGAAAATCAACGATAATGTATTTATGCTGAATAATATTTCATAAGATGTCAAACTGACGAATACTAATAAGCTGTCACATTGACATGATAGAAAAAGTCGCAAGACAAAAAACACGCAAAAAGCGAGCGGAAACAGGAATTTCAATGTGAACAATCTGAATGAATGAATTTGAAAATTATTATTATTAATTCATGACAAATCACGTTCAATGAATATAATCAGCAGCTCAGAAAATTGCTAGTGTAATTAAAAAGTCATTTGTCAGACCAATTGCAGTAAGTCAAGTGCAATTAAGTGCAAAAATGGAAATAAATTCTCGATCAAGAATGGTGTTTCACTAAGTCCTGCTATGTCAAGTCTAAGTGAAGAAAGTGGACAACTGGTCTATGCACCTTAAGGAAATCGTTTTATCATTCATGAGTCAGAGCAATTGACGATTGCATATTCACATACTATACGAATACGTTAAATAGTAGATACATGTGGCAAATTTCATTATAATTATAATATATATATATATATATATATATATAATTATTATATAATTTTATTAATAGATGTTAAGGTGCGATGTTATATGTATGACAATGACATACTTCAGACCAGAAAAAAATACTTCAATGATGGTGCAAAGATCCTTTATTGTCGACGTTTCGAGAGACAAATGCTCTCCTCAACATGAAATAAGAATCCAAATTCAAAAATTAAGTCCTCATACCATCAAAATCCATTACGTTGAAGTTGGAAGAAGTCATATTTTTAAAATTCTCTCCACGAGTTAGTTCTGTAGTTATCGATATTGTAAATTTGAACCTTGTTGAAATATAGTGAAGTCCATCACTAAAATATGAAGGAACATTAAAAAATTATTAAACAATCTCGATGTTAACCATCAACATAGAGCGGAATACTTTGTTCTGCCTCCTTTTTCAAAATTAACTTATTTTTACATCCATTTTGTTTAATAACTTTTCAATATGTCCTTCATATTTTACGGATGGACTTCTCTATATTTCAACATGGTCAAATTTACAATATCAACAACTACGGAACTAACTCGAAAGGAGAATTTTGAGAATATGACTTTTCTCAAGTTTGACACAATGGCTTTTTAATGATACTAAGGACTTAATTTTTGACTTTGGATTTTCGTTTCCTGATGAGGACAGCATTTGTCTCTCGAAACGTCGACAATAGAGGATCTTCTTAACTTCATCGAGGTTTTTTTTTCTGGTCGAAAGTATCTTATTGTTATATTTTTCACACTTTTTATAATTTATTATATTATTATAATTTTAGTATTTCGTATAAAAGGCCATACTTATTACAACCGACCGAAACGGTTGTGTCTATTAATTTCGAAATTACGATCTAATTAAATAAAATTTGGGAACTATCTTATTGGTTTTGATTTCTAATGCTTGAATTTTTACTCCTAGAGGAAAGTTTTTTTAAGGTAATAAATGATTTCTTGATCTTCCTTGCATCTAGAACTAATTATTAATTTAATTATCTGGATTTCATTATAGCTACGCACTTAAATGATATCATAAATTCTAATGTTGATTTTCAATTATTCAAATACCAATTTTAAAGATGAAGGAAAACTTGAAAAATTAACTTCACGGTAACGCGTTACATTTTTTCCAATAAAAATTTTACTTATTTTGTAAGAATAACAAATATAGATAAATATAAGATAGAGTGAAATGATGAAAAAAGGTTGCATAAAAAAATGTTTTTTGAAAATTAATGTTTTAGCCTGTTATTCCCCAAAGTGGATACAGGTACAATTTATACAACTGCATCCTATTTTAGGAATAAGAAGCTGTAAATATACGTTGTAATACGCACAACGTATTTTAAACTATCCTCCCCTCCAGGAAAAATAAATTTTTCACTGTAATAATAAAAATGTGTATTTGTAATAAATGCTTCAGCTAGACTAAATAAAATCTTTTTATATTTAAGACCGCTATTTTGTTAAATCAAATACTATAATCATTAACACAAACTAATTTTTCTTTTATTTAAATAAATTTTTGGTTGAATAAAGAAAAATATTTTATCATTTTAAAAATATTTTCGTTGGGACAACAAACTATTTCTCTAATTTAAATAAAAAACGGTAACCAAGAAATTTCTTTGGATCAAGGAAATTTTGTTAACCGTACAGCAATGCACAAATTTCTTTGCTTCAAAAAGAAATTTTGTTTGAATCGCACAAACTTTTTCCTGATTGTAACAGGACAAAGTTTAATTATTTTATTTGATATGTCTTTGATTAGAAATTCTTCCAATTTGAAATTGGTTCCATTTTAAATATTTTCCATTTGACATTTTCTCCATCTGAAATTTTTCATTTAAAATTATTATATTTTTAAATCTCAAGTATTTCACCATTAAATCATTCAAATCTGAACATTTCATTCGTCGAATTATTAACTGAAATGCTTGAACGATTTTAATTGAAAATTTTGCAAATACAGAAGGTCTGTTATTAAAATTTTTTCATCCAAATTTTTTTGACTTTTTAAAATGAATTATCGTAATTTTTATTGTTTGTCTTTCAGAATAACAAAAAAAATTTCAAAAAATTCTCATATCGAGTGAAGAACTAGTGCAAAGTGTAACCTGTGGAATATGTGTAGAGTATTAAATCTTTTTAATAATTTTAAACGAGTATTTCATTAATTAATAACTTTTATTGACGAAGAATTGAAATCTTATCAAAAAGCAACACAATTTTTGTTGGTCAAGCAAAACAATTTTTTCAGTGTGTATTAAAAGGGGAAAAGCTTAAAGCTTGACAAGATTATTATTATTAAAAAAAATATCGCTAAGTTTTTAGCGATACACGTGTATATCTAATACAAATTTATTAATTTTGAATAAACAATGTGAATTAAATCTAATATAAATTTATAAATATTGATATACATATGAGTATTACATTTAATATAGTTTGTGAACAAACATTTTTAACCGTGAATTTCGTTGGTTAGCATCGCCAAATCGTTTTTTAGGTTTCAACAAATTAAATTTCACTGACAAAAATAGATATTAAAGAAAACTTAATATCATCTGAAAATAGAATAATCGTACGGATTTTTAAGATATACCGTTATATCTTGGATATTTCTAATACCGGTTTTTCGCACTGCTGTTTGTCCTAATAGAGTTGCTTCTTTATGTGATTTAAAAAGGGATTAACATTTTTGGATTTTCCAGCAGGTTATTTAATATTTAATCATATTTATTGTTCATATGAAGTGCCAAACTGAAACGCACAAACGTCAGTATTTTCACATTAAGGTGTTGATCACGCTGATCAGCATCAGCCGAAGGAAAGGCCACTCATCTAAAAATGTTCAAACTCTCAAAGTTTCTGAAATTATTTTTCAATTTAAGTAATTAATTTTAGAATCACTTGATAAACCTTGTCTCCAATGATTTCAATTTCAATCAATTTCTATGTTGATTCTGCTGATAAATTTTTACTTGGCAAAGTTTTTCGCATCATAGATGTTTTTGCTGAAACCCTTAAAGTATCAAAATAAATTAATTTGCCTAATACTTTCATTTTGTGATGATTTCTCCAAATAAAGGCTAAAAAGTTGATTTTTTCGAGCGGGTACTAATGAAAGAATGAATTGGATGAAATTCTCACGTTGAGGGCGAAAGCAAGGCGTCCCAACGCAACGTAAAATAAACGAGCATTTTATTGGCCGTTGGGCGTGTGCTCTCGTTTTGATTAGTTGGCGAACTGATATCGATATACTCATGTATCCTCGAGTCGAACATAATGCGTCGAATCGTCGGCACAATAAATTATCATAAACGCATGTTAACCGTTCGCCTGTATATTTGTTAACAGGCACAAGAGTAGGCGTATAGTGCACAGTCGTATAATACACTCGAATCTCCACACTCTTGTGTCGGCACACTTGCACATTTGCATACGAGCTAAGTTCCGCGCTCGTTTCTCAGATATCAATATCCGCCAATTTATTGAGTATATGTGTCCATAGTTATACGTATACTACTCGCGAAACGCATTTCACGCTCGATTGCTCATAAATTAGACCTTTGTACTTTGTACTTTGTGCCGGTTTTCAAACTTTATGATCTCTTTCATTTCGTATATACTTCCATCTCGCTGAATTATATCTGACTGATTTTCCGTGTTTTTCATATTTCTCTGAGAAAGGGGAAGTTCCAATCTATAAGGAAAAGCGTGATCAAAGTAACTGCAATAATCATAGAGCTATACCAGCTTACTAATGTTTTCAAAAATACTTATTCATAATGTCGTATACGTAACAGAAGAATAGCTCTGGAAAGCCCAATGAGGATTTATGGTAGGAAGATCATGTTTCGGATCAGATACCTAGCTAAAGACAGATTACAGAAAAAAGTCTGAAAGAAAACAGAAAAGTTTTGTGTCCATTTGTTGGCCTTTGATAAGATGTATAGAATGAAACACTGTGGGAAATTCTGAAATTGGATTCAATGCTTGGCTCTTAAAAGCAATTAAATCAATATACGCAGATATTGAACCGAGTGTAAGGGTAAATGGACAACTGAGTGATTGGTTTGATATTAGGCAAGGTTTTAGGCAATGATGCAATGATCTTGGCTATTCATTATATTCATGGACAAATGTCTAAGAATGGCTCTATTACTCGAAGAAGGTGTTGATTTCGGAACAGTGAAGGTGCGTGGGTTAGCGCTTGCAGATGATAAGATTGTTACGGCAAAATCAGCCCATGATTTGCAAATAATGTTGAGTAGACCAAATACTAGTATAAAGATCACGGGTCTTGAGATTAATGTGAAGAAAACAAAAATTATTGTATTTGAAAGAAGGGATGAGAAAATAGTATGCAAGACGATGAGAGGATAAAACAAGTTGAGAATTACGTGTATCTTAGAAGTTTATTTATTAATGAAGGAGAAATAGAGAGATATCCCCCCGCTTTTAAAACTGCCTAATGATTATTCGTCTTAATTTTCATCGAAAATATATTTTATGTGTTTTTATGAGAAATTTCATTCCTTACGAGATGAATAAATTTGTGACAGGTTACGCTTGGGCATCGATTAATATTTTTACTAATATAATTAATTTGATGAGATGATTATCTTTAAAATAAATCTTCAAGCTTTAATTTGATATATGTAATAAAGGGAAAGGGTGATCAAAGTAACTGCAATAATCATAGAGCTACCAGCTTACTAATATTTTCAAAAATACTTATTCATAAGGTCGTATACATAACAGAAGAATAGCTCTGGAAAGCCCAATGAGGATTTATGGTAGGAAGATCATGTTTCGGATCAGATACCTAGCTAAAGACAGATTACAGAAAAAAGTCTGAAAGAAAACAGAAAAGTTTTGTGTCCATTTGTTGGCCTTTGATAAGATGTATAGTATGAAACACTGTGGGAAATTCTGAAAGAGTATGGATTCAATGATTGTCTCCTAAAAGCAATTAAATCAATATACGCAGATATTGAACCGAGTGTAAGGGTAAATGGACAACTGAGTGATTGGTTTGATATTAGGCAGGGTTTCTGGCAATGATGCAATGATCTTGGCTATTCATTATATTCATGGACAAATGTCTAAGAATGGCTCTATTACTCGAAGAAGGTGTTGATCTCGGAACAGTGAAGGTGCGTGGGTTAGCGCTTGCAGATGATAAGATTGTTACGACAAAATCAGCCCATGATTTGCAAATAATGTTGAGTAGACCAAATACTAGTATAAAGATCATGGGTCTTGAGTTTAATGTGAAGAAAACAAAAATTATTGTATTTGGAAGAAGGGATGAGCAAATAGTATGCAACATTACCTTAGACGATGAGAAGTTAAAACAAGTTGAGAATTACGTGTATCTTTCAAATATTAATATTTTTTAAATACCTTTTCTCCATTTCCCAAAGAAAAAGAAAAGAGTGAATGTAAGTAAAAAAAAATCCGGGGGGGGAGGGGGTCACTGGTTTCGCCACCCTGTGGATTCGCGCCTGCTTTTAAAGCCTGTCTTTGGTTAGATAATCGTAGATTGGCAATTTAGTATGTCTTCTTAAACGGATGTACTTACAAAGAGGTGTCGTTAGAGACAGGAAGGACTAAAAACAGAAGGATGTTCGCTAAGTGTTTGACCGAAATCTTTTGTCATAGTATTCCATTGTTTATACAACAATTTTCCTGTGCTCTATCGCATTTTATCATACTTAGGTATAATGGCAATTTCTTGTAGAGAAGTTAATGAGTTCCTGTATCAAGCCTTTGTGAGAACGTCCGTTTATCTTTCATTTACCCCCAAACGCAAAACTTTCTTTGCATTTGTGACCGGTTCCAAAGAAAGGGCCTAAAAATCAAGTTTTCTATAAAGAACTTGCATTTAGGAATATAAGATTTTAGCATACAATCGTCAAAACCCCAAAATCAATATTTTTAGGCATGAACCCCTTTCTTCGGAACCAGTCACATTTGATCATTTGTTACTTGTTTTTCCTAAACCTGACTAGGTCCACATCACGATTTCTGCACCGGGTGTAGAAGAATTTTTATCTGACGTGAATCTTATAAATTTACATCACTTAAATTTGTTCTCCTATATTGTAACTTAAGGGTGGGAGAAAGAAATGAAACTTCTTCTTTTCTTATCAGCATAGCCGGTGGCCCAGCAGCATCTGAATTTAAAACGAAAGTTTGAAAGGCGTTGTAATGACCGCCGATCGGCAAAAACACGAATCTGACCCGGCTCACTCATTAAAAGGATCGTCGACAAAGTATCGTGCCGCTGGGGTATAAATCAACATTATCGCATGCCTTGGAAACTGACGAGCGAGGACGCGTCAAGTTCTGAGCAAACCACAGTCTAGATTTAGCTTGTCTGCTATTAAATCCAGCGATTCGTCCTTCGACCTCCCTTAGAGTCCTTCGACCTCTAAACCTGATTTCCGACCACCTCAAAATCCCCATATTACCCAAGTACAAAAATAAAAGGAAACTCTTAACTTTCTCTAAATTTCTTCCGTGCTAATAACTTTGATTCCTGACCAGAACCTTTCTAAATTTTCCCGAGGGTTGCGGGACTTGAGGGTTGTGGACAATCCATGAGAATGATGAGAGGGAGGGTGAAAAGTGTCGGAGAAAAAGAAGTGACTTAGCGGAATTAAGGGAACGACTTGTTGGTTAGTTGACTCTCGTACCAATTCTCAGCCTCCACCTCGCACTTTCATCCCCTTCTCATTCCTCGCTCGGTGGTTCGGAAGTCGAACGACGAAGCGAAGCAAAAGAACGGGAGTGAATGAACGTCCTGGGGGCGGTTGAGTGCCGGGCAATCTGTTTCCCGCGCTCTGAATAACCTCCCTCCTTCCCGTAACTTTTAGGTTAGGTCCTACGCTACCGCGACTCGGTAACCTCCCCCGTGACGCTACCGGGCGTAAAAAGCACATCCGAATTGAATCATTGCTGAATAAGCGGGAAAAGTGGCTTGCTGAGCCGTGAAAGGGGAATTTGCGAGAGAAAGTGTTCAAATCAGAGGGAGACAGTTTCACGCTTTGTAATCATTTTTGTTTTCCTATAACTGCGAGTCAAATAATATTTATGATTATTTATAGATAGTGACTATACGTCCATAGACAACCCATGTCCCCTTTACAGGTCCAGTACTTTGTGCAAAATCGCAAAAGAGATTTTTAGTTTTAGATTAGAATAGGCTCCATAGAGGATTGGTCCTTCGAGCCGGATTGATCTGCTCTGATGATTTTTAACATTTCAAAACATTACATGTTGTAATATTGTGTTATGTACTATAAATATACATCTTTGAAATCTATTTGATTAATTTTCGGATAGAAAAAGACGGTGGGCTTCAACTGAACTTAATCCTAAATGTCTTGCACATCCCGATTTTTTTCTGTTCTCATTATTGTAATACTTCACCTGAATTTTTAAAATTTGTTTCACCTGTTTCGACCATTTTAAAGCGTTTCAGGGAAAATGAGTTTCTTCAAAAAATGGCTTCAAAGATTTTTTTTGATTTCAATCTCAAAATGAATGTGCGGTACCACAGTAATGAGAATAGAAAAAAAACCAAGTGGTGTAAGACCTTTTGGGTTGAGTTCCATCGAAGGCCATCGCGGCAAGTTTATAACAATAATTCTTTAATTTCAATTTCTTTTAAAGAAATTTTGCTTGATTTTAAAATCCTGGGACGCATTTTTAAATGTTCAAATGGCGAAATACTAATTCCTTATTGTCATTTTGAAAGGTTCTATCTCGGTCAGCACACTGCTTTTTGATTCATACATGAAATTTTGAAGCTTCGGGGCTGTGAAAAAAATACGTAACACTTTTATCTGACAATCTTGACCCCCCCCCCCTCCTCCCAAAATCGTTACGTACTTTTGAGCGGCCCCTTTCCAAAACTGCTACCACGTCGATTTTGACGCGAAATTCAAATTTAAAAATTGAAATCAGAGACAATTTGCCAGATTTACAAAGTATAAACTATTGGACAGATGTATTATGTAAAGTTTCAACTTTGAGAGAACAGGTAGCATGTTTCTGTGGATTCGAGAGTCCCGGCAGATAACTTACGTCGCGATAAACACTCCCTTGTCAGGTGGAGTGAGCTGTTTGCGAGTAAGAAAACTCGTTGGAAAATTAGTGGGAGCTCGGAAACACGAGTGGGACCCTCTCCGGAGTTCTCAGGGAAAATGCCGGAGGCCGCAAACAGTTGTGTCATAACTCGAGGGCCGTCTTGCCAACGGCTAACGAAGCGACGACTTGCTTCAGTGGCAGAGAGGGGTAGGGAAGTAGACTTCTACTTTAGAGTTTAGAGTATATATGTTGTAGAACTCTAACGTGGGACTGCTTTATACACCCACTTACGTACTTAGGTTAACGTGCGTTGGGATGAGCTCACCCCGAGAAGGGTCGCCGAGATGTTCAATTAGAGCGGTAGCCCGAATTAACGTTTTTGCCTCAGGCTCAAATGTGAAAGCATGAAAAGGACTTAGTTTTTAACGCTAATTAAAAATAAGACCAAAATTTACTACGCGGAACTTTTATTAACCAACTTGTAGAACAAAAATGAGAAAATGGTACACTCTTATTCACTTTACCTAAATACACTTGCTCCGTCAAAAGTTCTCACTTCATTCTATCAACATGATCAAACCATCTCAAAAAAGGACCCCGCACAAAATGTATTGAAAAAAGGTCTCGGTGGATTTTGATAATTTTTTGATATTTTGTAGAACATGAACCCCCGAAGAAAAAATCATAATGACAAAACCCCGAAAAATGGACAAATTTTCATCTGCACCGCGCCAAAAGTACCCAGTAGCCTCCATGTAGCGTGAATGCTGGTCTAAAAGGGTACCTTTGGCGCGGTGCAGACGAAAATCTGTCAATTTTTCGGGGTTTTGTCAGAAGGATTTTTTGTTCGCGGGGCCATGACCTACAAAATGTCACAGTTGCAGAGTGCTAAGTGTTTTCAGTGAGCTTCGCGCCAATAGCTTCTATGTAGCGTGAATGCTGGTCTGAAAGGCTACTTTTGGCGCGGTGCAGATGAAAATCTGTCCATTTTTCGGGGTTTTGTCATTATGATTTTTTGTTCGGGGGGTCATGTTCTACAAAATATCAAAAAATCATCAAAATCCACCGAGACCTTTTTTCAATACATTTTGTGCGGGGCCCATTCTTTCACTGTCCAGGAGTCGCACAGTAGGGCAAAAAAGTACCCGTGGACAAATCAATTTTTCATCATACCTCAATCGAAAATTCGACTTTCGATGCCTGTGGAGCGGGTCGAAAATCGAATTTTCTTCCCTAGGGTAGAAAATTCGATTGTCGACCCGCTCCACAGGCATCTCAAGTCGAATGATATGATGAAAAATTGTATGCATGACTCGGGCCGAAGCAACGATTTAGCCTACACTATTCATCCGATTTACACGGAATTTTAAAATAAAAGCTTCTTAAATTTTGAAAAGATTTGTTTGATTAGATTTTTTTTTCAAATGTGTTATTCAACACCCCTATTATTATTACAAAGTCGACCTCATGGCAAGTGCAAATGTAAAGTGTACGCGAAGCAGCAACATGACTAGCTGAATACGTTTACAGTAACATAACTGTCGTCATGGCCCCTGACGGTTCTAGTCGCCGTGCACGTGTCCAGAAAATGCGGGATGCACGTGTCACGTGCAATGGCCATCTATATAGAATTCTAACGGAAGCTGGGTTTTCAGGCAAGAAATAAAGACCTGGGGCACTAGCTGCAAAAGGGCGACAAGTGCGTGCTACAAGTGCGTATCCTGCGTGACAAGGACGCACTAAAGAAAGTGCAAAAGGGGAAGCAAAGTGAACCAGAGAAAAGCGAAGGGCGAAGCCCATGGCGTGTGAACTGCAGCAATAGGTCCATGTGGACAAGGCCTTATATTGCCTTATCGAAAAGCACTCGAGGGCCAGACTCTATCCCCATTTCACCCCCATTGCGAAACCATGGGAGTCTCCTGCGTCATGGGACATTGGATTAACTTAGAAATCTGGGAAAAACGCTCATGTATTTGATATACTTAGTATTTAATCCTATTTAGGATCTTAAACACAAATTCAGGGTTGCTACAGAAGTCCGGTTTCAAAAGGCCTTCTCTTCCAAGTTTTCAAGGTCTATTTTTGAAAAAATTCCAGTTCTACTTTTTAGAAAATACTGTCAGTTCTATTCAATTTCAACAGATTCTATTAGTAGCAGACTAATTTACTAAAAAGCTCTTGTACAATTATTATTCAATGCGAATGTGAAGGGCTTTTTAACAACATTATTGAATTCCAAAAAAATTCTCATTAATAATGTTCGAAAATTTGAAAAAATTCTAGAATTAATTTCATATTATTTTTATTTCGTAAAAAAATTAATTTGTATCAATCGGGGGATTGATCATAATATTTGAAATATTTCATAATGATTTTGAAGATTTCATTAAGGTTTTACAAGGATTCCAAAGATTTCAAAAATTTCAAAAAATTTCAGTAGATTTCAGAAAAATTTAAAGAAATTTAAAAAGTCTTCAAAGATTTTAGAACGATTTTAAAGATTTCAAATAAAAATTTAACAAGATGTTAAAAGATTTCAGAGAATTAAAATATTTCAAAGAAATTCACAAATATTTCAAATTATTAATAATAATAATAACTTCACAAATATTTCAAAGATTCCAAAAAATTTGAAAGATTTCAAGAATTTCAAAAACTATCAGACAGATTTTAATGAATTTCATAAGGACTTCAGAATCATTTCACAAAGATTTCAAAGAAATTCTCAAATATTTTGAAAAATTTCAAATAATTTCACAAATGTTTCAAAGATGTTAAGGTTTTTAAACAATTTCGGATAGAGTTCAAACAAATCCACAAAGATTTCAAAGATTGCACAAAGATTTCAAAGATTTCAAAAGTTTCAAAAGATTTCAAAGGTTCCAAAAAATTTCAAACATTAAAAAGATTTCAAAGAAATTCTCAAATATTTCAAAAGATTTCAAATCATTTTCCAAATATTTTAAAGATTTTGAGGTTTTAAAAGATTTCAGATAAATTTCAAAGAAATCCACAAAAATTTCGAAGATTACAAAAGATTTCAAAGATTTTTAAGATTTTGAAAGATTTCGAAGATTTCACAACGATTTCAAAAGATTTCAAATAATTTCACAAATAAATCAAAGATATTAAGGTTTTCAAAAAATTGCGGATAGAGTTCAAACAAATCCACAAAGATTGCAAACATTACAAAAGATTTCAAAGATTTCACAAAGATTTCAAAATTTTCAAAATATTTCAAAGGTTCCAAAAGATTTCAAACGTTAAAAAGATTTCAAAGAAATTCTCAAATATTTCCACACATTTCCCAAATATTTGAAAGATTTTAAGGGTTTTAAAAATATGCAGATAAATTTTAAAGAAATCCACAAACATTTCAATGATTACAAAAGATTTCAAAGATTTTTAAGATTTTGAAAGATTTCGAAGATTTCACAAGGATTTCAAAGAAATTCACAAATATTTCCAAAAATTCCAAAAGATTTGAAAGATTTCAAATAAATTTACGAATATTTCAATAGATTTCAAATCATTACACAAATATTTTTTAGATTTCAAAGATTTGAAGGATTTCCAACATTTTTAGGTAGATTTCAAAGAATTACACAAAGATTTCAAAGTTTTCAAAAGATTTTTAAACAAGTCATAAATATTTCAAAAAATTTTTAATCATTTCACAAATAATCCAAAGATTTCTTAGGATTTCAAAAATTTGAAGGATTTCAAAAAAATCTAGATAGATTTCAAAGGAAATCACAAAGATTTCAATTCATTTTAAGAAGATTTTAAAGATTTCAAAGAATTTCAAAAGATTTTAAATCATTTTACAAATATTTCGAAGTTTCCAAAAGATTTCAAAGCTTTCAAACAAATTAACAAATATTTCCAAAAATTCCAAAAGATTTGAAAGATTTCAAATAAA
>CAKNYM010051293.1:223118-234079 GCA_932195095.1 Andricus curvator
ATTTCAAAGGATTTTAAGGGATATAGTAATATTTCACGGCATTTCAAAGATTTTTACTAATTTTTAGAATGAAAATTGCTTAAATAATTGACAAGTATCCTAAAAATATTACGCCTAACATTCTTTAATTGAGTCATTAATACTAGAAAATACTAACATTTTTCAATTTGGTGGAAAAAAATATATAAATAGAAATTTTTTAAACAATTGTAAAATATGTTAAACATAAAACATTAATTTTCACATTCATCAACTAGATCATTTATTCCGAAAAATAGTAACTTACCACGATTTACTAGGAAAAAATATTGTTTAAACAAATAATAACTGTTCAAATAATTTTAAAGTAGTTGAATAATACTTGGAAACTTTTTAATTGTCGAATAAAAATGATTAATGTGTAAACATTTTTTTTAAATACCCTCTTTTGCATGAATTTGACATAAAACTGCTATTTTGCATTTTTTTTTGCATTTTCGAGGCACAATATAAGGATGCAGGGAAGAAGGAGGGGTAAAAATAACAAATTATTGAGTGTAAATTATTTTTTGAAAAATCATCAAGAAGTGACTAAAATTTAATTCGGAAAAAGTTAATAGCATGTACCTGGAAAAGAATTTAATTTTAAGAATTGAAATGATATTATCAGTAAATGTATTTTGAAAGAAAAAACATTATTTTGTAGAAAAAAATTTAAGACCTCCAAAAAATAATTATTTTAACAATGGTTCTTGTGATTGATTTTTTTCTTACCGTCGTTTCTTACCAAATTTTGAAACATAGTTAAATTTTAATAAGTAATGGCTTATTTTGTTGAGAAAATGCAGCTAGAACTACACTATTTCCAAGTTTTGAAAAAAGTCAATAATCTACAAATGTAATTATTTGTTTGAAAAACGTTTTATTTAAAAAATAGAATTTTACCTCAATTTCTCGAAGGAAAACTTTTTATTTAAATGTTGTATAAAGAATGTTTCATTAATTAGCAATTTCAGGAATGTATTATTTTTTGGATTGTTCCTTTTCCTATTTGGAAAATGTAATAATCTATATAGATTGGTTCGGAATGAAACACAAATGTTTTAACGGGTGTAGCCATAAAAAAATTTAATTTAAAAATTGGAAACAGTAGAGTTGTAGAGTATATTGATTTTCGTCGAGAAAATAAGCCATCATTAAACAAAATTCAGCCATTTTTCAAAAATTGATAAGAAGCGATAATAAGAACAAATTTAATTGCAAAAAACATGGTTAAAATCAATTTTTTTAATAAGTTCAAAACAAAATTATTTACAATACTGTTTTTTATTCAAAATCACATCATTAGTAATATTCTGTTGATTCTTGAAATCATAGAAAAACTATTTTATTCAGAAATCTGATTTTTTGCACAACTGCCTTAAAAGAATTTTTAATAGTCAGGGTTGCCTATGAATACCATCCAGATTTCTTTTAATCAAAACATGAATGTTCACCTCAATTTATCGAAAGATATCTGTTTTATTTAAATATTGCTTAAAGGATTTTTTGAAATTAGCAATTTCTGGGAATGTATGCTTGTTTGGATTATTACTTTTCCTATTTGGGAAGTGAAATAATCTGAATAGATTGGTTCAAAATGAACCACAAGAAAAATATTTTTCACAATATTTTTAATTCACTGTAAATACCATTCAAGCTTTTCTAAAGTCTAAATACTGTAAATAATATTTAGGGTGGGTATCCATTTCTATGAAAGTGCGGTTTTTGCTTGGCTACCGGAATGAGAAGATACTTTCCAAAGAAACCATAAACTAGAAAATATGAGGTAGGAAAACAGTAATTTACGACTTTGAGAGAATGAGCCAGCACTTAGTTTCGTTTCCAAATCTTTAAAATCTAAAATTCTAAAATCGTAACCAACACTATATCAACAGAGATCCTGGTCGCACCTGTTTATTTATGACCCCTCATTTCGGAATTTTCGGTTTTTGCAACCGTAAAGTCAGTTCGGAATGACTGAAGGTCAACTGAAACCAATTGCACAAGAAATGAGTATTGGTCTTACCTAAGAGATAAAGGTTGTTTAAATGTTATCCACTCTCTATAGAAGCTTCTATACCTTTTTTTTCAAAACCAAAATCATAAACAAAACTTGCCGATTTTACTTTGCCGCATCTGTTATTTGAAATGGGCAAAGTGAAAACAGAAATTGAGAGTGTAAAGAATAAGGAATGCGAAAGGTTATTAGAAAAAGTGATGTCATTGGTGAAGTGACAAATGTTGAAACCCAATAGGGTCGAATTCCTATAAAATACACGTCATCACGATCGCAATAAAATGTCGCGTGCAGAGATTCGACAAAACTAAAAGTCTCACCACCGTCGGAAGTGTTTACTGGCACTACATCGACTGGTAATAAAAGGAAGAAAAGAAGAACAGGTATGCTTGAAGAATATAAAAATCGGCATCAATCGTGAACCACTACTTTGCCTATGAGCGTGTAATAATCGAGATATTCTCACACATATACAACGAGGCTTGGCCCGCCGTGGGAAACTCATACGTGAGCCATGAGAAACAAAGCAGCTCCCTATCCTCCCACTTTACTCGTTCCTCTCGATTCAAGCCCTCATTATTAGATTATTAAGCTTTTCGTTTAAAAAAATAAAATAAAATACAAATAGGGTCGAGACGGGGGAGTGTGATACGAAATAAAAAAGTTACATGGAGAAAAATGGATGTTTAAACGTAGATGTTTTAAGTATAAACATAGAGACATTAACGCGTAACAACAATAAAGGTACACTGAAAAAAAAACTTATTTGAATCAAAGGAAATTTCTTTGATTCAAAGAAATGGTAGAGCAGAATATGGCCGAAGAAATATTTCTTCAGATTAAAGAAATCTTTTGTTTGGATCTGAGGAACGCCATGCTTAAGGCATAGAAATACTTACTCGACACTGTAAAATATGCGTTGAGTGAAATAGATTTGTTGTTGACTGTAATAAATAAGTATTTGATATGATAGGTGAGTTCCGTAATGTAAAGAAGTATGGTGTAAATCCAAGAAGATAATTATTACATACAAATAAATGTAACTCGGACTGAGCAAAAGTTTCTTTTGAACCAAATATATAATTCTTTGATTCAAATAAGCGTATTTTTTGGTAAACTAAACATTTCTTTGCAACAAAGACATTTTTTTCAACGGAAATAAATATTTATTTGTTCCTAAGATGCGGCATATTGTTTAAAAAAGAGACGTAACAGAGTTGAGAAAATATTAATTGATTCAAAGAACAATTTACTCAAACAGAAAGTTCTCCTATTGTTTAAAAATGTTGAATAGTTAAAGTATGAAAATGAAGCAGGGCCATTCATTGAAAAAAAATAGTCAATGCAATTATAATGATTATAATTTATAATAATATATTTATTTTCATTTTCGCGGAGTAGGAAAAAGAATTTCAAGCAAGACCAACTGACCAATGCTTAGGAAGACCGATAAACACCAATTACCACATTTTTCAGATTATATCTACGGTGAAAATGTATGGCTAACTTAAAGACTGGAGAATCCATTTCTATTGTGAGACTATAAAATCTGCGCATCTGGCGGTATATGTCTGAACTACTCAGTACAAATAAGGAATTTTACCAAAATATTTTTTCGAACGAATGGTGTATGAAGTTATTTCAAAAATATATTTCTTCACTTGAAGGAAATATTTATTAGACATAAATCGCTTCACTCTATTTATTAAAAGAAACATATCTTCTAAGTGAATAAATTATTACTTAAGTGAACAAATTACTTTATTCGACTAATGACACGTTCTATTAGAACGAAAGAAATATCGCTTTCACTTAATTAATATTGCTTTCATGTATGTCAATATTTCTTTGATTCAAAGAAACCAAAATATTTGTTTCACGCATCGATGAGTTACTTATTTCAAATGAAATATTTTTTAATTCAAAGGCTCAAAATTATTGAACTAAAAAAATATATCTTTGGATGCGAAAGCAAGATTTAAGGAAACTAGGTTCTTAGTTTTAAAGATATCAATTCCTTGAGTTAATTATCTCATATTCTGAGGCCAAGAAATATTTCTTTATTTCAAAGAAATGGCGCCCAAAGAAATGATTCCTTTGAATCAATGCATGAGTTTGTTGCTTTTAAACAATATTTAGTACAATTAAGTAAATCTTTTTTTGTCTCAAATGAATACAATCGAAGAAATGCATTTCTTTGGATCAAAAATTTTTTTTTCTCAGTGTATAGGTATCCTATCAATTCCAGCTGTCTTTTGATTTGGTAATGTTTTTATTTCATTTTATACTTGCGCAGGCGAAATTTGCTCTCTAAATCCGAATTAGTAGAAATGTTACTACTTCAATTAGTAGCATTGTAACTGACTGTTGAATAAGTAATTTAATCACTTTCTACTAACCCGGGTAAAAAAATTTTGGTATGGAACTGATCTAGGAAAACATCTGTGAAATCGTATGGGTGATCTCTCGCAGATAGTATAGTAAAAGTATGGCATTTGAGACGATCCCATACTTCATGTATGTTTGAATGAAGTATAGTGGATGTATAGCTCAAATATAGCTAAAGTATAATAATGTATAATTGAAGTACAGGGGAAGTATTTTTGAAGTATATCAGAGAAGTATAGCTATACAGTATATAACTGAAGTATAGATAAAGTATAGCTGATGTTTAGTCAAAGTATGGCTAAAGTCGAGGCTAAAGTATATCTTTTAAGTATAGCTCAAGTATGTAGATTATGTCTAAAGTATAGGAAAAGTATGGCTATAGTAGGTATAGCCGTATCATTGCTAATGGGAGATAATCAGTTATCTGAAATACATGAAAATAGAGATCCAGAATCATGATTTTCATAATGTCTAAGAATATTGTTTGTAAATTCTAAAATAAGTAAAATGTTAATTGTAACATGAATTATTTAACTTTATGAAATATAACACTAAACATGTCACCTAAGAAACAATTTTATTGAACGTTTTCATGCTATTAATATTATGTTTAGGAATCAAAGATTCTGGATCTCTTACCAATATATATGACATAAGAGTCATATAAGTAGTCCATTGTATATCCGTTGCATATTGTATATCCCCACGAACAATATTCAAAACATATTTGACTCACGAAATCACTTGAATCGCGAACTTTTTCAATTTTTGGACGAGCTGTCATTTATGATACATTATGGTTTATCACGTTGCTAGGGTATCTTGAGGAACAAATGAGTGCCATTCGATGTCCGATACTTTTGCATACTTAAGTATAAATGAAGTATAATCTGTACTTCAGCTATACTTAAGTATAGATGAAGTATATATATATATACCATACTTCGCTATACTTCAGCTATACTTTAGCTATACTTCAGCCATACTTCAGCTATACTTTAGATATACTTTATCTATACTGTTTCAATATACTTGAAATATGGGATCGTCTCATTTAACATACATTTTTTATACTTTGGAAAGTCAATCATTGATCACTCCCATACTTATGATTTTTACTCGGGAAATGAAATGGTAAGATTTATGTTACTAAATGAATTAGGAAGGGGATTCTACTTAATCTGCTTAGTAGTACCAACTTCCTAATTCAATGAGTAGCAATGAATTGCTAAGGAAACAGAATATAATAATTTTTTAAATACATTCTGCTGGTTTTTAAGTTTTAATTAGGAAAGGTTTTCTCAATACGCTATCTATTTTTTCAATGCCGCAAAAATGTGAACTCGTGAAATTAGGTAAAATAACAGCTTTCTGAGAAATTAAAATATTAAAAGTAATATTATTGTATAAAATCTTTGATAGAAAATAAAATGAGATTTGTTATTACTAACTTTCTAAGTGCTGCCTTAAACATGTTGCTCCAAACAGCGTAAAAGTTGAATGATAGTCTTATTTAAAACAATTTTGTTATTCGTAGCAACAAGTGAATGTAAAATTATTTGCAGTATCATCTATTGCCTCCTTTCGGGATATAATAAAAATATTGATCTAAATTTTTTAATAAAGTTTCTGGTGTTTATCGAAAATTATGGTCTTTTCGAAAATAGTTAGAAATTTCCAGTCAATATGATTTTTTTTAAACATAATATTGAAAGCAGACTGTGTTACATGAAAGTCAACGTACCATATCGTAATTAACTAACAGTTTGAGGAAGGTTTTATCTTTTGATCTCTAACTTGCAGAAAACTCACTCAACATACATTAGAATCTACGTATAGATGGTTAAAAATTTTTTAAATTAATTTACAACTTCTAAATCGAATTTTTGGGTTAAAATTTTTCATTTAATTGTGCTACGAATAAAGAGGTTGTTTTGAAGAAGATTTTAAAGTCTTTTTTTATGTTTTAAACTTACACTTTTGAGGCAGCACTTATAATCATCAGATCTAGTTTTCCTAAGGCACAAAAATGATTATATAACCTGAATTTTAAACAGAATCTGAAACTATTTTGTCTTCAAAAAAGCCTCTTTTGAACCACCTTATTGTTAAACTGCGGATAAGTTGAAATAAATGTATCTAAATACTCTAAAGCGTGAAAATTTTAATTTAGTTTATTCAATTTTTTAAAATGAAAATTCAACTTTTATATTTTTGTTTGGAAATTGATAGTTTTTAGTTCAAAATTCAAGTATTCATCTCCTTGCTTGAAAATTCAACAGCTTGTTTGCAATTTTTTCTCTCCCTTGACTGAAAAATGCTTTTAAGTTGAAAATTCAACTCATGTTGAAAAGTAGTTTTTTGGTTGCATTCAACTGTTTCTGATTGAAAATTGATTTTTTTTTAATACCAACTACTACATTTTTCGTTCAGAATTAATCTTTTTTGGAATACAAATTTAATCAATGAGTTGAAAGCTAAACTCTTTTGTTAAAAATTGATTCTTTTTGTTCAAGATTCATCAGTTTAATGAAAAAAATTATCTCTTTGGTTGAAAAGTGAACTATTTTGTGGAAAATTTGTTTTTACTTAAACAGAAAATGAAGTCGTTTTCAAACTGAAAATGTAATTATTCCAGTCGAATATTGCAACATTTTAGTTGAAAATTAATCTCTGTAGTTTAACATGAAAGAAAATTTAAAATTTAACCATTCAATTTTAGGGTTCAAAATTATCACTTTTAGTTGAAAATTAAACTATTCCAGTAAATGGTTCATCATTTTAGTTTAAAATTCATCACTTCGGCTGCAAATTTTTGTTTTAAATTAATTTTTTAAGCTGAAAATTCAACTATTTGGTTGAAAGTTTGTCTTTTCAGTTGATATTTCTTCTATTTTCTTCAAAAGGCGTATTTTTGTATAGAAAATTCTTTTTTAGTTTAAAATTCATCTATCAAATACAAATTTGTTTGAATTATTATTCAAATTCATAAACTTCAGAGACAAATTCAAGAAATGATTAATTATGTTTTTAGTATTATTTGATTATTTAATTATTCAATGGTGCCAATATATTTGAGAATATCTCGTTAATATAATTTTTTAAAGATTTCTAAATTAAAAATATTAATCAAATCCCCAGAAACTGAAAAAAATTATAATAAACTCGCGGAACTGTGGACTTATTCCGAGTCTATTTAAAAAAATGAGAAATATTTGAATAGCTCCGTATTATAAAAAATTATACCTGAAAAAAAACTTGAGCTATCTGGATAGAATTCGAAATTGTTAGGAAATGTTTTTTTCAGGTATGATTTTCAGGTTTGAATATTTCATTATTGCAATTTAAAATTTAAAATAATGAAGTTTAAAGCTTACAAAGCTTTCCACCAAGCATAATTTTTGAAGTTTGATACTTATATGCGTATCTTTCGTTTAACGCATTATATTTTCATAGTTTTATCTAGCTAGAAGAAAAACAGTTACGACTTTGCAGTTGTTTTTGTCTTGCAAAACCTTTTAAGATTATTAATATTTCAGTTTCAATTATCATGATAACATGTTTTCAATTCGGATTGAACTAACTTGTTTTTTAATCGGACCTAATCCGACTTTAATAATTTAATAATATATTTCAATAAAATTATCTTCGTTGAAAAAACGGTTTTTAAATTTACTTGAAAGTACCCTTTGAAATAGTAACCAGCAATACATTTACCAATTCATTTAGTAGATATAGTTACTCATTCATTCAGTCAGTTATTCTCACTCATTGAATTAGTAGATTCTTACTAATTACCAATTAACGAATCGGCACTGTTTGAGTTAGTAGAAAACTACTACGAATTAGTAGTTTTCTACTAATTCAGATTTAGAGAGTGTGTACTGTTCTCAAAGAGAACATCATATCATAATCTTCATCTTCAACATAGACGCTACAAAGTATTCTGCAAATGCTATGTTCCGAGCTATGTTCCAAATCTTCCTTGTATCACTCTGTAGGGTGTTTTTTGCATCTGCCAAACTAATGCTCATGCTCATTGAGAGTGTCTAAGTCAGAAGCCAATTTGCTCATTTCTCAGTCTTTAATTTTCAAATAGTCTTTTAATGTATTAGAAAAACAAATCGGGTAATGACTGGCAGGAGATTAAAAACTTTAGAGTTGGAATAGATTCACACATTTCCTTTAATATTATATCATGAAGATATTTGCACGCTAATTCCGAATCATCAATCTTATACAACTCCTCCCAATTGATTTCAGCTATAGTCACGCAGTTGCAATCTATTAGTAAAATGGGATGGTGCTCATCCTCATTCGTCATGGTATCTGAAGTGGTTTTTACTGTACACATAATATTCGCAACAATCAAGTCTAAACATCTATCATTTTTGTTCAAAATGTTGCTACATTGGGTTAAATCCATAGATTCAGTAAGTTCGGATAGGCTATTTATCGGCCATAATATCTGAGACCTTGATTTTCATTATTCTCAAAAAGAATCTTTTTGCACTAATTATCCTTTTTCGACAAACTTCATATTCACGTGGTTCAAAAGAAACCAGGCGAGAGAACGATGCTTTTGTTTCAAGCCAACTTTTCTCTGAGGGAATAGCTTCTTCTATAGAATAAAATAATTGTACAATACAAAAACACTCATGAAAAAGTCAAAACGACACTGATAACGAATTCGGAGATCGTGTTTGGTAATTTTTTAATATGACAAGCGCATTTCGCATTGAACAATCAGTACGGAGGATAAACTCGTAAACATGAAAAGGCCATTTGCACGACACATTATTACACTCTCGAAAAAGTGGAGTAAATGCGGGATCAGTTATTGTCACTAATTAAGGGGAAGGCATGGTACTTATAGAAGCCTGAGATCAATGATCAATCCAATCTATCAGCTGCCTTGCGTGGTCATTTGGTCAAGATACCAAGTGTGCAAATGTGCATGCAAAATAATGAATGAGCCTGTGTGTGTGTAAAGCTCGCAAATTTATGTGCAGAAAGTATATGAGTATAAACGGTGTAGGTGTAAACACGAAGCGTTTTATCATCGCTTCGTTTATCATTTGCCCATCGAAAAGCAATTAATCAGTCATATGGTTCCAGAGCAAAATGGATAGACTTCATTTTTTCATTGTTAATCATGCACACCCTATTATTCAAAATGCTATTCATTTTTTACTATATATAGTAGCGCACTCAGAAAACGATTTGATTGAATCAAAAAAAATTTGTTGGTTCAACCATGGAATATGGTTATTATATGGACAACAAAATATTTGGGTAATCCAACCCAATTTTGTGGTTGTTTTAACCAAATCTTCTGGTAGATGGAGTATTCAGTTGATTCAGCCAACAAATTTATTTGGGACTTCAGGGTAATTCGGTTCTCGTATGGAGTAATCCAGTTTTAATTCGAAGTTATCCACTTGTCATAAATAAAATTCAGAAATTCAGGTAGTATAGTATACCATTAAGCCTTTTCCCTTTCAGGGTAGGCGTGACACTACCCGATTTGGGTAGTGTTTCTAGGTGGATAGTTTCTTGTAGTAAATAACTACAAGTTGGGTAACTCATTTAAGAATTCATTAATAATTTAGTAATTATTAGTTAATTAATTAATAATTAATTAATAATTAATAATAATAATTAATAATTAATTAGTAATTCATTAATTGGTAATTCAGGTAATCCAAGTAAACTAATTTCAATCCAGTATAATTAAAGTGATTAAATGTAATCTCCGGAGTAATACAATTGTAATCCAGAGTACTCCAGTTCTAATCAGGGGTAATCCACTTGTAATTTTGTTGAAAATTCGTCTTTTTCGGTAGAAAATTAACCTTTTTCGTTAAAAATTTATAATTTTGATTGAAAATTCAATTGTTTGTGAAAAATTAATCTACTTTTATTATATATTAATTAACCTTTTTCGTTCAGAATTCATATTTTTGTTGGAAAATTCAACCGTTTGTGAAAAATTATTCTACTTTGTAGGAAATTCAACAATTTTGTTAAGAAGCCTTTTTTTGTCGTGAATTCAACTGTTTTGTTGCAAATTCGTATTTTTGAGTGGCCAATTCGTCTTTTTGGGTTGAAAATTTCCACTCATTTGGTAGCAAATTCTTCTTTTTTGTTCAAAATTAATTTTTTTAACTGAAAATTTAATTATTCCATTTTCAGTTGGAACTTTATCTTTTTTGTTGATAATTAAAATACTTAGTTGAAGGTTGAACTACTTTGTTAAAATTTTATTTTTTGGTTGAAAATGTATCATATAAGTTGGAAAGTCATCTCTTTGGTTGAAAATTGATCTTTTTACTTAAAAATTCAACTATTTGGTTGCAAATTTATCATTTTTAGTTTAAAATTCAACTACTTGATTGAAAATTCATGTATTTTGTAAATAATTTGTCTTTTTTGGTAGAAAGTTAATCTCTTTGTTTGAAAATTCATCTTTCGGGTTCAAATATTGGTTTTTTTTGGTAAAAACTTAATTTTTTAATTAAAAGTGTAAGTATTC
>CAKNYM010051293.1:234089-255901 GCA_932195095.1 Andricus curvator
AAGATTAATCTTTTTCAGTTAAAAATTCAACTAATTGCCTGAAAAATGATCTTTTTTAGTTGAAAATTCAATTACTTGGTTGAAAATTCATCTTTTTTTTTTAATTCGTCTTTTCCTGTAGAAAAATATTCTTCGTAGTTGATAATTAGTGTTTTTGGATGAAAATCAATCTATTTTGTTTAAAGATTCTTCGTTTTAGATAAAAATTAATCTCTTTGATTGAAAATTCATCTTTCGGGTTCATGAATAGTTTTTTTGTTGTAAAAACTTAATTTGTTAATTAAAAATGTAACTATTCCCTTTTTTGTAGAAGATTAATCTTTTCCAGTGAAAAATTCCACTATTTGGCGGAAAATTTATCTTTTTTAGTTGAAAATTCATCTTCTGGGTTTAAATTTAATTTATTTTTTTGAAAAAATGTTTTTCATGGTGGAAAATTGATCTTCATTGCAAATTAATTTTTTGTTACTCTTTGGTTGAAAATTTATCTTTTTTTAGTTAAAAATTCAACTATTTGCCTGAAAAATTATCTTTTTTAGTTGAAAATTCAATCAGTTGGTTCAAAATTCATCTTTTTCTTTAATTCGTATTTTCCAGTAGAAAAATATTCTTCGTAGTTATTAATTAGTGCTTTTTGTTGAAAACCAATCCATTTTGTTGAAAGATTCTTCGATGCAGTTAAAAATTAATCTCTTTGGTTGAAAATTTATCTTTCGGGTTCAAATATCGGTTTTTTTTTTTTGTAAAAACTTAATTTTTAAATTAAAAATGTAACTATTCCCTTTTTTGTAGAAGATTAAACTTTTTTATTTAAAAATACCACTATTTGGCTGAAAATTTATCTTTTTTAGTTGAAAATTCATCTACTGGATTTAAAGTTGATGTATATATTTGAAAAACATGTCTTTCTTGGTGGAAAATTGATCTTGATTGAAAATAATTTTTTTGATGCTAAAAATATAACTCCTAGGATGAAATTTGAAATACTTTGTTCAAAATTAAATTTTTTGTTGGAGATGCACCATTCCAGTTAAAAAATTCATCTCTTTGGTTGAAAATTTGTCTTTTTTTAGTTAAAAATTCAACTAATTGCCTGAAAAATTATCTTTTTTAGTTGAAAATTCAATTACGTGGTTGAAAATTCATCTTTTTTTTTAATTCGTCTTTTCCGGTAGAAAAATATTCTTCGTAGTTAATAATTAGTGTTTTTGGTTAAAAATAAATCTATTACGTTAAAAAATTCTTCGTTTCAGTTAAAAATTAACGGTTCTGATGTCTGAATGTCCAGCTATAAATTAGTTTGAAATTCTGCCTAAACGGATCATAAATTCTTGAGGAAAAGAGTCTCACGTCGCAGCCGCGGTGACAAAGTCCCTCCGGATTATTCAATAAAGTCTAAGTGGTGTAAAATTTTTATCGACCATTCGGTTTGGTTTTTAGTGACTTTGACGTCAGTGGATGGTCCAAGCCAGAAACAAGGAGGATTTCCGCGATAAAAATCGTGACATTTTGCGGAGATTCGCAAAGTGGTCAGGCCGGATTCGTTCACGTGCGAATGAGCGTCGCGTCGGGTTTCCTGCCCGCCACCGATATATCAATCGGACAGTTTGTCGAGACGCCATTGGACGAGGGATGCGGGTATTTTTTATGCGACCCGCCACAAAACTTAGTCGAAGGTCTCACAAATGTACGTGGCCCTGCTTATAAGCAGCCGACGAGAATCGCGAAAATGTTAAGTGCGCTTGATATCGATCGCTTATTCGCTTTCGACTTATTCGAGGGCAGGTGATTCGATTTCAAGCAACGCATCTGTGCTTTGTCTCTTCGGATCACCTTTGCCTTTTATTTCATGTCACGCTCAACGGTTATGGTAAAAGAGTCCAAAACTTCATTTTAAATTATCTTCTTTCTTTCCCACGTAGAAATTTCGATCGGGATTTGGAAAGGCCCTGCCTAGTTTTTCCTATTTCTGATCGGGCGCTGATCGGGAAGAATAGAGAGGGCCAGGCTTGTTCTATAACCATGTTTTAGCCGGGCTCTATCTAGAACTTCTAATCAGGTCCTAACGGGAATACCCTTCCACCGCCCGTCTAGACCCTATATGTTTTACGGTACGTTTGACATTCAGCTGTAATATAAATATATGAGAGTAATGATTTGTTAACGACAAAATGAATTATGGCTATTATTAATCATCATCAAGGAGTTATGACTAAGGCCCGACCAGTTCTTGACTAGAAACTTTTCGGTCCTTTTATCCTAATCAGAATATTTCTAATGCCTGGATAAAATACAAGATTGGGGCCTAACTAGACGCACATAGTTTTTCTAGGCACAAAGAAAAGAAAATCTTAATAATGGCTTGAAGGGCCCTAACTAGAACTTGCTAGTTCACTTGCTAGTTGAAATGGGGAAAATGGGTTGATTTCTACATGGGGCGTATGTTAGTCAGCTTTTCCGCATAAAGATGATATTTTCGGTACGCTCAATCCGCTTCAATTTAATCAAAAGAGGTGGTTGAAATACCGTCAAACGGGGCTAACCGAGACACTTCGAAGAAACCGGACCACTTCTGCCGTGATTTGGAAAAACACCGTTAACTGCAAAAAATCAAAAAATGAGTTTTTTATATCGTTGAAATCGTGAAAAAAAGATACACCTGTTTATTAGAATAATTTTTTCAAATTGTTAATAACTTTAAAAATAATTATTGCATAATTTTTGGAAAACACTGTTAACTGCAAAGATTGGCGAGTTGTGATTTGAGAGAGAGCCGTAACTGACCGTTAACTGCAGGCGTCAATCAGAGACGACTAAATACGTGACGTCAAAATTCGAGAAAACGCCGTAACGGGCAGTTACGGACTTTACCAAATTTATTGGATACTTATTATTATTATTATTATTATTATTATTATATTGGCACTTATTATTAGTTATTATATTCTTTTGCCGTGCACGGCGTTCTCTCAAATCACGGCAGGTCTATTTCTGAGGTCCGTAATTCGAAGAGAGCCGTAACTGCCCGTTACGGCGTTTTCTCGAATTTCAGCATCCCAATCAACACCGTTAACTGCATTTTAGATAATTAATCAACATTTTTTAACAATTTTTCTTGCAAAAATGAAAAGATCGTATGGAAATTAGTGAAGAACCACAACAAAAATGCAGAAAATGAATAAGAATCCGCGATACACGCGAATAAAGATTCGAACAGTTTCCGTCGATTTTCTCGGCTTCGTTCATTTTGCAGTTAACGGTGTTTTTCCCAAATCACGGCAGACTTGTCATATGATATTTTATAATTTGACTAGCTTTTTATTTCCTAACATTAACAATATAAAAAATTAAATACATTACTAAATAACTTTTTAAATATTAGGAGTTTGAAAAATGTTTGAAACAATTATAAATAATTTTGAATTAAAAACGTCCCAAATCAAAAAATGGTAGATTAGGTAAATTTTGGAGAAAAGGTCAATATTTCAAATAAAATGAAAAGGAATTACTTGTATCATTTCTAAATAACAGCATTTAAAATTGAAATTATTTCCATTTCACAAAATTTTTAATCAGAAGATTTCAAAATTGAAAATTTTCATAGTAAAATTTAAAAATTGGACACTTTTATTAGGAAAGATTCAAAATTGTATCATTTCTAATTTAAAGCCTTCAAAATTGAACAATCTTATTTTCAATTGAAGAATTTTTGAAATTGAATGATTTCAAATTAAAATTTCGAGAATAGGACAATTTCAAAGCGTACAAAATTAAACAATTTCATATTAGAATTTTTGAAACTGAATCATTTAAAATTCAAAGGAATTGAAATTGTATCATTTCTAATTGGAAGAATTCAAAATTGAATAATTTAACTCAAAATTGAATAATTTAACATTTTTAAACTTTGGAATTAAAATAATTTCAATTCGAAGCGATTAAAATTGAACAATCTTTAATTTAAAACAACCTAATTCAATGTTTCAAATACAAGGTTTCTGAAATTCTAGAATTTTTTATTTTTATTACATAAAAAAATTTGATTAAACATTAAAATTGATTAGACAAATATTTCTTAGATGAAATAAATAAATTCACCGTCTTTTGCATCATCCAAAATGGAAATAATTAAGTAATTTTGAATGGGAAGCATTAAAAATGAACAAATTTTTACCATAAAACGTTAAAAATCAAACGAATCCAAACATCATATAAAACAAAAAATTTTAATTGCCAAGAATTGTGACAGCGTTCAACATGAAAATTCAAAAGTGTAAAATTCAAAGTAATTGATATTTTATTATTTCTAATTAAAAGCGTTCAAAATTAAATAATTAAAATTTTTTTTAATTTTCAATTAAAATAATTTTCAATTCGAAGCGATACAAATTTTACAACTTTAAATTGAAAACGAAATTGAATGTTTCGGACTCAATGTTTCTGAAATTCTAAGATTTTTATTCCATAGAAAAATTTAATTAAACATTAAAATTTATTAGACAAATATTTCTGAGACCAAAAAATAAATTCACCGCTATTTCCACCATTCAAAATGTAAAATTTCAATAATAATTTTTTTAATTGAATTATTCTGAAAAAAGCATTCAAAATTGAGTAATTTTAAATGGTAAACTTTAAAAATGAACAAATTTCTACCGTGGAACGTTGAAAATTAAATGAGTATCAATTGTAGAGAGTTATATTTTGATCTATCTTAATTTCTTAAACAATAAAATTTTTTAGTTTTAAATTTCTAATTGTTTAATTGTTGACACTTTATTTAGAATTATTATTCATTTTTGCAATCTTCAAACAAAATATTAAACTTTTTTTAATGATTTCATTTACAGCTGACTTATATTGAAACAATTTTGAGTATTTATTTCTAATTTTGCAAGATATAATAGTGAAATTGTACTAAAATTTTTAATATTTAAATTTAAAACTACAATTGTGAAATTCAAAATTGAAAACCAAAAATTAAGAAATTTAAAACCAAAATTTTTTTAATTTAAGCGTTTGAAGTAAAAAAAAAAAAACTTTAGTTTTAAGGCCTCAAAAATTAAACTGTTTTTGAATTGCACATTCAAAGCTATAATTTCAAATTATAATTATAGAAAATTAAAATATGAAATATATTATTATTAAGTATCCCGTGTAGAAAATAATTGGGGCATACCAATTACCACATTTTTGGGCCCTAATCGGGAGTTGGCTAACCCGCCATGACACAAAAATTTTAAGTATCAAGCCCAAATATTTTTTGCACATTTCCATAAAAAACAGGAATGTTTAAAAGTATCACAAATGAAAAATGCACATTACAAAAAATGATTTTTTTTCCTCATCATCTAGTCAGTCTTTTCGGACCCTAATCGGTTGCTGACAAGACTCACTAGACTATCAGGACCAAGAATTTGTGTATCTTTTGAATCCAAATATTTTTCCGCACATTTCCGAAAATATCCACCCTGTTTAAAAGTATCAAAAATTAAAAATGTTTATCAAAAACAAACATTTTTTTTACTAAAACGTGAGATTTCTGTAAAAAAAAATCGCTGTCATTTTCACCGTTAAAAATTGAAGAATTTTAAATATTGTGAAATTTCAAAGTTTAGTTATTGTAAAAACTTTGAAAATTATATGCTTTCTAATTGGAAACTTTCAAAATTAATTAATTGCAAAACAGATTTTGCAAAATTTTCAATATATTGGCAGATATTGTTAATGGAAAACTAGAGTTTTCATTTATAAAATTGTACATCACTTCAACAATTTTTATCTCTTCTATTATTGATGGGATGAGAAAAATACTTCTATACAAATTTTTTGAAAAAAAAAATTGTCAAAATATTTTAGGCGCGAAAAAAACTAAGTATTCTCGAAAATTCAAGAGTCCTATTTTGTTCAAACTATTTGCAATTACTCAAAAATGTTTAAAATTAGTATAAAGTGTTTCTAGGAATGCTCACTCTCATATTAGTGAGCAAATATACCAAATTTTTTATTTGTTATAAACAAATCAATGAGCAAAAATATTTTCTTCAGGATTAAAAAGACTCAGATATTTTATTCCATAACTTTTTCGTAATTATAATTACGACTAGTTACATAATAACTATTTTTTTTTCATTATTATCAAATTTGGTAAACAAATTAACTTTTAACCTGTTATTGAATAGATCGGCTTTCAGTTTTTCATAGATATAACTAAAAATTACTTTTCAGTAACAATTTTCGACATTGCTTTATTTTCCGGCAAAAATTGTTCATTGTTTAAACAAATTCAATGCATAAACGCACAATTCAGTCATTTTTTAACACGTAACTATGTTTATTTAGATTTTTTTAAAGAAGAATGTGTATGCGTTATAAAGAAGAAAAATCGTTAGTTTCTTAATAAAATTATTTAAACGAAAAAATGTTTAACTGCTGGTAAATAATATGGGATACTGATATTCAATATAGTTAAAAAACAAGGTCTATATGCTAAAAAAATGTAATTTTTAGTCCATTCGATGAATATTCTTGGACTTTGCATATTTCAGAATAATAAAATTACATAAAATAATATTTACACAGTGAAAAATAATATTTAAAAATACTAAACCTGAAAAAAGAAATGAACATAAATTCCCGAAAAAATGTCTGAATTTAAGAAGATCGTTAAATGAATGTCAGAACTTAATTATACGTTTTTTTTATAACTTTGGCATGTGATACTAACCTCAAAATAAATTTTACCTACAATTTATTCGCCATCCTCCCGTCCACACGAAATGAGATATCGATTATTAAATTTGGGCCATTTAATGAAAGGCATTAAGGTAGGTTCATCAACTGCTAAACATTGACAAATAGAAAACAAACAAAAAAAATTTTTTTTTATTATAAACATTAGCGATTGATACACTTTCCTTATTGATTTTTATTTAATATTACTCAAATTTTCAAATCGATATCTCATTTCTTGTGGACAGGAAGATGGCGAAAAAATGTAAGATGTACCATTTTTAATCCGAATTATAAATATGATCGAATATAAAATAAAAACTGGAAAAGTGTAATTTAATTTCATAGATTCCTATTCATTAGTGCCACGATTTCTGAAAATTAAAACCACAATCATTCATTTTATTTTTTCCAATTTCCCTTTTGTAACATCTTGTTATAGGATTTCAGATCAATATTGAAATGATAAAACTCTGATAAATTCTTTTAAATTTTGCAAGATCTTTTCAAGAGACAGGAATTGCCATAAAATTAAGCTAGCTTCTGTCCTTTTCAGTACAAATGACATTTATGTACTCACATTTTTTAATTTTTTAGAATTAAAAAAAGAAGTTTCTACTAGTGTACTAGTTCATTATTTACTCTCAGGTTTCTCTTTTAAAATATATTGCAAAAATCAATGAGCCTTTTTTGTAAATGTTATAAGTAAAGCTAAAGATTAAATAATTTTTATCTTGACTGTCCACCTAGAACATCCTTAAGATTGAATGAATAATAATATAAAAAATAATGAAGCTAAAATGGAACATGTAAATCAGAATTTACATTCACAGCCAGCCTTATAAATTACAATCACGTAATCTCATAATTCATTTGAGATAAGGAATATTAGTTTATGCGCCAAAGGAAGCATGTATCCGAGGTGAATAAGGCCAGATCAAAAAGGCAGGTGCAGGTCTTTTCGCGAAAGAAGAAGACGAACGATCATATAGGGATAATAAGAAGAGCGAAAGACGTATAAAGATTAAAAAATGAAAGGAAGTAAGGTGGGCAAACGCCGGGTCAAAAAAAGCTGCACGCGCCCCTAACGCGTCCGATGCCACTGATATATCCTCTTTGCCATAAACTTTCCTATCCGCTCATTCATGCCCATCCTAAATGCCTATAATTTCCGGATGATGATTACAGGGCAGCGTAACCCCACGATGTACCTGATGCCTCAGATGGGCCCCTCAGAAGTGGGCCCGGGACCTCGTTATAAGCACCCAGTGTAGCCAAAATTGAAACAGAGCGAGATTATTCTCCCCCTCGCCACAAGTTTACCACTAATCTATCGGAACACATAATGACATCTAAATTTTTACACGCAACCCTCCGGAAAGCTGATCGCTATGATTAAGATTATTGCCGGTTTGTCGACTTGACCAAACAAACAATCCAGTTATTACGATTCGATTCTTCCAATTGGGAGCTAAGGCAGCTGCATCATTTTCGTCTTTAGTATTTAAAGAATAGCAGAGAGAACTAACATTAATTATCAAGGGTATAAATATTTAAAAAGAACCTATTCAAATATGTTTGAAGTTCCGAAAAATGCAAGAATGTGAAATATTTTTGGTGAGAGAATAAAAAAGGATTTTTATGTTTTAATAGCAAGGTGTGAACGCATTTGAGTAAAATTTATTCACGGTTAACTTTAGAAGAGACCCGGATAGTTTAGGAAAACATGTAGTTTCGAATTTTATGTAAATAGAGACATTCATTCTGTACTGTGAAATATACATAAATATTCCATGGGATGGATCGAACATTATCTTGTATTTTGAAGTATACGCGCGTGTCCTGGCGCATTAAAAATAATTGACACTGATCGCGCAAGTTTGATAATTTAATAATTAATCTATTCGAGCAGAGAAAACCATGTCGAGCTCGCTGATTTTTAATAAAACAGTATTGGGAATTATTTTTATATAATCTGTATAGAAACGAATCTAATAATGCTTTGCAAAAATGATACGAAACATCGGTAGCAGGCGTTATATCTGCAATTCAGTTTATTTTGTGGTGAAGTATTGAAATAATTTCAGGAACTGATACCATTAACCAGAGACAATATGATGTCCATTTGAAGATACATCTTGTTCTGAAATGCATATCGCAAATTGACTGCAATTAAATATCGTGATTGCCATTGCTTTTAAATTACAAATCGCGCGTCGTAAAGTATAGAGGAAAACGATACCTTTATAGGCTACTAAAGAATGACACGTCATGCTTAATAAAATAAAGATATAAGAAGAAACAACATGCAATAATTGCACATGAGCTGCATGATTTATGACTCTGACTTCCATCCGCTTTTAAGCTTAATTATTTATTTTGGCTAGTCTGCTAATCACAATATTTCGTCTTTCAACATTGTTAAACATGCGTGTTAAGTCCTTGATGAAGATCCTTAATAAAATATAGTCAAGGATAAATCAAAAATAAAAACCATCATTTGTAGCAAATAGTTCTGATACTAATCATTGTTCCCTTAAATGATAATGCAAACAGAAAAAATGCAATCGATTCTCATAATTGCCAGTATTAATTTTACATTAATTTTGGATATAAAATGAATACGATAAACCAGGTACTGAACATTCTATTTTGCATCTGCTATTATCAACTGTAGACAATTTGGTTTCATTCGTAATTTGCTGTATCTTGTCTTCAAGATTTATAAATACGAACCAAATCAAATCTATAGAGAATTTCTGTTGGTCTCATCAAGTATAATAAATTATTATCTAACCCCTTATCATTTATACCAACTAGTGGTAGAATAAACCGATAAACATGCATCATCCATCATCAAAAACTTCATCCACTATCATCAATAATAGGGAACGAATCTTCGGTCAAAATGATAAATTTCTACATCAGGTAAATCATACTCGAAACCCTCATCAAGATTAATTTATTTGCAAAAACAAATAAACAAATATTAATCATCTATCAACAAAGAAAGCATACTATCAATGCTACACAACACTTTGAAGAGAATGTTAAATCCTTCAATAATTTTCAATCACCCCTCATGGAAATCATCAAACCTGTAATATAAACAAATCAGCAGGAAAGCATCACCTAGAATTATACGCTACATTCACTATCATCAATGGTAACAATAAATCTTCCGAACCAGTTTCTAATTCTTTTCTCCAAAGTCAATGATATATTGATGAACCAATTCTAATCAGTGGTTTCCTTTGCTAATACCGAATGTCAAGATGGTCACATCATCTATTGCTGTTCTCCAAAAAAACAAAATATATCCTTGCATAAAGAAGCAAAATAGAAGTAAGGACCACTCACCTCATGCTGGTGGTGCATAAGGAAATCGGGAGCAGGGGGTGGTGGTGGTTGTTCCGCTCCCGGGACCTCTTGCAGCAGCCCCACGTGGTCCCAGCAGTCTTCAGAGATGTCCATCCTCTTCTCCTCTTTTTTCCACTAATTCCAACTCTTTCGCGTCTTCCACCCCACAGCAGCACAAAATCCTCCCTCAGCGATGATTATCCCAAAAAGTCACTTCAAAGTCCAAAGTCCAAATCTCTTCGCCACTTCCGGTTCCAAAACCACAGTCCGCACTTTCTTGATTACCTTTCCTCGAAAGATCACACACAATCAGTCACACACACTGGATCTGAGATCGCGATACCGGTACCGATCTAGTCTTCGAAAAAGGACCCCGCGACCCACGCGGTACCACTCCACCCTCTCTCTCCCTATTTTTTCCTCTCTCTCTCTCTTTCTTTCTGGGGTCGGCACGACGACGACGGCAACGACGGCGACGACGAGGACGGCCGTCGGTGATGGTCAGTCGGCGTGGAATGAAGTTCGCCCGCGGGTTAGGCTAGGTTATTCGAGCCCGAGTTGCAGCATCAGCGGGAGAGGGACACCAGGAAGAGAGGGAGGGATTCGGGGGGAGATAGAGTGAGAGAGAGAAGGAATGAGAGAGAGGTCCGAGAGTGGGGTTGAGAGGCGGTAAGGCGTAAGTCTGCCCTAGTCGCTCGCTTAACCGTGCAGGAGGTGGCGCCAATACCTGCCTCCTTCCCTGCCTGGACGATGAGAGCTTGCGTATAATACCTGCAGGTTTGCTGTACCGCTAAAACAACGTCGACCTATCGCACCGAGTATCGCGGGATTTGTGATCCGTGACCGCGGCGCAATTATTGCGATTTCACTTTTTTACCACGCTGCACCGCACAACTGTGGAGAATTCAAGGATCCTGCCCTTTCGCAATCCCAGGTCGAGTCGACGATAAAAGAATCATGATCCACAGCTCCAGCTCGAATGTCGAAATTGATACAGATCGATAAGTCATATGAGTAGACCTCGCTTTTTCAGATTTGGTTAATTTCTCAGCGCTTTTATGGGTTAGGCCGTTAGGGTGAGAAGAGACCAACATTTTTCAGGATACTAAAACTGGAAGATTGTTGGTCAGAATTGTGGATAGGACAACAAATTTAGTGGATAGGTTGATACGCATCAACAAATTAATACTAGTAGGTCTGATAGGTAAGATTCTGAAACCACCATAAAAAACCATGGGTGATCTAAAAACAGATGATACTAGATTGTCATTATAAATTCTATCCTCTTATCATTTTACCATTCCTATATCTAGAACTGAGTTCCAACCAGTTTAAATTGATAGTCAATGTTGCGATCTAAACGAGTTTGATGAGGAAATATCAGAAATAGTAACATGACTTAAAAACTGGAAGACATCTCTATTATAGGACAACAAGAAATAGATGGTAGTCCGGGTAAAAATTTGTCTTCAAGATGATCTTCTTTAGGTCTCACATGAAAAACAAAAACTAGAATACAGAGCTATTCAACAAGAATTATAAGAATAACCATCATGAAAATGTAGATGGTACGAGATCCAAGCAATCGGATATAAAAAGTATGAGATGAAAAATCAGAAAATAGACCACCTATTTTTCAGTGTCTTGCCATTTAATTTTGTTGCCATACAATCTATATCTATTCTCCAGTAATTATGATTCCAATATCCTATCCTCTAGGATAGGAAGTCTATGAAATCTATGAACATAATAATCAAAACTTGATCAGGAGATGATATAGATAATACTATTTTTTGTACTCTATCATCTAGTTTTCTTGTTCTATCATGAATTTGGTACTCCATTACCTAACATTGATTTCCTTCAACCTCGTCTTGATACAATTAGTGGATTATATATAAGGATCAGATGATAAATCAACAGAACTAATAAAATATCAAATCTGGATTGGAAATCAATCAATAATTTGATATACAAAATTACAGCCATGCTGTCTAATCTTGTACTTCTATAATACATTTTTCTATTATCTGGGTAAGATGTTCGATGATATGGTTTTGGTGCAAAATGGTAGATTGCATAGGAAATTCTAATGTCAAAATAATGGATCTGAACTGGTAAATCATCAGAACTAAATTATGACATTTTGAGCATCAAGAAATAAATCATGTAAGAAATCCCTCTATGTAGATCTGATGTTAGATGATGAAGTTTTGATGCAAAACATATATATTGGGCATGATGGTATTAAAATCTAGAATAATTGAATTAACAGTCCTAGAAACAAAAAAATCGATATATTCAAACAAGAGGCTGTTCAAAAACTAAGTTGATCTACCAGGGAGTCAGGGGGTGATATCACACATGGAAAATATAAATGTTAATAACAATTTTTATCAATACTTGAAAAAAGGATAATTGGTCATTTTAATTTAGAAGTAAAGCATTTAAATACAGATTTCACACTCTTCTGTATATTTCGCTTAGAAATCATCTCTTTTGGTAAAAATTCGACTATTTTACTTTGTTGAAAATTCTTTTTAATTAATTTGAACTAATTAATTTTCAACTGAGAATTCATCTTTTTTGTTGAAAAATTCAACTACTTAGTTGAAAGTCGAAATACATGGCTAAAAATTCATTTTATTAGTTGTAGAACCATTTCTTTGGTCGAAAATTTAACTATTTTCTTGAAAATTTAACTGACTTCTAAAAAATTCATGTTCTTAGCCTGAAAATTCAACTATTGGTTGACAATTCGTCCATTTCGCTTGAAAGTTCAACTATTTTATTGCGAATGCAACTTTTTGCTTGGTAATTCATTTTTTGTTCAAATTCAATTATTTGGTTCAAAATTCAACTATGTGGTTAAAAGTCTTTTGGAAACACAATTCTTCCCTCTCGATTGAAAATTCATATTTTTTGGTAGAAAAATTCTTGGTTGAAATTCATCTTTGTTGAAAATTCAAATGCTTACCTATAAAGTTGTTCTTTTTGGTTTGAAGATTCAAATATTTGTTGGAAAAATAAAATGTTTGTGGTTTCTAACCAAAAAAAATTTCTCAACCAAAAATGCAAATGGTTACATTTTCAATTGAAAATATTAATTTCTAACAAAAGAAACAGAATTTTCAATCAGTCGAATTCAACGAAAAAAGACAAATTTTTAACAAAATAGTTTAATCCTCAACAAAACAGATGAATTTGTAACAAAGCATATTATTTTTCTACCAGAAAGTTAATTTTCAACTTACAAAAGAATAAATTTTCAATCAAAAATGGAACAGTTAAATTTTCAGAAAAAAAATAACAATTTTTTAACCTATAAGAAACAAAGTTTTAACAAAATACATTAATTTTCATCCCAATTATTAAATTTCATACTAAAAAAATTTTGGTAACAAAAAATGTAAATGGTTACATTTTTAGATAAAAAATTTAATTTTGAACCAAACGAAAAACGAATTTTCAACAGAGTAGTAAAGTTTTCAAAAGAATATTTTTATTCAATAATTCAATTTTCTACCAAAGTAGTTTAATTTCAAACTAAAAATATGAATTTCTAATAAAAAAAGTTAATTTTCAATTAAATCGTTTAATTTTTTTAGCAAATTGTTTAATCTTCAAGACAAAAAAAAACAAATTTTCTACAAAACAGTTGAATTTTCAACCCGAAAATATGAATTTTCAACAGAAAAATTTATTTATGACCAAATAGTGGAATTTTCAACTAAAATAATGAATCTTCATAAAGACATGAATTTCTTACAAAGTAGTTCAACTTTAAACTCAACTTTTAATTTTTCAACCAAAAAGTAATTTTCAACCAAAAAAGCCGAAATTTCAATAAAATACATGAATTTTCAACCAGAAAAGATTCATTTTTAACAAATAATGGAATAGGTACATTTTCAGTAAAGAAAATTTATCATTCTCAGAAAAAAAAGAATTTTTAGCAAAATAATGGAATTTTCAACCCAAGAGATGAATTTCTAACCAAAAAGTTTATTTTTAACCAAGAACAATAATTTCCAACTAAAACAGATGAATTTTCAACAAAAAACATTTTTCAACCTATAAAATACAAAGTTTAACTAAATTACATTAATTTTCATCCAATTATTAAATTTTATACTAAAAAAGTTTTTTTAACCAAAGATCTAAATGGTTATATTTTCAGTAGTTAAGTTTTCGAAAGAATATTTTTATTTTTGTTCAAAAATTTAATTTTCTACCAAAGTAGTTTAATTTCAAACTAAAAATATGAATTTCTAATAAAAAAAGTTAATTTTAAATTAAATCGTTTAATTTTTTTAGCAAATTGTTTAATCTTCAAGACAAAAAAAAAAAAATTTTCTACAAAACATTTGAATTTTCAACCCGAAAATATGAATTTTCAACAGAAAAATTAATTTATGACCAAATCGTGGAACTTTCAACTAAAATAATGAAAAGTAATTTTCAACCACAAAAGCCGAAATTTCTATAAAATACATGAATTTTCAACCAGAAAAGATTCATTTTTAACCAATAATAGAATATTTACAATTTCAGTGAAGAAAATTTACTATTCTCAGCAAAAAAAACAAAGAATTTTTAGCAAAATAATTAAATTTTCAACCAAAGAGACGAATTTCCAACCAAAAAGTTTATTTTTAACAAAGAACAATGATTTTCAACTAGAAAAGATAAATTTTCAACGAGATAGTTGAATTTTGAACTAAAAAAGATCAGTTTTCAACCACAAATGGAATAGTTAAATTTTCATTTAAAAATTTAATTTTCAACGAAAGAGATGATTCTTCAACAAAAAAACTGAATTTTTAACAAAGTAATTGAACTTTCAACCAAGTAGTTGAATTTAGAACCAAAAAAGATTACTTTTTCACAAAATGTTTGCATTTTCAACAAAATAATTAAATTTTCAACCAAATAGTCGAATCTAATAATTCTATTAATAATAATAATTTTTATTAATTCAGTTGAAACTTAAGCGAAAAATCGAGTTCACCTTTAAGTTATATCATTGTTCACAAATAAAAAAAAAGCCTCAAGAATTTAACTAAAAGTATTCTGATATTAGTATGAAATATATTTAACTCCCTATTCATTGTTCAACTGACGCTTATATGAAATTATGCATTTATATTTCGTATTCAAAAATAGGAGGGTTTCAGCTTCAGTCTCACATGACATTTAGAGGAGAGGGGGGGGGGGGGGGTGACTAAAAAAATCATTGAAAACACCGTCACGTAGTATGTGGAGTGTGGACGCTCCTCAACCTGAATCTTCAAACATATACCACAAACAGTTTGTTAATCTATCTATAAAAAATCCAATCCAACCAAAAAACAATCCCCATTCAACGCATCTTGGTCAGCGTAAACGTGATAAAATAAATCACAATCTCCAAAGTGCATTCAGTGATATAAACGACGCACTCGTGTCTAACTCTGAACTTGGACTCGTACGCACATTGCTCACGCACATTACTCACGCACATGGCACACGCACATGGCTCACGCACATAGCACACGCACATTGCTCACGCACATTGCACACGCACATTGCTCACGCACATTGCTCACGCATATGGCACACACACATTGCATACGCACATTGCACATGCACACTGCTCACGCATATTGCTCACGCACATGGCACACGCACATTGCTCACGCACATGGCACACGCACATTGCAGACGCACATTGCACACGTACGTCGCACATGCATAAGACACCTGCGTGAGCATATAAATGTATTTCTCGCATAGCCATAGAGTACACAGTGTATATCGAGTTTCGCGCGACAAGTGCAGCACCAAACGACCGAGTGAACAGGTTGAAGTCAGATAGTTATGTCGAGGGTTGGAATGCGATATGAATGCGCTAATGCCTCGTTACTGACAGTAACACAATACATTGATAATTCCAAAGGCCTTCCTACCAACGTCAGAGTCCATATATTTTCCAGAATCCTATACAATACACATGTATTTTGCATACCCTTCTTGTCCCTTTTTCTCCCTCTTTTATTATCCGCTCATTTCAGTTTAGAATGTCGATTTACTATTGAAACTCTATGCAAATCGTGCTTAAAATGAATTAGCCTTGTCAGTTGCCAGTTACAATTAATTCCATCGGAATTCTGAAAATACTGTGCGAACAGTTCGCGGATAATTTGACATTTCAAGCGGACAGTGATACGTATCGACGAAGCTGGACAATTGATTTTGACTCGAATTACTATCATAGTCACGTTCCCTGATTTAAAAGGGAAGATCGGTTCCAACTCATTGTCAGAACGAAACGAATCCCTGCCAATGGAAAATAAAATATTGAATCACTCCTACTGCATTAAGATTTCAAATTCTCGTCGATCAATTATATAGCAAACATCCAGATAGAATATCTGCTCACATATTTAGAAGAAACTCAATTTTTGAGGGGATGGATATTTCAAGATACGGCAGATTCGGGTGGGTATAAATTTCCCAGTAAATTTCTCAACTGGAAAGTTGGGTACCGAGAATTTTAGATTCGATCCTGATATTCTTTCGCGTGCGTATTTGTCATAAAAACTGCAAGAGCACCTGCGCTCAATCCATTGATGGCGTGGACATAGTTCTTCAACTGCGAAACCAAGTGTTGGTCGAGCACACACTCTTGTGTACTTTGTGCGGGATGCACTTCGCACAGATGACAGGATCATACGATAATATGTAATGCATGTCCTGCCGCTACTTCGCCAGAAGCTTTGATGTTGGGGAAAAATAGTATGCTTAGAAAAAATGGCCTTTGATTGTGGGAAAATCAAACAGTGGCATTTGAAACAGCAAGTAAATTCCTATAAAGAGGTTTTTTAAAATATCTTCTTTGGGAGCGTCCACACTGAGAAAAATGGATTATACCCAGTAATAAAACATTTGCTACATTAAAATAAAAAGAGTAACGATTTACGTATATTTATTTTTTATAATAGAATAATATATTATATAATGTCCTTGTAGGCTTATAAATGCAATAAATTACGCATATATTATAAAAAGAAAAAAAAGCTGTCACAACTCTCCCCCCCCATCCTGCTTCCGTAATTCCACACCCGGGAAAAATTTGTTCCGTCGCCCCTGTTGGTAACATCTTCAAATATTAAAAAAAAATTATAGATTATACGCTCTAATATACTTTTCTATACGGTGTATTATTCTTTAATTCTATTATCTAATTCGTAAAATCCATTTTTCTCAGTGCACACTCCACATATTACGTGACGCTATTTTTAGTTATTTTTGACTCATTCTTCCCTCTTGTGACAATTTGTGACAATTTGTGACATGTCGGTGAACCCTCCTTCAAAATGTCATGTGACACAGGAGCTGACCACCCTCCTATTTTTAAATACGAAATATAAATGTAAATTTATATAACTGTGAGTCGAACAATGAATACTGAGTAAGGTGGTGCAAAACTGCATTGGAAATTTTTTTTTTTGAATTTTTATCGGGACACCCCTCAAATTTGTTCGAATCCACCCAAAAATAAATCCATTTTTTTTGTTTTGAAAGAAAATGATATTTAGGGGTGGCGCAAGCCCCATGAAGTTTAACATGTATTTCCCATAAGAAAAAAAGACGTTTTTGTAAATCTTATTCAGAATCCTCAATATTATGTCACTCGAGTTGAAACTCAACATTTCTCTTCACAATTAGCCGTAGAATACGAATAAAATATCACTTTTCAAAAACCAACACCATAAGTCTGTTTTATAGGGTCCCAAAGAAACCCCATAAGCGAAAAAATGGGTTTTGCGAGTTTTTGGCGCTAATTATGATTTTGTTGCTGTTTTTTTAATGCAAATTGTTTCTAATACATAACATATTACTTTATACTGAAAATAAGATATTTTCATGAATTGTTTAAACAATTTATTATTGTTTTTAGCAATTTTCTCCTAGAATGGAGTTAGAAAGACGCGGTTTTTTCACAAATTCTCCATTTGTTGTCCAATTTTCAATTAGAGGGAAGTGATAGTTCATCAATGTCAACAATAGTGATTGTTTAGACAATTTATCATGATTATTAATAATATTATATTTGAATAATGCTACAAAGATGCGGATTTTTTTTAAATTTCTGGCTTTTTGTCCAATTTTCATCTGTAGTGAAGTAATAATAAATTAAAGTTAACAAAATAATTATTTAAACAATTTATTATAATTATTCATAATATTATAATTGAATAATGCTGAAAAGATGCGGTTTTTTTTAATTTCTGGCTTTTTGTTTAATTTTCATTTGGAGTGAAGCAATAATGATTTCAAGTTAACAAAATAATTGTTTAAACAATTTATTATACTTATTAATAATATTATAATTGAATAATGCTAGAAAGATGCGGTTTTTTTTTCAAATTTCTGGCTGTTTGTTTAATTTTCATTCGAAGTGAAGTAATAATGAATTCAAGTTGACAAAATAATTGTTTAAACAATTTATTATCATTGTTGATAATATTCTCTTTGCTTAATCGGTAGAATGTTGCGGTTTTTCAGAAATTTTCAACTGTTTGTTCATTTTTTATTAGGCGTGACTTGATAATTAATTAGATTTAGCAAAAATAATTGTTCAAACAAATTATTATTGTTTATGACCATTGTTTATGGCCATTTTTGCCCTTCTGTCCTTTTTTCGCTTAGTGAGGTAATAATTAATTAAAGTTAACAGAAAAGTTGTTTAAACAATTTAATATTGTTTATAACTATCTTTTCTTAGATAAGTGCTAGAAAGTGGCGGTTTTTTCTAAAATCTTTCACTTTGCTTCGCCTGCTTAATTACTAACAATTAATATATAAACATGAGAGATTTGCAATTCCAAGTTTTTCTTTTACGCTTTGCAATAAACTTCTTGTTTTAATCCAAAAAAAAAACTTTTACAAGTAATTTAAAGACCTAGTCCTTCCACCTATTCCTAAGTATTCTATATTCTTTGTTTTTGCCTCTTGTGCAAAATAGTTTGTTTTCTTTAAATTAATTTTGTTAAGCATTTGGAAAAGAGCAAAAATAATTCACTTAAAACGACAATACCTTTCGAAAAATCATTTTTGTTGTGGTTGACTTATTACTTTTTCATAAATAAAAAGGCGATGCAAAGTGAAAGATTTTAGAAAAAACCGCCACTTTCTAGCACTTATCTGAGAAAAGATAGTTATAAACAATATTAAATTGTTTAAACAACTTTTCTGTTAACTTTAATTAATTATTACCTCACTAAGCGAAAAAAGGACAGAAGGGCAAAAATGGCCATAAACAATGGTCATAAACAATAATAATTTGTTTAAACAATTATTTTTGATAAATCTAATTAATTATCAAGTCACGCCTAATAAAAAATAAACAAACAGTTGAAAATTTCAGAAAAAACCGCAACATTCTACCGATTAAGCAAAGAGAATATTATCAACAATGATAATAAATTGTTTAAACAATTATTTTGTTAACTTGTAATCATTATTGCTTCACTCCAAATGAAAATTAAACAAAAAGCCAGAAATTTCAAAAAAAAACCGCATCTTTCTAGCATTATTCAATTATAATATTATTAATAAGTATAATAAATTGTTTAAACAATTATTTTGTTAACTTGAATTCATTATTACTTCACTCCGAATGAAAAGTGGACAAAAAACCAGAAATTAAAAAAAAACCGCATCTTTTCAGCATTATTCAAATATAATATATTAATAATTATAATAAATTGTTTAAACAATTATTTTGTTAACTTGAATTTATTATTACTTTACTACAGATGAAAATTGGACAAAAAGCCAGAAATTAAAAAAAAATCCGCATCTTTTTAGCATTATTCAAATATAATATTATTAATAATTATAGTAAATTGTCTAAACAATCACTATTGTTGATATTGATAAACTATCACTTCCCTCTAATTGAAACTTGGACAGCAAATGGAAAATTTGTGAAAAAACCGCGTCTTTCTAACTACATTCTATGAGAAAATTGCTAAAAACAATAATAAATTGTTTAAACAATTCATTAAAATATCTAATTTTCAGTATAAAGCCATATTTTATGTGTTAGAAACAATTCGTATTAAAAAAACGGCAAAAAAATCATAATTAGCGCCAAAAACTCGCAAAACCCATTTTTTCACTTATGGGGTTTCTTTGGGACCCTATAAAACAGACTTATGGGGGTGATATTTGAAAAGTGATATTTTATTCGTATTATATGGCTGATTGTGAAGAGAAATGTTGAGTTTCAACTCGATTGAGATAATATTGAGGATTCTGAATAAGATTTACAAAAACGTATTTTTTTCTTATGGGAAATACATGTTAAACTTCATGGGGCTTGTGCCACCCCTAAATATCATTTTCTTTCAAAACAAAAAAAATGGATTTATTTTTGGGTGGATTCGAACAAATTTGGGGGTGTCCCCATAAAAATTCAAAAAAAAATTTTTTTGGACCACCCTAATACTGAGTCAAAACTATTTGATACTAGTATATGAGACTACTTTATACTTCCCCTTTTTCTCGTTTTTTTTCGAATTAATTTGAACTGAATTAACAAAGTTCAATAAGAGTTCCCAACTATTCATGGCTAAAAGTTAATTTTTTTTGTTCAAAAGTCTACCATTATATTTTTGGTTGAAAATTTATCTTTTTTTTGTAGAAAATTAATCCTCTTGGTTAGAAAAAAAACTTTTTGGTTGAATATTCAACTCTTTGGTTTAATGTTGAACTTTTCCTTGGAAATTAATTTTTTTAAAGATTTATCTTTGAAGTTGAAAGTTCACCTTTTCGGTTGAAAATTGAACTATTTTGCTAAATCATTTTTTTATGAGAATTAATTTTCTTAGCTGAAAATCTAACTATTCCTTTTTGGGTTGAAAATTTGTCTTCTCTGGTTGAAAATTCACGTATTTTCTTGAAAATTTGTCTTTTTTGGTAGAAAGTTAATCTTCTTGGTTAAAAAATCATCCTTTTTGGTTAAAAATGCAACTGCTCGGTTCCAAATTAATCTGTTTTGGTTGAAGATTCCGAGGAAGATTCAATTATTTTGTTAAAAATTTCTCGTTTTTCGTTAAATTCGACTGGTTGATAATTCTTTTTTTTTTAATTAGTTTTTTTAACTAAAAAATTAACTGTTCTATTTTTGAATGACAACTAATGTTTTTGTTCAAAAATTCGACTATTTAATTGAAAATTCAACTATTTGGTTAAAAATTAAAATATTTTGTTAAAGTCCTTTTTTTTGGTCAAAAATTCAACTGTTTTGTTATGGAAATTCATCCTTTTTATGGTGGAAAAGTCATCCTTTTTTGGCTGAAAATTAACTTTTTTATCGAAAATTCAACTTTTCGGATTGAAAATTCAGGTGTCTCCTGAAAAATTGGTCCTTTTGGTTAAAGATTCATCTCATTAATTTTATTCATTTATTTGGTTGATAAGGCTTCGTTTTTGGTATAAAATTAATCTTCTTGATCGAAAAATCAGCTTTTTGGTTAAATAATTAACTATTTGGTTTAATGTTGAACTCTTTTCTTCAAAATGCATTTTTTCTTAAATTCTACTATTTTTTTGAAGATTCGTTTTTTTACATTCTCATTCTAATGAGAAGGTATTGGTTTTATGTAAAATTTGACATAGTCAGTTTTCATCAAATCTCCACGTTTTGAGACCCCCTGAGCCAGAAAAAA
>CAKNYM010051293.1:270901-299298 GCA_932195095.1 Andricus curvator
CGGTAAGGTAGGAATCTTGCATTAGAACGCAGCCTACTTATCTACTACCAATTTTTGGTTCCAAAGGAGCTGCAAAAAAAAGGAACCTCTTTTGCTGATAAGGAACCCAAAATGATGAATGGTTTCTAAATGAACCCAAAATATGGATTGAGACGGTTAAAATAGAGCCCTTTTTCACTTCTTCCTTGACTCACTACGAAGATTTTACAAAATATTATACACATTTTACTTTGTAATTCAGATTAAATAATATTGCACTGGGAAAAACTGAATGAAGAAACTAAAATTATAGACATTAAGCATTCTTGAAAGGAAGATAGTGCACATGAAATATGACAGTTTTTAAGGTTATGTTGAAAATCCGACGTTTTCAACTGCGCAAGTACCAAAAAAGCGCGGTACTATTTAAAATGATATAATATTCTCTTGCGATTTTTGGTTCATATTTTTTTTAGGGAGTTAGGTATTTCTGTCATTCAATGTAATTATTTTCAAAAAGAATACAAACTGTTTGTTAATATTTATCTGTATAATTATTCATAGTACTTATTGATTTCAAATAGGCCCGCGCTTTTCGGCACATGCGCAGTTGAATATATGAATAGCCATCTATCGGATATCAACGAACTAAGAAGGAACCCTAAAAAAGAGTTCCATTGGAATTTCAGTTCTAAATGATACCAACTTTTACTTGAGCCGCAACATCACCGAACCCCCTAATATTTCTAGGCTCTATGCATAAGTGCAATATGCATATTGTACCTATTTTTCTCAGGTGTTTTATATTGCACCCATACCATCTTGGAATTAACTCTCCTTACTCGGATGATCGCGCGGGTATATAACGAGTCCCTCGCTCATTACAATACTGCACGTAATTAAGAAAACGACCTTACTAATCACCCCGAGCGTCTACGACAGAATATATATCATGGATAACGGTGTCGAGAAAGTGGGTGGGGGAAGGGGGTGTATAGGGGAAGGAGGTACAGAAAGTGTGCGTGCAGCACGCACCACCGTGTGCGTGTATATGGACAGGAAGCAACGCGGTGCCTTTGTAATTAAACTCCTTTTATCGGTGATATTCTAATGAAACGAGGAATATAATGATCGAGCCCTAACACTCCGTCAAGAAATAATAAATCTCCAGTCGAGAGATGTTCAAGAAACGTCGATATCTAGATCAACCACTATGTGTCATTCCACAAGGGAAGGTAGCACTTTGTCGGTATGGAGTTGTATTTAAGAACTTACAGCCTTTCCCTCCCCTAATCCCCCTTTCGTTCCCCTCTCCTCAACTCACCCTTTGCTTCAACTCCCTTCCCCAACTTTTTCCATTCCTACTTCACTCTCTCCTCACTTCTCCAGCTAATACTCCTCCTTCCCTACATCCTTTCCTCAGCCATCACTTCCCCTCCTCTACTCACCCGCACTACCCTACTAGCCCTCCCCTCACGTCACCTCACTACCCTACCCCACTCTTAATCATTTGCCCTCCCTAATTTCCCCTCACTTCCCATACTTCGTCTCCCTTCATTTCCCATAATTTCTTCTCACTTCACCTACTCTCCCACATCTCATTTTCTCTCACTTGCCCCTGTTCCCCTCCCCTAATTTTCCCTCACTTGTCATAGTTAACTCCCCCTTACTTACCTTAGTTAACTTCTCCTCACTTCCCCTACGTCTGCTAAAACGTTACAAGCCGTAGGGCAGCCTGGTCAGAACCATACTAGGCCAAATCAAGATTTCTGTAGGATTACTGGGGTTGGTGGTGCTGCATTCATTGTCACTTCAAAATTTCTATCCTCCTATTAGGAAAAACACGGAACTTTTAAGAAAATTTTCAGGCTTGGGGTCAGGTGAAAATTTGGAATTTTTCTGTTTGCCTCAAATACTCAAATGTATTACAGCACTGCTTCTGCATATGTGACGAGATCCGAGAAAAGGAAAATTTTACAGGGCAAGCGATTGAAGAAATCCCGAGCTCGAGGCGGCGAAGCGGAGGAGAAGTCTGAGAGGGGAATTCGGCCCCCCACTCCTTACAGTTCGACCGAGTTTCCCCACTCTCTTCTTCTCCCGTTCGCACGCCGGCAATCGAGTCCAAGTTCTCCCGTCTAGTTTCCTGCGTAAGTGTATTTGGATATTATTCTTTATTTTCTAAAAACTATTCGTTTAAATTATAAGATCGATAAATAAATGTGTAATGATTTAATTATTGAATTAAAAAGCTTTTTCAAAATGAAAAATAATATCCAAATACACTTGTGCTGAAAAAGACGACCGTGTGAAAAAAAACGACTGAATAATCTCGAAAAATAAAATTCCCGTCACCGTAAAATTCCCTAATAATAAAATTTCCGAATAATAAAATTTCGGAATAATAAATTTCCGACAATTTCTAATATGATCGAATTTGAAAATTCCCGAATAATGAAATTTCCGAATTGGAAAATTCCCGAGAATTTCTAATATTATCGAATTTGGAAATTCTCTAAAAATAAAATTCCCAGGTTGGAAAATTTCCTAATAACAAAATTTCTGAATAATAAAATTTCCAAATAATAAAATTGCCGAATAATAAAATTCCGGAATTGGAAAATTACAGAATAATAAAATTCCCGGACAGTTTATAATATTACCGAATTTGAAAATTCCAGAATAATAAAATTTCCGAATAATAAAATTCCCCAATTGGAAAATTCCGAAAAGTTTCTAATATTACCGAATTTGAAAATTCCCGTAAAATAAAATTCCCGACACTGTAAAATTCCCGAATTGGAAAATGCCCTGATATTAAAGTTTCAGAATAATCAAATTTCCTAATAATAAAATTCTCGAAAAATAAAATTCGGAATTGAAAATTTTCCGAATAATCAAATTCCCGGCAGAAAATTGCCGAATCCAAACTAAAAATTACCCGAGTTTAAACAATTAAAAAATTTTCTTTCATAAATATTATTTATTCATTCGTAATATAATAATCAAATATTTTTATCGAAAAAAATTATGTTGTACGTTTAAAGATTCTAAAATTGTTGTTTAAATTTAAAATAACAATAATTGAAAAAAAAAATATTTTTGAATAACAATTTTCTTCAATGATTGTTATTTTTTATTCAAACAACAATTTCAAAAACTTTGAACATTAACAATTTATTTTGGAAAAAAATGTTTGATTATTGTGTTTTCAATAAATAAATAATATTTATTGAAACCAATTTTTTTAATTTTTCAAATTCAGGAATTCTATAATTCGGGAATTTTCTAGTTCGGATATTTTATAATTCCGCAATTTTTTGCTAGGAATTTTATTATTCGGCAATTTTCAATTTCGGTAATATTGTAAATTGTCGGGAAGTTTATTACTAGGCAATTTTCCAATTCGGTAATATTATGAAATGTTCGTGAATTTTATTATTTGGAAATTTTATAATTCGGGAAATTAATCGTTCGGGAATTTTCCAATTCGGAAATTTTACAGTATCGGGGATGTTATTTTTCGGGATTTTTCAGTCGTTCCATTGGAAAATCCCGGAATAATAAAATTCCCGAATAATAAAATTCCTGAACAGTAATAATATTACCAAATTATAAAATTCTCGACAGTTTATAATATTACCGAATTTGAAAATTCCTAAATAATAAAATTGCCGAATTATAAAATATCTGAACTAGAAAATTCCCAAATTATAAAATCCCCGAATTGAAGCAAATAACATTTTTAAAAATAAATATGATTTATTTATTAAAAATACAATAATCAAATATTTTTAATGTTTAAAGTCTCTAAAATTATTTTTTGCATTAAAAATAACAATAATTGGAAATAATTTTCTTCCAGAAATTATTTTTCGGGATTTTTCAGTCGTCCCAATTTTTTTTTCAATTATTGTTTTAAATTTGAACAATAATTTCAGAAACTTAAAACATTCAAAGTAATTTTTTTCATAGAAATATTTGATTATTGTATTTCTGATAAATAAATAATATTTATTATGAGATAAGATAAATATAAGATCCAGCATCTTCTATGTTTGAGACTTCGGAACTATGTTGAGAAGCTTTTAATGATGTCCGATTTTTGAAATCACTTGTTATACAGTCTGATTTTGAAAACAAATTGATATAAAATCTGATTTTTAAAATGATTTTTTGCAAAATCTGATGCCATATTCTACAGGGTGTGGGGTGTGGAAATTAGGGGATGCATTATGTTTAAAAAGTACATCAAAGAGCAAAAAATAGGAAAAGTAACTATGAAGAAGCTAGAAACATCTCCATGGACATAATAAAATAAAATCTGAAGGTGCTGTAGTGAGTTTAAGGAAAACATAGGAAAATTTTCAATTTTAACCCGACCCCTAACATGAAAATTTTCTAAAAATTTCCTGTTCTTCATAGAAGGCTCATTTAGAAGAGGAGGTGGAGGCCTCATTTTTTATTCTTTATGGAAGTGACTATATGTGACGCGATCCGAGAAAAGGGACCTACATATAGTCACATATAGTCACTTCCATAAAGAATAAAAAATGAGGCCTCCTCCTCCACGTCCTCTTCTAAATGAGCCTTCTATGAAGAACAGGAAATTTTTAGAAAATGTTGATGTTAGGGGTCGGGTTAAAATTCAAAATTTTCCTATGTTTTTCTTAAACTCACTGCAGCACCATCAGATTTGATTTTATTCTGTCCATGGAGATGTTTCTAGCTTCTTCATAGTTACTTTGCCTATTTTTTGCTCTTTCATGTACTTTTTAAACATAATACATCCCCTAATTTCCATACCCCACCCCTGTAGAATATGTCATCAGATTTTGCAAAAAATCATTTTAAAAATCAAATTTTATATCAAGTTGTTTTCAAAATCAGACTGTATAACAACTGATTTCAAAAATCGGACATTATTAAAAGCTTCTCAACATAGTTCCGAAGTCTCAAAAATAGAAGATTCTGAATCTTATATTTATGATACCACACTAAAATTTGGGGTATCAAATTGTTACAGCTATTTTGATCTAGAATTTCAACTCAATATGATTCGCTTTAGAGGATCAATGAAAATTAAGGAGAACAACTTCAAGGCGTATTAGCATCAGTATACAAACAGAATGGCAGTTGACGATTTTCCAAAAACATTCCTTTCTGCCAAATTTAAGTTCTGCAAATCGATAATCGATCCTTGATCGAGATATGCTGACATTTGTAAACAAACATCCACAACCTCAGTAATCATAAATTTAACTAAACGGAGCTAAATAAATGATTTTTTTTTAAATTTGGTTAACAATTTAATTTTAAACGACCATCAACAATTGATCATCATTCAGGTAAGAGGTTTAAATAATTTTATAATGAGTTGAGTAGTTGACATTTTATGACAGATAATTGATCTCGAAATTTGAATCAAGTTGATCATGAATATAGGTATCAAAACTTTGCATCCTTTTGATCCATTTGCCGCATCAACTTGATACCTGGTAGTTTTGTGTGAAAAAGTTGCACTGAGAAAAATGGATGTTCAGACGAAGATGTTCACAGTATACATTAACGCGCAACATCTGTCCGTTTTCAGGAAAACGCCATACATCTATCAGCTACTTCATCAAGCTTGTCGTCAATTTCGCGAAAAATGATGTCTCATCACGGAATCTCATCACGGAAAGGTCATTTTTGTTGCAGGTAAAGAGCACTCTGAAATCCGTGTAAGGATTACACTTCGGCTTTTTCCGTGGAGCCTTTGGAAGTTCAGAACATTTTCATGAATAGATGAAGAAACCTTCTGAGGTTTTTGGATCCAGGGAAGCAAAATCATTGATATGGTCCAGAATCGTTGGTACTTTTTTCGCCGCGGATGTGTCGCGGTATAGATCAGACAAAGCTCACGAGCAGGATAAGTGCGCCAGGAAGAAACTTTGATGCTTTGAGGGTAAGAAGGCATGCGCTATTTACGTATGCACGAGCATAAACATAACGCAGAGAAACACGGGTAGATGATATCGGCTATGCACCTACAGGGCAGCGGGGCGTCGCCGCGATCCTTTGTCCTCACTCTCGGCCGCTCTTTTACTCGTGAACCTCAAGTGACCCCGCTGCATGCTTTATTCCATCCAAAGAAGCAAAGAATCCGGCAGAAACTGCCAGCCACGTCCACCATTGTATCAATCCCAACCAGTGAAACCCGGAACCACTAGGTATTCAAAATATTAGCGAAGGAAGGATTTCTTACTATCTGGACTTTCTTCAATCATCTCCCATCATTTTCATCAGGGACATTCGATAAATTACATACCAGCTTTTTTGGGGGGGTAGAAGATAATATAGGGGGGGGGATGGAGTATGGTAGCGGGCATCTCAGAAGATTCGAACCCTCAAAGACTGCTGACTCACCAGTTTCTAAACATAAACCAGGAGTGCGTAAACACGCGCAGCCATCGAAGCCAAACAAAATAGGTATTATAAAACTTCTAGCCACTCATCCGACGAGCTCGAAGCACACATACGAGCGCACACACGCACCGCGCGTTTGGGTGAGCGTGTGTGCGGGCCACGTGCAGGCGAACCTACTTTCCAGTTCCCAGATTTGTCGGGCAAGCTCGTGAGTGCTATGAGAATCTTTTCCCAATCACTCGTAATATTTTTGTAATTATTCACGTAAAAAAAGTGATGAACCGTTTTAGAATTTTCACATCGAGTTCGTCAATTCTTTCTCAAAGTTCGCAGATTATTTACGAAAATTAAAGAATTTATTGATAAGATTTTAGAAATTTAAAAGATTAGAAAGAATTTAGAAGATTTTAGAGTATTTAAAAAAAATACCCATAAAAACAGTTTGTTTACCATTTTATAAATAATACTACCCCAAAATCAATGAACATTTTCTTAGTTTATCAAGCTTTGCGCTATTTAATAAATTTAACAATTGTTCATACAATGAATTATGATTTACTTGTAACATTTTCTTTAAAAGGGTAAAAACCTATTTTTTTTTAATTTGTCTAACTTTATCGTTGATTATTAAATATCTACGTGATTCAGACATTGCTACCCTATTTTTAAACATATTCGTATTTGTTTAAATAATCTATTCGTTCAAACAATTTTGTTCTTAAATAAATATTTGAAATTTATATTTTTCTGTAATCAATGTGGTAATTTGTCATTGTTAAGAGCAACATTTTTAAACACATTTTAATTGTATATTTTAAAGAAAATGCGGTAAAAAATCTGATTGCTTGATAAATTTAATTAAGTAATTCACTTATCGTTAAATATTTGAATGATATACAGATTCTTCAAATAATTAATTTGTTTAAATTATTTTTTATTGGTCATGAAAAGTTTTTTTTCAGTAAGATTTAATCCCACAAAAATTACATTTAATTTTCTCGTTCTAAAAATATATATATTTTTTTCTTGAAACCACCCTCGTACACTGATGAGTATTGGTCCTCTGGAAGCTGAAAGTAAGTTGTTTTTTTTCACTTAGGTTAATCCCGCAGATTAGTTGATAGTCGTCTCAAAGGAATTGAAAAGTTTTGTATTTCTAAAACGTTACTGGAAATTGAAAAGAAAATTATGATGATCAATTAATTAATGAATTTGTATAAAACTTAAATATTTAACGATAAGCGATATATCTTATTGAATTTATAAGAATATTATTCGATTTTTTATCGCATTTCCACCATATTGTATAATTTAACTTTAATTAATTGTATAACCAATTGAATATTGGTTTTAGCAAAAAATATTGTTCTTAAGAATGACAAAATACCGCATTAATTACAGAAAAATATAAATTTCAAACATTTTTTTCATTACAAAATTGTTAAAAGAAAAAATATATTTAAACAAATACGAATTTGTTGGAGAATGACGCAGTAATATCTAAATGACGTAGATATTCAGTAATAAAAGACAAAGTTAACCAAATTTAAAATCAATCTCCCTGACAATGAGTAAATGTCCGATTAAACGTAGAAAATTACCTTTCAATGAGTTAGTAGGAAAAAAATTATTTAAGCAAACGAAAATTGTTTAATCAATTTCAAATTTGTTAAAAAGTGCTTAAAAACATTTCAGTGGTTGAATATAAATAGTTTAAAGCAAAGAAGGTAAAAATAGAGCTCGTATGTATCAATTTTGCACAAAATTGTCCATTCCAGATTTTCGGGGCATGTTTCGGATTGCATAAGAGGAGTGGGGGCATCAACATTTAAAGTTATGTAGCGAAAATTATTCGTTGGAAACTTCTCAAAAAATTCTGATAAACTTACGCAAACTAGAATTCCCGTTTTGTTTATTTAAACCATACGTTCGTTCTAAAACACTGCTCCGACCCAGGACGCTGATCAATCTCTCTAGCCTGCACCCCAGGTGAAGAGCTTCACAAAGTCATCATCTGTAATATATCACACCAAAATACGAAAGCTTGCTGATAAACTTATGGTAAGATTCATACTCTTTACTCTAATCACATACACTAAGTAAAGCTCTCCACGCGGGCCCATTGAAATACGTTCAAATGCAACAAAATCTAATGATATTCCCGGAAATCAGGGAAAATTAATTGTTACCCCTTGCAAGCTTTTAAAATCCCTAAAAATCATTTGAATTCTCTAAAATCTTAATTAATCCGTTAAAATCCTTCAAAAATCCTTTACAGTCTTTTAAACTATCCTAAAACCTTATAGGTCCTATAAAATCCTTCTAAATCTTCCGAAATTCTAGAAAATTCTTTAAAAACTGATAAAATAATTTTGAATTCCTCAAAAACATTAAAATCCTCCAAAATTTATTCAATCTTTTGGAAATTCTTTGGAATCTTCGGAAATGCCCTAAAATATTTCAAATCCTTTGAAATCTTTTGAAATGCCTTGGCATCTTTTAATCGCTTAAAGATTCCTGGGAATCTTTTGAAATATCCTAAGATGTTTGAAATTCTCTGAAATCCCTTGAAATCCGTTCAACTTCATGATATCTATTCAAAATATTTAAAAATCTTTTGAAAACATCAAAATCCTTTGAAATCTTTTGAAATGCCTTGACATCTTTTAATCGCTTAAAGATTTCTGGGAATCTTTTGAAATATCCTAAGATGTTTAAAATTCTCTGAAATCCCTTGAAATCCGTTCAACTTCATGATATCTATTAAAAATATTTAAAAATCTTTTGAAATCATCAAAATCCTTTGAAATCCCTCAATCCTTGTGAATAAATTATTTGAAATCCATCAGAAATTTAAAAATCCATGAAATTCCCGTGAAATCACATGAAATATTATGATATTCCTTTAAATTTCTTCACATCCTTTGAAATATTTCAAGTTTTATGAAATTCTTCGAGATCCTAGGAAATGTATTAAAACCCCTTATTTGAAACCTTTAAAATCCCTTAAAGTGACTCAAATCTCAGAAATCTGAAGAAAAATCCCTAACAAATCCACAGGAGTTATTTAAAATATCCTAAAACCATATAGATGCTATGAAATCCTTCTAAATCTTCTGAAATTCTGAAAAATTCTTTAAAACTGCATGAAATTTGTTTAAATCCCTTAAACTAATTAAAATCAAAGCCATCTTAGCTTTCCTTACATCCATACATTTCCTCATGCAAGCACTTGTGTTTCTGTGGCTTTTTATATCTTTCCGATTCAGAGTTTTATACACACATTGCCAACATTCTTCCCTTGGTCTGCCTCTGGGTACGCTACCATTTATACTTTACCTATTGGACAAGTTAATAATTAGAAATTGAAGATACTTTTGCTTCCTTATAGAGGAAGCTTTGTAATGGTAACATTTTCCAAAAATATTAAATTCATTTGATTAAACCTTCCTCCATTTGAAAATGTCTAATACAATGTTCTAAGCAAATATCCGGATGTGTATGTGGATGTCACACTTTTTTGTGAACACGATAATTTGAAAACGGTCGCAGATGAATTGATGAAATTTGGAGGGCTTCTTTCCACCACTAATATCTTGTAACTGACCGAAGGATTTCGAAAAATATTTATTGCATTTTTTTTGGCACTCAATCATATTTTAAAAATCGGTTTTTTTATAGTAAAAATTTTTTCATTAGCATAATTCAAAGTTGATGCAAGAATATGAAAGATTCCTTGGTTCAAGACAAATACAATTACCTATAATATTAATACATTTTATTGAAGAGTAGGGAAGTTATGGTAATTTATATATTTTGAAAATCAGTTTTTTATAGTAAAACTTTTTTCATTAATATAATGCAAAGTTGATGCAAGACAGGAAAGATGTGTTTATCCGGGACGAATCGATTGACCTATAACATTAATACATTTCATTGGAGAGTAAGGAAGCTATGGTAATGCATAATATTTGAAAATACGGTTTTTAATAGTACAACTTTTTTCTTCAACATAATTCAAAGTTGATGCAAGTATATTGAAAGATTCCTTGGTGCGAAAAGAATCGATTGACCTACAATATTAATACATTTTATCAAAGAGTAGGGAAGTTATGGTAATTTTTTTTTAAATCGATTTTTATAGTAAAAATTTTCTCATTCTCATCAATTAAAGTTGATGCGAGAATAGAAAAGTTGCGTTGATTCAAGACGAATCGATTGATCTATAACATTGATACATTTTATTGAAGAGTAAGGAAGCTATGGTAATGCATAATATTTGAAAATACGGTTTTTATAGTAAAACTTTTTTCTTCAACATAATTCAAAGTTGATGCAAGAATATAAATATTCCTTGGTTCGAGACTTATGGTAATTTATATATTTTTAAAATCGATTTTTATAGTAAACATTTTCTCATTCTTATAATTTAAAGTTGATGCGAGAATAGAAAAGTTGTGCTGATTCAAGACGAATCGATTAACCTAGAATATTAATACATTTTATTGAAGAGTAAGGAAGCTATGGTATTGCATAATATTTGAAAATACGGTTTTTTATAGTAAGACTTTTTTCTTCAACATAATTCAAAGTTGATGCAAGAATATAAAAGATTCCTTGGTTGGAGACGAATCGATTGACCTGCAATATTAATACATTTTATTAAAGAGTAGGGAAGTTATGGTGATTTATGTACTCGCCACCGTATTTAAGCATTTTCAGCACTAATACTGTCTATGCCAGCAGCCTTACCGTTTTTCAAGTTCTTAATTATGTCTCGGACCTCAGTGACACAGACTTTTTCAATTGGGTTTTCTAATGCATTATGTTCTATGTCGCAGTTTTGTTGTCCTATATCTTCAACTCCTAATAGTTCTTTAAAAGAGTCTTTTAAAGCGTCTACTATCTCGTCTATATCATATAGCATTTCACCTTTGCTGTTTCTCATGCTGGCAAACTCTGTACTCTTACTTTCCTTTAACTGTTTATATAATAGTTTCATAATTCCTTCAAAGTAGTTTTGTATTTTGTTCTCTTCTTCTGTTCTGATTTTTTCTTTACTCTCCTTGACTAGTCGTTTCATTTTCCTCTTTTTGTCTTTGTAATCATTTTTGAGTCTATTTCTCTCCTCAGCGCTAAGACCTGTCATGTTTAATGTTCTCTCGTGCGCTTTTTTCTTTTCTTGCTGGGCTGCTTGAATTTCATCATTCCACCAAGCATCATCAAACTTTCTTCCTACCACTGCCGTAACACACACTTCAATTGCAGTTTTAACAATGATATCCCGTAATAAAGCCCACGCGCCCTCTATATCTTTATTGCTTCTAAGCGCTTCCCAAGTTGCCCTATCTATGCGTTCGTTTATCTGATTCTGAAAATCTATTCGCACTTAATTTATATATGTTTAAAATCGGTCTTTTATAGTGAAACTTTTTTCATTACATAATTTAAAGTTGATGCAAGAACAGAAAATATGTGTCGATTCGAGACGAATCAATTGACCTATAATATTAATACATTTTATTGAAGATTAAGGAAGCTATGGTAATGCATAATATTTGGGAATACGGTTTTTTATAGTAAAACTTTTTTCTTCAATATAATTCAAAGTTGATGCAAGGATATAAAAGATTCCTTGGTTCGAGACGAATCGATTGACCTGCAATATTAATACATTTTATTAAAGAGTAGGGAAGTTATGGTAATTTATATATTTTTAAAATCGATTTTTATACTAAAAATGTTCTCATCCTCATAATTTAAAGATGATGCGGGGATAGAAAAGTTGTATTGATTCAAGACGAATCGATTAACCTATAACATTGATAAATTTTATCGAAGAGCAAGGAAGCTATGGTAATGCATAATATTTGAAAATACGGGTTTTTATAGTAAAACTTTTTTCACTAAAATAATTCAAAATTGATGCAAGAATGGAAAAGATTCCTTGATTCGAGGCAAAGTTATTGATCTATAATATTACTACACTTTATTGAAGATTGAGGAAGTTATTTTCATTTATAATACTTGAATCATTTGTTTCAAACAGAAAAACTTTTTTCATCGACATAATTCAAAGTTGACGCATGAATAGAAAAGACTTTTTGATCATAAATTGTCAAATAGAATAATTCTGACAATTCTTGCAAAGAAATCATAAAGCTGGGAAAGGGATAGGGTGCGACACAACTTTTCCCTTTCCCTTTCCAGCTCAAAAAATTATAGTTTCGAATACAACATTTTAGTTGTCTTTGTATTTAAAAAATTGTTTTAGTATTTCGTAATTTTGTATTTTTGTAAATTTCTATTTTTAAATTGATCAAAATGAAAACTTTGGTTTGTCTGAATTATTGAACAAAATAACTAATGCTTCCTCTATGAGGAAGCAAATACATTTTCTAACGAGAAGCAAAGTGCTCGTGAAATGAGCACCATATAATTATAAATACAAACAAAGTGGAAAGACACGAGATCGAATGCACAGCTAGTTTCATAGGTGAAGCTAAATTCTTTCCCTGCAAAAAGCGACTTTTCTTAAAGTGCACCTTCCGTAAAAAGGAAGTGAGGATCGCACACGTGCGAGTATTTGTGTGCACCTGTGGGCACTTTCAAAGCGCGCTGTAAACGGTAGTCCAGCTAGATTGAATGGCCCGATAGACGTTCACTTCTCCTAAGAAGATCGGCTCGATCACGATCATCGAGTATAAGTTACACGGTACCATCGAACTCGAATCTGGAAAGGCTTTAATCGACCATCGACTAATTACGCTCGATTAATTAGGATGGGCGTAATTAGGAATGCATATATAATCCACTCCATTCCCAGGGATGCATCATTCTCGATTCCCCATTGTTTCTTCATTTTTTTAAATTGTTGTTACAGAAATCCCGTTTTAAAATTCCATGACTTTTCAAATAATTCAGTTAATTCTAGTTCATTTAGTTAAACTTTCCATCGTTTTGAAACTCTTTTTAGGGTTTCGTAGTCCCGGGCAGAAACCCTTATAGTTTGGGTTGGTTGTCCATCCGTCCGTCGTCCTTTTTTCAAGAAGACGAAGTAAGGAAAAATTATGGGAGGGGAAGTGAGGGGAAATGGGGGGACGTTAAGGTAAATAAGGGGAGGGGAAGTAGGGGAAGTCAGGGGAGGGAATTGAGGGGAAATAAGAGTAGGTGAAGTAGTGGAAAAGAGGGTAGGGGTACGGGTGGGGGAAGTGCCGGGAAATGAGGGGCCGGGAAGTGAAGGTGAATGACAATAGGGGATGTAGGAGAAGTGGGGGGTAATGGCTGGAGAGAAATAGGGGAAGTGATAGGAGGGGCACGAGGGCAAATGATGGTTTACACTTTACAGTCAGTTGAAGTATCGGGTGGGGAAGTACGGGTGGAGAGGGATAGTAGGGGAATTCAGTGGAAGTAGGGGAGGGAACCCTTTTTTGGTAGGCGCACGGAGCCCACTTTCACTAATTTTTTAAATTTAAACTAACTTCATAATAGTTCAGTTTTTCCGGGCAATATTCAAAGCAAAAGACACAATTTGAAGCGAGTAGAAGCAGGGTCTAAAATGTTTTAAATTTCAGGCTACACACCTTTTGAATGTCGACCCCAAAATACTCTTAAAAGATGGAAAATAAGGAGATTTTACAAGAAAGTAGAGGAATAAATTATTTTAAATCAAATTAATGTGGGTGCTATTATATTACATCAAATTTTTAACGTTGATGTTTCAAACAAAAAATGTTTGTTGGTTAAATTGTTTTTTGAATCTAAAATAAAAATAATATTAATTTTAGATCAATAACAGTTTAATTCTACAAATACATTTTTTTTAACTAAATAGTTAAATTTGTAACCAAAAAAGATAATTTCTCAACAAAAAAATATAATAGTAGACTATTCAACATAAAAAATAAAAACATAAAAATTCGTTTTTTAATTTGAGAATGCATCTATTTGGTGGAAAATTCAACTTTTTGGTTAAAAATCCACCTTGTTTGTAGAAACCTCGCCTTTTACTAGAAAATACAACAATTTGCTGAAAAATTGAATTATTTGGTCTAAAGTTGAACTGCTTTGTTAAAAATTATTTTTTTCCAGTTGAAGATTCATCATTTCAGGTAAAGATTCATTTCTATGGTTGAAAATTAATTTTTTTAACTGAATATTTAGCTTTTCCATTTTTGATTCAAATAATCGTGTAATATGCATCCTTTTTAGTTGAAAATTCAACTATTTGGTGGAAAATTCATTTATTGAAAATTCGTCTTTTTTCGTAAAATGTCAATTTTTTGGTGAGAAATGCAACTGTTTGGTTAAAATTAATCGGGCTTAGTTGAAGAATCAAGTATTTGGTTGAAAATTCGTCTCTCCGATTGAAAATAGATCTACTGCTAAAAATTAATTTTCGTAACTGAAAATTTAAATATTTTGTTGAAAACTAATTTTGTATTTAAAATTAATATTTTTAGGTGAAAAATCAATTGTTTTGTGGGATTTCTTCTTTTTAGCTTGAAAATTCAACAATTTGCTAGGAAATTCAACCTTTTTTGTACAAAATTCGTGTGTTTTTATCGAAAATTAATTTCTTTTAATGCAAACTTAACTCTCCCATTTTTTGTTTAAAATTCATATTTTTTTAGTTTAAAAATTCAACTATTTGGTGGAAAATTGATGTAATTTGTTGAAAATTCTTTTTTTATTTTAAAGATTCATTTTCTTGGTTGAAATTTCAACTATTTGGTAAAAAATTCACCTTGTTAGTAGAAAGTACGTCTTCATGGCTTGAAATTTCAACATTTTGGATGACATTTTTTGTCTTCATTGCTTGAAAAATCTTTCTTGGTTGAAAATTGAAGTCTTAAGAGGTTAATTGTTGAAAATTCGTCATTTTGATTTGGAAAATCATCCCTTTTGGTAGAAATGTTATCCTTTTTTATTAAAAATGCAAGTGTTTAATTGAAAATTATTCTATTTTGGTTGAGGATTCAACTATTTAGTTGCAAATTCGTGTTTTTTGGTCCAATTTAACTGCTTTTTTATTAAAAATGAAAATTTTTTGTCAAACAAAATATCAACTTTTACAATTATTGTTCAGAATTTATCTTTCTCGGTTTATAATTCAACTGCTTCATTGAAACTTGAATTAGTTTGTTAATTCATAAAAAACATAAACAAATTAATCGGTTTTAGTTGAAGAATCAAGTATTTGGTTGAAAATTCGTCTCTCTGATTGAAAGTAGATCTACTTTCTTGAAAATTTGTATTTTTTTGTTTGCTAAAAATTAATTTCCGTAACTGAAAATTTAAATATTTTGTTGAAAATTAATTTTGTATTGAAAATTAATATTTTTGGGTGATAAAATCAATTTTTGTGTGGAAAATTCTTCTTTTTAGCTTGGAAATTTCAACCTTTTTTGTAGAAAATTCGTGTCTTTTTATTGAAAATCAATTTCTTTTCATGCAAACTTAACTCTTCCATTTTTTGTTTAAAATTCATCTTTTCTAGTTTAAAAATTCAACTATTTGGTGGAAAATTTATGTCATTTGTTGAAAATTCGTTTTTTAGTTTGAAGATTTATTTTCTTTGTTGAAATTTCAACTATTTGGTAAAAAATTCACCTTGTTTGTAAAAAGTACGTCTTCATGGCTTGAAATTTCAACATTTTGGATGACATTTTTTGTCTTCATTGATTGAAAAATCTTTCTTGGTTGAAAATTCGTCATTTTGATTTCAAAATTCATCCCTTTTGGTAGAAATGTTATCTTCTGTGATTAAAAATGGAAGTGTTTTATTGAAAATTATTCTATTTTGGTTGAGGATTCAACTATTTTGTGGCAAATTCGTGTTTTTTGGTTCAATTTAACTGTTTTTTATTGGAAATGAAAATTTTTTCTTAAATAAAATATAAACTATTACAATTATTGGCGGGTCAAAATTAACTGACCCTAACGAAGGAGTGTACCCGGCTTAAAATTTCAGAAAAAAAATCTACAAAATTTATGCGCGGCCCCCTAGATTCTAGGGTCTGCGTAAATTTATCCCGGAAAAGGAGCATCCACATAATACGTGAGGCTATTTTTAGTGATTTTTGACTCACCCCTACCTCTTGTGACAATTTGTGATATTTCGGTGAACCCCGCCTCAAAATGTCATTTGACACTGAAGCTGACCCCTCTCCTATTTTTAAATACGAAATATAAATCTAATTTTGTATAATCGCCAATCGAACAATAAATTATTATCATTATTATACCATTAAGCCATTTCCCTTTTGGGGTAGGCGTGACTTGCTCGGTAGGAAAATAGTAGTGTGTAGATGGGTATATAAGTATAAGGTGGATAGGTATGTAGGTGTAAGGTATGGATATTTTAGATTGATCTGGAACTCTCGTGTTATTTATTTAAATGACACGTTCGTTCCGCAACACTGCTCCGACCCAGGTTGCTGATCAATCTCTCTAGCGATCACCCCAAGTGAAGAGCCTCACAAAATTGTTATGTGTGGTTCCCCACTTGGGCCCATTTAGTATCCAAGGTCTTTTTTTCAGGCGTCATTCACACTATTGTCACTCTGTTTACAAACTATTTGTCGCCGCACTTTTCTGTCCTGGCATACTACTCTAGCTTCCTTCACGTCCATGCATTTTTTCATGCAAGCTCTCGTGTTTCTATGGCTTCTTATGTCTCTTCGGGTTATTGTCTCATTCACAGATTCTAACCATTCTTTCGGCGGTCTACCTCTGGGCATTCTGCCATTTACTTTACCTTTATACACTTGTTTGGTCAGTCGTTCATCTTTCATTCTTTCAAGATGACCGAACCATCTTAACTGATTTCTTTCCCATGTGTCAACTATCGTCTCTTTTGCACCACATTCTTTGAGGATTATCTCGTTTCGGACTTTGTCCATCAGCGTTTTTCCGCATATTGTACGTAGAGGTTGCATGCCAATCGCGTTAATTTTACTCCTGTCCTTTTCTTGACAGGTCCATGTCTCGCTACCGTATAGTACAGTCGGTACGAATATAGAATTATGTATAGCCATTTTAGCTTTTTTTGATATGTTTTTATTTCTGAGCATGGACCCTGCTCTACCGATAACCTGCTTACCCTTATTTATGCGCCTATCTAACTCCCCATCTATTTTTCCGTCGCTAGTGAATAGGCTACCCAGATATACGTACTTGTCAACTTGTTCTAATCTCTCATCATTTAGGACAATGCTGCACATTGTTTTCTCAGTTTTTCCTTCAAACACCATGGTTTTTGTTTTATTTACGTTAATTTTAAGGCCCATGTTCTTCATGCTTGTATTAAGTTTATTCAACATTCTTTGCAAGTCCTCGATTGATTCTGCTAGAATAATCTTGTCATCTGCGAAAGCTAACCCACGTACCTTCACTGTTTCGAGATCTACACCTTCTTCATCGAAGAGGGCAGTTCTTAGAGACTTATCCATAAATATGATAAATAGCCATCAGGACATAACGCATCCTTGTTTCACGCCTTGCATAATATCGAACCAGTCACTCAGTTTCCCATTTACCCTTACACTCGCTTTACTACCTGTATATATTGTTTTTATTGCTTGTAGGAGCCCTCCATTTACTCCGTACTCATTCAGGACTTCCCAAAGTTTATTTCTATTTACTTTGATTTGTACACGATCTTCCTGGCATAAATCAACTTTGGACTTCCCATATCTTTTCTTCTGTAATTTTCATTACCCTACGAATGAGTATTTTTGAGTATATTTTACTTACGGTACTTAGTAAGCTGATACCTCTGTAATTACTGAAGTTGCTTTTATCTTCCTTTCTTTTGTATATTGGTATGATAATCGCTTCTCTCCAATCGTCTGGGACTTCTCCCATCTCGATACATAAATTTATCAATTCGCACAACCTGTGAAGTATGTACTCGCCACCATATTTAAGCATTTCAGCGCTAATACTGTCTACGCCAGCAGCCTTACCGTTTTATAAGTTCTTAATTATATCTCTAACCTCAGTGACACAGACTTTTTCAATTGGGTTTTCTAATGCATTATGTTCTATGTCGCAGTTTTGTTGTCCTATATCTTCACCTCCTAATAGTTCTTTAAAAGAGTCTTTTAAAGCGTCAACTATGCCGTCTATATCATATAGCATTTCACCTTTGCTGTTTCTAATGCTGACAAACTCTGTACTTTTACTTTCTTTTATTAATTTGAATAATAGTTTCATAATACCTTCCAAACTGTTTTGTATTTTCTTTTCTTCTTCTGTTCTGATTTTATCTTTACTCTCCTTGACTAGTCGTTTAACTTTCCTCTTTTTGTCTTTGTAATCATTCTCGAGTCTATTTCTCTCCTCATCGCTAAGACCTGTGATGTTTAATGTTCTCTTGTGCGCTTTTTTCTTTTCTTGCTGGGCTTCTTGAATTTCATCATTCCACCACGCATCACCAGACTTTCTTCCTACCAGTGCCGTACCACACACTTCAATTGCAGTTTTAACAATGATATCCCGTAACAATGTCCACGCGCCCTCTATATCTTTATTCCTTTCAAGCGGCTCCCAAATTGCTTTATCTATGCGTTCGTTTATATTATTTTGAAACTCTATTCGCACTTCCGGTTTCTGTAAATTTTCAATCTTTATTCGCGTTTGTTTCGTTTTTTTGTTCTCTTTCTTCTCCATCCCCGCCCTAAGTTTATTTTGGAGACTAAAAGGTAATGATCAGTATTGCATTCGGAACCCCTCATGACTCTTGTATCTTGGACTAGTTCTCTTAGTCTTTCATCCGCAATAACGAAGTCAATTACACTGCGTTTATTTCCTTTACACCAGGTGTACGTGTGGATCATTTTATGTCGAAACCAAGTATTGATAATAAATAGGCCCTTTTCTAAGCATAAGCTAACTAATTTTTTCCGTTATAATTTTTTCTTGTTGAATCCCCAAAATTACCTAGCACCCTTTCTGTATCTATATCCTGACGTTGGACGCCGACGCATCCATTCATATCTCCTAGCAGAATTATTCTTTCACCTTGATCGCAAGTACTTATTGTATCATTTAAAGTGTCCCACAAGGCGTCTTTGACTTCTCGCGGTTCACTGTCAACTGAGGCGTAGCACGCTATGATAAAAATCTTCTGATTCCTACCTGCATTCTCACCCACAGCAATCTGGGCGATACATTTCCTTGATCTTTGAAATGCTGTCTTGCTTTTTCATTCATAATTAAACCGACCCCTTGACTATGATTTGATTCACTACCTACTCCTGACCATATTTCAAAACCGCCTTCCAACACCCCATTTTCTATGTTTCTACTTTCGTAACCCTTTCACAGAAAAAACAGAAGATAAACTTTACATCTCCGACGAAAGTTTCGCTGCAACAAAAATTAACCTTGTCGAATAATCTTCACATGAAATTAAGATAATTCCGTGTTTTTAAACCATCTCGGAATAATTTGTCAGTTGTTTGTCAGTAAAAAAGCGTCTTCTGCTATGTAGTTCACAGCAGTGCAAAGAACAGTGTGAAGTATGGATGGAATTGGTCTGGAAATCAGGACACGAGATTTTTAAAAACATTGCACTTATTACCATTCTATTTTAAAAATAATTGCACTTATCGCGGACGAATGGTTATATATTTTTGATGACTGTCAATAAAGCACTCGACAACATTCGAAAAAGTCGCTATATTTACTATGATCTTAACCATAATTCACAAGTTATGAGATATGAATTTCCGTTTTGAAAGTTTCGAGATCCGTTATTTCATGCTTCAAATTATTATTACTTAACATTTCATTTTTTGAATAATTTTTTGAAATCAGAATTTTTGTTACGTATGAGGGCACCCTGATTTGTAAAATTTTATTTTAAAAAGTTATTAAATAAATATTCATCAAGAATATTGAATGTAAATTGAACATTTTAATTTAATTTTTAATTTTGTACTGTAGATAACATTTTACATTAAGATAATATTGATGGAAATTTAAGTATATTCTATCAGGTATTTCAGGTTAGGTAGTAGGTGAAATCAAAGATGTCTGCAAGCTGAGGGATGAACAATAATACCAATTGCATTGGGACAAAACTTTATTTTTTTCAAAGTTCAGAAAAAAATGGTTTTTCGCCATGAGTGTATTTGGATATTATTCTTTATTTTCTGAAAACTATTCGATTAAATTATAAAATCCATAAAAAATGTGTAATTATTTTATTATTTAATTAAATAGCTTTCTCGAAATGAAAAATAATATCCAAATACACTTATCTTGAAAAATCGGGAAGACTGAAAAATCTCGAGACTGTAAAATTTCTGAATTAGAAAATCTCCGAATAATGAAATTCCCGAATAGGAAAATTCCATAATAATAAAATTCCCGGACAGTTTATAATATTACCGAAATGAAAAACTCCCGAATGATGAAATTCCCGACAGTTTATGATATTACCGAATTGGGAAATTCCCGAATAATAAAATTCCCTCGAAAATTCCCGACATGAAATTGCCGAATTCTAGAATATCCAAATACCTAGAAAATTCCCTAATTATAAAATTCCCGAATTTAGACAAATGAAAATTTTTTTCGATGAATATTATTTATTTATTAAAAATACAATGATCAAATATTTTTATCAAAAAAAGTTTAATATTTAAAGTTTCTGAATTATTGAATTTTTGAAAAAATATATTTTTGGATGAAAATTTTTGGACGACTGAAAAATTCTAGAAAATAAAATTCATGACTCTTTCAAATTCCCGATTTGGGAATTTCCCGAATAATACAATTTTTGAATATGTAATAAACTTCCCTAACTGGAAAATTCCCGAATAAAGAATTTCCGAACAGCTTATGATATTACCAAAATAGGAAATTCCAGACAGTTTATAATATTACCGAGTTTGAAAATTCCCGATAGAAAATTGCCGAATTATAAGATATCCGAACTGGAAAATTCCTGAATTATGAAACTCCCGAAACAATGGAAAAACGGTTTTCAATCAATATTATTTATTAAAAATAAAATCAAATATTTGTATAAAAAAAATATTTTTTTCTCATCAAAATTTCTAAAATTCTTGTTTGAATTCAAAATAAAAATTATTGAAAAAATATATTTTTGGATGAAAATTTTTGGACGATTGAAAAATCCTAAAAATAAAATTTCCGAATAATATAATTCCCAAATAATGAAATTCCCGAATAAAAAATTCCCAAACAGTTTATGATCTTACCGAAATGGAAAATTCCCGACAGTTTATAATATCACCGAATTTTAAAATTATCCGCTAGAAAATTGCCAAATTATAAAATATACGAACTGAAAAATTCTTGCATTATAAAACCCCCGAAACAATAAAAAAAATTGTTTTTCAATCAATATTATTTATTTCTTAAAAATACAATAATCAAATATTTTTCTAAGAAAAAATATTTTTCTTCTTCAAAGTTTCTAAAATTATTGTATAAATTTAAAATAACAATATTTGAAGACAATTTTCATCCAGAAATATATTTTTTCCAATTATCGTAATTTAGAAGTTAACCAATAATTTTAGAAACTTTAAACATTAAAAATAATTTTTTTCTTGATAAAAATATTTCATTATTATATTTGTTTAAATTCGGAAATTTTCTAGTTCGGATATTTTATAATTTGGCAATTTTCTGTCGGGAAGTTTTAAATTCGGTAATATTATAAACTATTGGGAATTATCCATTTCGGTGATATCATAAACTGTTCGGGAATTTCATTATTCGGGAATTTTATTAACCAGAAATTTTATTACATATTCGAAAATTTTATTATTCGGGAATTTCCCAATTCGGGAATTTGAAAGAGTCGGGAATTTTATTTTCCGGGATTTTTCAGTCCTTCAAATTTTTTTTCAAATATTGTTACTTTGAATTAAAATACCTAGATCCGCCACTGAATGTTCCAACTTCAAATATAATTCGATTCCTACTTTTTGGTTTTCTTCCTAACCAACAATACCGACTGTGGCAGGAAGTATATATAAAGTCTAATTATTTTCAAAATAACAATTAGGTAAGCAAAAAGTTGTTCTAAATCTAGTGTCCTGATTTATAGCTTTTCATGTATACTTTGCCGTTTTTCCATTGCTGCGAAGGACGTAGCAGACGACAGCTTTTATTCCATCGTAAGATAAACTTTCGCCAAATAGCATGTAATCTTTAACAGCTGAACATTTTACATGCAACAAAATTTAACTTCAGTTTTTTCTGTGTTTTCTTTGTCTCAAGTACACATAAAATATCTAGTTTCCTTGCATGCATAGTTCCTCGTAGTTCTCTTACTTTAAGATCATTCACTCCTCTAGCATTCCAAACACCCAGTCTCCATTCATCGACTGAAACTCAAAGTGTATTAATATTATAGATCAATCGATTTGCCTCGAATCAAGGAATCTTTTCCGTTCTTGCATCAATTTTGAATTATGTTAGAGAAAAAAGTTTTACCATTAAAAATCCTGTTTTCAAATATTATGCATTACCATAGCTTCCTTACTCTTCAATAAAATGCATCAATGTTATAGTTCGATCGATTCGTCTTGAATCAACACAAATTTTCTATTCTCGTATCAACTTTGAATTATATTAATGAAGAAAGTTTTACAATAAAAAATCGATTTTCAAAATATATAAATTACCATGACTTCCCTACTCTTTACTAAAATGTATTAACATTATAGGTCAATCGATTTGTCTCGAACCAAGGAATCTTTTATATTCTTGCATCAACTTTGAATTATATTGAAGAAAAAAGTTTTACTATAAAAAACCGTATTTTCAAATATTATGCATTGCCATAACTTCCTTACTCTTCAATAAATTGTATTAATATCATAGGTCAATCGATTCGTCTCGAATCAAAACATCTTTTCTGTTCTTACATCAACTTTGAATTATGTTAATTGACATATTTTTACAATAAAAAACCGATTTTCAAAATATATAAATTACCATGTGGTGAGCCCACACTTGTAGCTATTTACTACAAGAAACTATCCACCTAGAAACACTACCCGAATCGGGTAGTGTCACGCCTACCCTGAAAGGGAAATGGCTTAATGGTATACTACTACTACCATAACTTCTCTACGCTTTAATAAAATATATTCATAGTATAGCTCAATGGATTCGTCTTGAACCAAGGAATCTTTTATATTCTTGCATCAACTTTGAATTATGTGAATGAAAAAAGTTTTACCATAAAAAACCGTTTTTTTAAATATTAGTAAGCGCTAAAGAAAATGCAACAAATATTTTTAGAAATCCTTCAATGAGTTTCAAGATATTAGTGTTAAAAATAAGCCCTCCAAATTTCATCTATTTATCTGCAACCGTTCTCAAGTTATCGTGTTCACAAAACAGTGTGACATCCCTGCACACATCCACACACACATACATCCGGATAATTGCTTAGAAAATTGTATTAGACATTTTTAAATTGAGGAAGGTTAAATTAAATGAATTTAAAAATTTTGGAAAAAGTTACCATTACAAAGCTCCTCTATGAGGAAGCAAAAATGTGTCTTTTTGGCTTGAATATTCAATTATTAGGTTGAAAATGCGGCTGCTAAATTTTTTTGTATCGATAATATTGGTCTTTAATTTACCGAATGTCGCTAAATGTTATCATGATTGATATCGAAATTTTCTAAATTAGGTGTAAGACACAGGCAGGGATTAAATTTGAACCGTAAATGGATTTTCCTGACATTTAGTTTTGGTCGCCATGAAACAATAGCGTGCAGAGGGTTTAATCCGCGTTCTCGCAATACTTCATCGCGGGGCATTAGGCTAATCGCGAGTATAGCCCACCCGTGATATACTCAAACGTTTCTGCGTTAAGTTCAATTTATGACCCTCATCCGGGACTTAACGCTGACTTTGTCGTTGCATTATAGCTAAAAAATCCTGCAGTGCTGCACGCGAGAAAACTATTTAAGCGACTCGCCTTCATTCCAGTGCTATTTTAGAGTTTACGCGAAAATAGAGATCCCTCTCGCCAAATAAGTCCCTTGAAATAATGGATATTTTTATCAATATAAGACATTCTTTCACGCCAGAGATGGAAAATTCAAAACCAAGTTTAAGAAGTACAATTCCAATTGTCTTTGAACCAAACGAATCTCAAACTCTGGAAACTAGATCAACATAATCCTTCAGAAACACGTGACACTTCTCTGATCAAAAAATAAAATCTGAATCTGTGTATATACATTCAAGACCAATATTACTGACACAAAAAAATTGATTAGTTGCACTTTCAACCAAATAGTTGAATTTTTAAACCAAAAATACGTAACTTCTACAAAAGAGTTGGGGTTTCGACCAAAAAAGACGACTTCAAGAAAATAGTTAAAATTTAAATGAAATGATTGAACTTTCAAAAAACTATTTGAAATTTGTTACCAAAAAGATGAATTTTCAACCAAGAAGATTAATTTTCTACTAAAAAAACGAATTTTCACAAAAAAAAATGATTTTTTTAACCAAATAGTTTAATTTTTAACTAAAAAAGATAACTTTTCAACAAAAGTGGAACAGTAAAATTTACACTTAAAAAGACTAATTTTCAACAAAGAAAGAACGAATTAACAGCCAGTTAAACTCAGCGAGAAGAGACGAATTTTCAACAAAATAGTTGAATCCTCAAACAAATGGGTGATTTTCAACCAAAAAGATTGATTTTTTACCAAATTAGACGAATTTTTAAGAAAAAAGTTAACTTTTTAAGTTGAAAATAAAATTCTTTAGAAAATGCTGGACTTTTTAATCGGAAAAGAAGAATTTCCAACAGAAAGCTTAATTTTCAATTAGGAAAGATTAAGTTTCAACGAATCTGTTGAATTTTCAACTATAAAAGATAAATTTTGAACCAAAAGTGGAATTGTTCAATTTTCAGTTAAAAAAAAAATTTTCAACATAAAGAAAAAAAGAGAATTTTTAGTCACTTGAATTTAACTAAAAAAGACGAACTTTCAACAAAAGACATGAAGTTTCTACCAAATAGTTGAATTTTCAACTTATAAAAGAACAATTTTAAACCAAAAACGGAATAGCTACATTTCCATGTGAATAAATTAATTCTTAACAATAAAAACGAATTTCTAACCGAATAGTTAGATTTTCAAAAAAACCGTTCCATTTTTAACCATAAAGGTTAACTTTTTACCAAAGTTGTTTAATTTTCAACCAAAAATATGAATTTTTTGCCAAATTGTTGAATTTTCCACAAAACAAATTAATTTTCGACAAAAATATGACTTTAACAAAATAGTTAAAATTTCAACGAAAAGATTGAACTTTGAAGAAACTAGTTCAATTTTTTACCAAATAGCTGAATTTTTAACCTACCAAAAGACGAATTTTCACCAAAAAAAATTGATTTCTTACCAAATATTTGAATTTTGAACTAAAAAAGATAAGTTTTCAACCAAAAATGGGAGGGTAAAATTTGCAGATGAAAAAACTAATTTTCAACAAAAAAAAGAACGATTTATCAATCAGTGGAAATAGTTGAGTCCTCAACCAAATGGATGAAATTTCAATCAAAAAGACGAATTTTTAAGAAAAAAGTTAAGTTTTTAAGATAAAAATCGATTTTTTTGTAAAACCGTGGACTTTTAAGTCAGAAAAAAAAGAATTTACAACAGAAAGGTTAATTTTCAATCAAGAAAGATGAATTTTCAAGAAAACTGTTAAATTTTCAACTAAAAAGATAAATTTTGAACCAAAAATGGAATTGTTAAATTTTCAGTTTAAAAAATAATTGTCAACAAAAAAAAAGAGATTTTTCAACCAGTTGAATTTAACTAAAAAAGACGAATCTTTAACAAAATAGATAAATTCTCAACCAAAATTATGAATTTTTAACAAAATACATGAATTTTCTACCACATAGTTGAATTTTCAACTTATAAAAGAAAAATTTCAAACCAAAAATGGAATAGCTAAATTTTCATGTAAAAAAATGTAACCAAAAATAAAAGAATTTCCAATAGAATAGTTTAATTTTCAAATGAACAGTTTAATTTTTAACAAAAAAGATGAACTATGTACCCAAGTTTAATTTTCATCCAAAAATATGAATTTTCTGCCAAATTATTAAATTCTTAAGCCAAAAAGGCGAATATTCCACAAAAAAGTTGAATTTTCGACCGTGTTTTCGACCAAAATGGATTACTTGAATAAAAATGTTAAAATTTCAACGAAATGATTAAACATTTGAAAAACTATTAGAATTTTTACCAAATAGCTGAATTCTTAACCTACGATAGATGAATTTTCAACGAAGAAGATTTATTTTCTACCAAAAGACGAATTTTCACAAAAAAAATGAATTTTTAACCAAATAGTTGAATTTTGAACTCAAAATGATAAGTTTTCAACCAAAAATGGAACAGTAAAATTTAAGTTAAAAAAACTAATTTTCAACAAAAAAAAAGAACGATTTATCAATCAGTTGAACTCAACGAGAAGAGACGAATTTTCAACAAAATAGTTGAGTCCTCAACCAAATGGATGAATTTTCAACCAAAAAGACGAATTTTTAAGAAAAAAGTTAAGTTTTTGAGCTAAAAATCGACATTTTTAGAAAACTGTGGACTTTTAAATCGGAAAAGAAGAATTTCTAACAGGATGGTTAATTTTCAATCAAGAAAAATGAATTTTCAACAAAACTGTTGAATTTTCAACTAAAAAAGATCAATTTTGAACCAAAAATGGAATTGTTAAATTTTCAGTTTAAAAAATATTTTTCAACAAAAGTAAAAAAAAAGATTTTTCAACCAGTTGAATTTAACTTAAAAAGACGAATTTTCAACAGAATACATGAATATTATACCAAATAGTTGAATTTTCAACTTACAAAAGAAAAGTTTTAAACCAAAAATGGAAGAGCGACATTTTCAGGGGGAAAAATTAACTTAAAAAAAAAAAATGAATTTCTAATCGATTAGTTCAATTTTAAAATAAACAGTTTAATTTTGAAACAAAAAGATTAACTTTTAAATATAAATGTTCAACAAAAAAGTTAAATTACGACCAAATAGTTGGACTTTCACCATAAATGATGAAACTACTTTGTAAAAAAGTTACTTTTTTACAAAGTAATTTAACTTTAAATCAAGTAGTTGATTTTTCATACAAAAAAATTGATTCTCAACGCAACATGTTATAGTTAATATTACAACAAAAAGATTTTAATTTTTAATAAAAAAGGGTTGAATTCAACCAAAAAAGACGAATTTTCAACAAACTAGTTGAATTTTTAACCAAAACATTTATTTTCACTCAAGCATTTGCACTTTTAACCAAAAGGTATGAATTTTCAACCAGAAAAGATCAATTTTCAAACCAAAATAAAATAGTTATATTCTCAACAGAAAAAACTCATTTTTAACAAAATAGTTAAATATTCAACCAAAGAGATAAATTTTCAACTAAAATAATAATACTTCAAGAAAAATAAAATAAATGTTCAAGAAAAGAGTCTCTTTTGGTAGAAAATTAATCTTCTTGGTTGCAGATTCATTTTATTTTATTGAAAATTCAACTACTTGGTTGAAAAGTGAACTACTTTGTTGAAGTATTTTGCTTAAAATTCGTTATTTTTGGTCATAGTGAAAATTGACGACAAGGACGTTTTAATGGTAAAAACCATAAGAAACCCCATAAAAATCACCATTTTTCCGTTTATCTTAGTAAATACAAAGAATTTTGAAAAATGTTTTAAACAAAAATTCTAGCTGGTATAAAAATACATCTTTTTTGTATAACACACTTTTTGCCTAAAACCATTATTTTTCAAGAAAAAGAGGATTGCGTTCGAAAAACAATAAAAACAAGAAAACAGTTACAGATATGCGTTCGGTCACGCTTGTCCCTTCTTTCCCTTTATTTCTCGTCCCTTTTTCGTAACTAGTCAGTAAATGCTTTGGGGGGGGGGGGGGGGGGGGGGGGGGGGGGGGGGGGGGGGGGGG
>CAKNYM010051293.1:299398-310639 GCA_932195095.1 Andricus curvator
ACTTAAACCTGGAAAAATGGGCGAGCGTAACTGAACGCATTTTCGTAAATGCGTAAATTTTCTAGTGAATTTTTATTTCTAGGTTAATCTAATTTTTCTTTTTAAAAAATGGTTTTAGAGAAAAAATGTACGAAACACAAAAAATGGATTTTTTTATGCTCTACAACTATTATTTCAAATATTTTTCTAAATTCCCATTATTTACGAAAATAAATGGAAAAAACCATGATTTTATGGGTTTTTCATGGTTTTCGTCATTAAATTCAAATTTGCGGCAATTTTCACAATGATATTCGTAATCAGCGCATCAAAATACACTATTCGGGACTACACCCGTCACTTTTGACTGATTAAAATTGAGAATGTGTGAAGAGCGAACAATTCAAGAATGTAAGAACAATTGATTGCCCTCGCTGATCTATATAGTTTATATAACAGCCGAAAATAAATTTCGTTTTGGATCGCCAGTAATTTTGGCGAGAGTGTTTTCCAAGGTAAAATTGTTTGTAATCGCGTGCCAAGCGTGTGTCTGATCTCGTCCCTCTACGACGTAGGTTGTGCACTTAATTAACGTTCCAAGTTCCAACAGCGATTTCCTATGTGGATGGACGAGAGGCTCAAGGCGTGAACTACGTTCACAAACTAGGTCTACATCCTACAAATTTCAATTAATTCGGACCTTAAGACATGTTTTTTTTATAATTTAATGCATAATGTTTGCTTTCTCTTAGCGGAAGATTTGTACTGGTAACAATTTTGGTAATCATTATAGTAAAGAGTGTGGATCTTACTATGGGATTATCAGTCAGTTTGTATATTTTTGTGTGATCTATGACATATGATGACTTTGTGAAGCTCTTCGCCTGGGGTGATTGCTACAGAGATTGATCAGCGAATTGTGTCGGTACAGTGTTGCGGAACGAACGTGTTGCTGGAATACACAGCACGGTAATTCTGGATTGATCTAACATTTATTTATTTGGCTTAATGATATAATAATAATATATAACAATATATACAGTTGGTCGAAAAAGTAACGAAACACCTAAATAATTTTCCAGGTAAAATATTTTTAAAAAAGGTCAAGGTCATTCTCGAAGTAACTTTTAACGAGGAATCCAGTGTTGACCTTGAATTTGACCTTGAGCTTGACCTTCAATGTTGTTTCAAGGTCAAATTTGTTGTTTTTTTTTCAAGTGGGAACCCCTGTTTTTGACAACGGCAATCGAAAGAGCGGGAAATTTCACGTCCAAACTCAAGGGTGACAAAAGTTAAAGTTCAAGGTCACCTTTCACCCATGACCTGAATACATTTTTGGACGTAAAATTTCCCGCTCTTTCGATTGCCGTTGTCAAAAATAGGAGCTGCAACCTGAAAAAAAACAAATTTGACTTAGAAATAACCTTGAAGGTCGAGCTCAAGGTCAAATTAAAGGTCACAACTAGATTCCTCGTTAAAAGCTAATTCAAGAATGACCTTGACCTTTTTGAAAAATATTTTACCTGGAAAATTATTAGGTGTTTCGTTACTTTTTGGACACCCTGTATAATAGAGGTTAGAGGTCACGGTAGAGGTCCGGGGTTCGATCCCTGAGCCGGTACCTCTGGCAATTTTTACATTCTCATCCTATAATGAGAAGGTATTAAATTTGTGTAAAATTTGGGGCGCCCCCCCCCCCCCTGTTTTTGTCAAATGTCCACGTTTTGAGACCCCCTGAACCCAAAAAAAAGGTTTTTACAAAATGTCTGTCTGTCTGTTAATCTGTAAAATTTTAGTTTGATAGCACGATAACTTTCAAAAGAATTAACCTATTGGATAGGGCTTTGGTATACTCTTTAAGTGTCCTAAAATGAAGGTCATGTTCGTTAGCCAGCCATTTTGGATAAAAATTCAAAAAGTGAGCACATTTTGATAATGTTTGAGAACACTTTTTTTCAATATTTGAAAATTCTATGGAGGGATATCAATAGTACTCAAAAAGGAGAACAAAATATTCTCATGATTTTTTTTTATAGAAGGAAAATTACCGGAGTTCTAGCATTTACAAAATTCCAAAAAACAAACGAAAATGAACATTTTAAGCCAAACAACGCACGATATGAAAAAAGTCAAGGAAAGAAAAATGTTTCTTATCGGACACCCTACAATATTGTCAAGAGACTTTTTTTAATTTTCTTGAAAAATCGAAAACTCAAATTTTTATCGCACAAAAAAATAATGAAAAATCAAAAATTTCATTTTGCGGTCAAACTATACAAGATACGATAAAATATGAATGGACAAAAATAGTGCACTCAAAAAAGATCTACAAATTTGTTATTGATCACTTTTCGATGGGATGCGTAGTTTTTGTTTCATTTGTAAAAACCTGATTTAGGAATAAAATAAATTAAATTTTTGGACAAACGACATAAACCGCGAAAAAAAACTAATACACAAAAGTTGTTCACTCAGAAAAGAGCTACAAATTTTTTATTATATTACATGGTCATGATTTTCATTGGAATGATATTAAAATTCTTTATCATGAAAAAAATCAGAAAAAAATAGAATTCATGGAGATGTTATTTATAAAGAGAGAAGGTAACAAGGCTATCAATTTAAAAAGGGACCTCTGAAGATATAACAAAGTATGGATAGAGTAATTAATTGGTTACAGTAATTTTCTTTTGACTAGATAATAGAAATAATTATTTTCTATTAAACAATCAATTTCTCAATAAATAATTTTGATGACATTAAAATTAATTAATTTTCAATTAATACTGATTGAAATATTTTCTTTACAGGTGTATTAACTTTTTTCTACATTTAGTTATTTCCTATAAATAATCCCAGATGAGGAGGTCTAAATTGGCCTCGAAACATGTTGGTCCCCTCGTAGTATAAAAATTAAAAAGAACAGAGAAAGGAAAAAGTGAGAGGTTGGTTTTTGGTTGACTTTTTCCCTTCTTCCCCCTCTTTTTTCAATATTTTCAACAAAATAGTTTAAATCCTCAACCAAAACAGATTAATTTCCAACCAAATAGTTGCGATTTTTAACGATAGTAATGTAATTTTAAAAAAGTACTATATGTTTATTTCACTCTAGAACGAGCTCTAGAATGTTTTTGTAAAAATATATGTATGATATATATTTGTTTAAATAATAAATGCTCTATTTAAGAACTCTATTGAAAATAGTGTTCTAAAGAGTTTAAGTTCTCGGAGAAATTCTCACGAGCCTTATTCAGGGTTGCTACAACATCCCAATTTCTAAATTCTTTTAGGTATAAAACGAACCATTCACCTAGAAGATTAATAATGTTAATGCAAAATACAGTTTGTTTCTAAATATACTTAAAACACTCTTTAGTTGTGTTTTCAAGTCAAAAAGATAAATTTTCAAACAAATAAATGAATTTTTAACTAAAATGATGAATCTTCAACCAAAAACAAGAATTTTTAACCAAATAGTTGAATTTCGACCCAAAAGATTAATTTTCTATCAAAAAAGACTTATTTACAACAAAGTACATGCATTTTCATCTAAAAAAAATCAATTTTCAACCAAAATTAGAATAGTTAAAATGTCAGAAAAATAAATGATCAACCAAAAAAAAAATGTCAACAAATTATTTTTTTTGTAAAAAAAACAGATTTTTTAACCAAAAGTAGAAGAATTAAATTTTCAGTAATGACAATTAATTTTTATTGAAAAAAATGAATTCTCAACAAAATAATTCAATTTTAAACTAAAAAAGATAAACTTACAAACAAAAAATATAATATTTCAATTTGCAGTTAGAAAAATGTAAATTAAAAAAAACTAGTTCTTAGCAAAATTAATTAATTTTCAACTAAAATTATAGATTTTTGAGTGAAAATTAAATAGTTATATCTTGAGTAAAAAAAATTAATTTCAAACTAAAAAGAAACGAATTTTCAACTAAAAATATGAAATTTTGTCCAAATAATGGATTTTTCAATCCAAAAGATGAATTTTCTATCATAAAAAAAAACGAATTTTCAACTAAACACTTTTGTTTTAAATTAATTCTCAACAAAAAATAAAATAGTTAAATTTTATACTGAACAGATAATTTTTTAACGAAAAAGATTAGATTTCTATCACAAAAGGTAAATTTTCCACAAAAAATGAAATAGTTAAAGTGAATTTTCAACTAAAATGATGAATCTTCAACTGAAAAAAATTTATTCTTTAACCAAATACATGAATTTCAAACTGAAAAAATAAATTTTCTGTCAAAAATAAAGTAGACTAAGTTTCACTTAGTAAAATAAATTTCCAAACAAAAAACAAGCGAATTTTCAGCAAATGACTTTTTAACCAAAGAAGTTAATTTTCAACCAAACAAATTGTTAAATTTTCACTGAAAACAGACCAATTTTCAACTAAAAATAGAATAGTTTGATTTTCAGTAAAAATAATTAATTTTCAATAAAATTAAAGTAAATTTTCAACGAAATAGTATAATTTTCAACCAAGGAGATTAAGTTTCTATCAATATAGATAAATTTAGGCAAAAAATGTAAGTTATATTTCCAGTTACGAAAATTATTTCTAACAAAGTACATGAATTTTCAAACAAATATTTGAATTTTTAAAGGAATTTCCAGCCAGAAAGATGAATTAGTCACCAAGAAGATTAAGACTAAAATGATGAATCATCGACCAACTAAATGAATTTTTAACAAAGTAGTTCTACTTTCAACTAAGTAGTTAAATTTTCTACCAAAAAAGATGAATTCTCAACGAAAAATGTGATATATTATACTTCAACCACAAAAAGGATTTTAATTTTATACAAAAAATAGTTGAATTCAACCAAAAAAGATGAATTTTTTACAAAATGGTTTGAATCCTCAAGCAAAAGAGATTAATTTTCAACCAAATAGTTGAAATTTTTAACCATAATAATAAAATTAATTTCAACTTTAATTTAGCGGAAATTATCTAACTCTGTCAGGTTTTCCCTGAAATTCCCTGACGTTTATCTCACTCTAGAATGTTTTTGTAAAAATTTATGTATTAATTATGATATATATTTGTTTAAACAATAAATGCTGCAAATTCTCTTGAATGCTGTATAAAGGCTCTGTTCGATCTTGAATGATGAGCATATTCTCAAAAGCATTTGCAATTTATGTTGAGCAAATGCTCTCGAGAATATGCTCAGCATTCTTTTGTTGACAATAATGTTTTGTAGATAAGAATTAATTGTTTTAACTAAAAATTTGACTCGTACATGTTTGGTTCAAAATTTATCTTCTTAATTTGAAAATTCAAATATCTGGTTTAAAATTCCTGTAATTCATTGAAAACTCGAATTTTGTGGGAGAATATTTAATCTTCTTGGTGACTAATTCATCCTTTTGGTCGGAAATTCCTTTAAAAATTCAAATATTTGGTTGAAAATTCATGTACTTTGTTAAAAATTCATCTTATTTGTTGAAAATTTATTTTTTTGGTTGGAAATGAGATTTTTCTTATTTAGAATTCATTTTTTAAACTAGAAATATAACTTCCATTTTTTGTCGAAAATTTATCTTTTCTGATAGAAATTTAATCATCTTTGTTAAAAATTATACTATTTCGTTGAAAATTTACTTTAATTTTATTGAAAATTATTTTTTTTTTCCTGAAAAATTTAACTATTTTATTTTTAGTTGAATATTGATCTGTTTTCGGTGAAAATTTAACTATTTGTTGAAAATCCGTTTTTTTGTACAATAGTACTCTCATTAGTTGAAATTTCATCTTTTTGGTTAAAAATTAATTTCTTTGGTTGAAAATTCGTTTGTTTTTTGTTTGGAAATTTATTTTACTGACTGAAAATTACCCTACTTTATTTTTGGTAGAAAATTTATCTTCTTAGTTTGAAATGCATGTATTTGGTTGAAAATTAAATTTTTTTTAGTTGAAGATTCTTCATTTTAGTTGAGAATTCACTTTAAATATTACATTTTTTGCGAAAATTTTACTTTTTTTGATAGAAATGTAATCTTTTTCGTTAAAAAATTATCTGTTTAGTAGAAAATTTAACTATTCTATTTTTTGTTAAGAATTAATTTCTTTCATTGAAAAAAAAACTGTTTAGTTGAAAATTCGTTATTTTTTGTTGACAGAAAATTCATCTTTTGGATTGAAAAATCCACTATTTGAACAAGATTTCATATTTTTGGTTGAAAATTCATCCTGGTGATTAAAAAATAATTTCTTTGATTCGAAATTCGTTTCTTTTTAGTTGAATTTTTTTTTTTGTTGAAGACATAACTATTCTATTTTCGCTTGAAAATATATATTTTTAATTGAAAATTAATTGAGTTTGCTGAAAACTCGTTTTTTTCTAAAATTATTTTTCTAACTGCAAATTGACATATTATATTTTTGGTTTGAAAGTTTAGCTTCTTTAGTTTAAAATTGAATTATTTTGTTAAAAAATCATTTTTTTTGTTATGAATTTTTTTTTTTAATTCGCCTTTTTTGGTAGAAGAGTACTCTCATTAGTTGAAACCTAATCTTTTTGGTTGAAAATTAATTTCTTTGGTTGAAAATTTAACTTTTTTCATTGAAAATTTGTTTCCTTTTTGGTTAAAAATTTATTTTACCAACTGAAAATTATCTTACTTTATTTTTGGTAGAAAATTTACCTTTTTAGTTTAAAATTCATGTATTCCGTTAAAAATTAAATTTTTTTATCTGAAGATTCATCATTTTAGTTGAAAATTCACTTTAACTATTCCATTTTTTAAGAAAAATTTACCTTTTTTGATAGAAATGTAATCTAACCGAAAACACATCCCGTGTAGAAATAGCCCCACTTGGCCCTATTAAAAGTCGGGCACTAGTCGGGGGCTAGTGGGGTTCTTTTTGGTGTACATTTCTAGTCGGGGGCTGGTCGGGGACTAGTCGAGCTATTTCAAAAAATCTTAATCCTCTGTGTAGGCTATTTTTATGTCAAAATTCCTAGGCGGGTTCTAGTCGGGCTCTGATCGGGCTATTCTTCTTTTAATGTAACATTTTTAATATCAATTCAACGAGAGTTTAAGACTGTTCCTGTGTTCTAAAATTTCGAAAAACTATAAATACAAATATCGCGAATCAGAAAAAATTACATTTGATTTAATTCTTAGTCGTCGTAAAATAGTCTAAAACGCCTAAAAAGCAAAACATTATAGGAAAGTTTAAAAAAATTTGTGTATTGAAAAAATTGTCGCAATACGCGATAAAATTTCTAAGTTCCGTGGATACAAATTTTAAATGCTCATTAAAAATGACATTTTATGTCTTTATATCAAAAGTTTTAAAATAGTCTAAAACGCGAAAAAACAAAATATTACACGAAGAAAAATTGTAATCGATTTAAATTATTTATTTAAAAATTATTTTATTCATATTCCTGTTAACAGATTATTTATTTTACGTCTATATTATGATGTCGTATAATAATAAAAAAATTAACTAGAAAAAAGATTTAAAAAATTGTTGTTATTACTTTTTTGAGCTGTACCTTATGAAGATGGCTTTTTCATCGAGTTTCAACTCGTAGGTTTAGCGCAATGGTTAAGACTACCGACTGCTAGGCGACAGATTCAGGTGTAGCTGTAGGTTCGAAACCCCGTATCGTTAGAAATTTTATTTGTAATATAATGTTCAAAAATGTAATATATGTATTCATTCTAAGCAGGGCAATTAACATTCATAGACAGAATACTCGCAGTCAATTATTATTTATTTTTTAAATACCTTTTTTGTTATATCTTTAGAGGATAGCAATAGTGGTACTGCGCCAGTGGTGTGTTCTCACGTGGGTAGTACCCGACTAGACCCCGACTGGGATAAGTCGGGTCATCCGACCAGCCCCCGACTAATTCACCGTGACGAACTGGTCGGGTACCCGACCAGTTGTCCCGACTAGCCCCCGACTTAAAGTGGGGCCAACTGGTCGGGTACCCGACCAGCCCCCCATTTGCATTTCCACACGGGATTTACATATCAGAAATGTAATCTTTTTCGTTAAAAAATTATCTGTTTAGTAGAAAATGTAACTATTATATTTTTTTGTTAAGCATTCATTTCTTTCATTGAAAAAAAACTATTCAGTTGAGAATTCGTTTTTTTGTTGATAGAAAATTTATCTTTTGGATTGACAAATCCACTATTTGGTCAAAATAACATATTTTTTGTTGAAAATTCATCATTGTGATTAAAAAATAATTTCTTTGTTTGAAAATTCGTTTCCTTTTAGTTGAAAATTAACTTTTTTAACTAAAAGATATAACCATTCCATTTTCGCTTGAAAAATTATATTTTTAGTCAAAATTATTTAATGCAAATTGAAAAATTACATTTTTGGTTGGTAAATTTATCTTTTTTAGTTTAAATTGAATTATTTTGTTGAGAACACATTTTGGTCTTTGGTTGAAAATTTATCGGTTTGACTTGAAAACACAAATAAAAAGTGTTTTAAATATATTTAGGAACAACATTTATTTTGCATTAATATTATTCATCTTCTAGGGGTATGGTTGGTTTTATACTTCTTTTATCATTTAGATGAAAGTGGTGACAAAAGTCAAAACGACTACTTCCAGACAAATATAAACAAAATAATATTATAAATAATATTTTTTTATCATTTAAATTTAGCACCCTTTCCAATTTGAAGCGATGCATTTTGCCGCGAAATTTAAATGATGCAATTATTAATAATAAAAGCAGAAAATACGATTTTTTAAATCCTAATTCAAAATGCCCATTAAATTCTCAAAGCACATAAAGATCGATCATATTCTCATGCTCGTGAGAATTTCTCCGAGCACTCTTTAGAATACTAACGTACATGTAAGTGAAAGAAACCTTCTTTACCGACTTGCTGAAAATCGAATCTTTCAAATGCAACGGCCGCTGGGAGCGCTAGGCACACTCAGTTCAGTGAAAGATGGCGACGCCCAGTGAATTATCTCTCGAAGAGATTCGTAAATATTTATTGGAAAACGGTAATTCGGCGCGAAATCACGACCTAGTGAAGTACTTTAAAAAGTTCCTGACGGACCCGGAAAATCGAGGTAGGTCGTAATTAAATTCCAGGACTCGTGTGCGAACCTGTCCGTTCGTTGTGCCGTGCGTGACCTCAGTGTCCAGCAATGCGGATAAACATGTCTAGTGTCTACATTCTACAATTTATTTGTGAACAATTCGCAAATAGCGAGACACTAAATTGTCCTATTTTACTTTCCAGTGGAGGCGCGGAATAGGTTCAAGGAGTATGTAAATATCTTGGCCACCATCAAAAACGAGGAGGTAAGCATCTCTTTTTACGAAGCGGCATGCGCTGTTTATTTTCGTTCGTGTTCCTGTCTTGACAGGAGCGACTTGTTGCTCACACATTGTTGCCAGATCTAGGACTCCTTTCAAAATTCAAAAAATTTTATTTTCATTTCTTTACTTTAGACATATGTACGTCAAAAATTTACTTGAAAAATTTCGATATTCTTTTGTTTTCACTCTTTTGTGAAGTCTCTTTTATTTGTAGTGCAAATCTTTTTAAGTACGGTAATAATTGTTTCACTGGTCAAGAATGAACGTAAATTTTTGTGATATTCGTTTTTTAACTTCTTAGAAGGGAAAATTAATGTTTGAAATTCATTTTCTCATGGTTGTCATGCTCTTCATGCTTAACTGACAGTTGCAACATAACCTATAAAGTTTGATTCATTTTAAATTAAGATTAAAAAGAATTCCAGTTTATCACGAATAATTTTTGCAAAATAAGCAGGGAAAAGATTCATGATCAAAAAATAAAATTCCAAAGCAACCTCACTTTTCGGCTCATTAGAGAAAAAATCACATAATGAAAAAAGAGGGAGAAAAAATGAGCCGAAAAGAGAGGTTGCTTTGGAATTTAATTTTTTAATTATGAATCTTTTCCCTGCTTATTTTGCAAAAATTATTCATGATAAAATGGAATTCTTTTCAATCTTAATTAGAAATTTGTAAATAAAGACACTAAACTCATGATTCTTTCCAATCTGCACGGTTTTCTTATGAATAATTTAAGATTTTAAATTGAGTTTACATAGTTTTACCTCAATCTTATTTTAAGAAATCTTTCTTTTTTATTTAAATTTGTTTAAAATAATGTAGTGAATTTTAGCAATTTTGTATTAATCCATTTAAATATTTTGGATTGTTTTCTTTTCCTAATTGGAAAATTTAATAATCAAAATAGATTGGTTTTGAATCACCCATAAACGTTTGATTCATGTTGCTAACAGGATTTTTCCAGATCAGGGAATTCCAGAAAGTTAGATATTGTCAGGGAAATTCGGGGAATTTAAAATTGCTTAGGAAAATTCAGGAAAAGTCAGGAAATTTAAAACTGATCAGGGCAAGTGAGGCAATGTTAGAAAAAACCTGACAGGTTCAGAGAATTTTCGATAAACTGAAGTTGAAGTTAATTTTATTATTTCTGTTGAAAATTCAACAATTTTGTTAAAAAGTTATTGTTTTTCGTTGACATTTCAACTATTTTATTGAAAATTCGTCTTCACTGGTTAAAAATTTATATATTTTGGTTGAGGATTCAACTATTTTGTTGAAAATTCGTCTTTATTGGTAGAAAGTTTCATCTTTTTGGTTGAAAATTCATTTCTATGTTTGAAAATTCAACTGTTTTGTTGAAAATTCGTTGTTTTTTAAATTTTACTTTTCTAACTTAAAATTGAACTATTCTATTTTTGGTAGAAAATTCATCTTTTTCAGTTTAAAAATCATGTATTTTTTTTTTAAATTTGTCTGTTTTCATAGAAAATTAATCTTTTGGGTTGAAAATTCATTTCTATGTTTGAAAATTCAACTATTTTGTTGAAAATTCGTTTTTTTTTTAATTTTACTTTTCTAACTTAAAATTGAACTATTCTATTATTGGTTGAAAATTCATCTTTTTCAGTTTAAAAATCATGTATTTTGTCGAAAGTTTGTCTGTTTTCATAGAAAATTAATCTTCTGGGTTGAACATTCAACAATTTTGTTAAAAAATCATTATTTTTGGTTGACAGTTCAACTATTTTGTTGAAAATTCGTCTTTATTGGTAGAAAAGCTAAGTTGAAATTTCATCTTTTTGTTTGAAAATTCATTTCTATGTTTGCATATTCAACTATTTTGTTGAAAATTAGTTTTTTGTTTTGTTTGGAATTTTAATTTTCTAACTTAAAATTGAACTATTCTATTTTTG
>CAKNYM010051293.1:312589-341150 GCA_932195095.1 Andricus curvator
TTAATCTTTTGGGTTGAAAATTCAACTATTTGGTTAAAAATTAATTTTTTTTTTTGGTTAAAGGTTCATCATTTTATTTAAAACTTCATTTATTTAAACTGAAAATTTAAATATTTCATTCTTTGGAGAAAAGTTTGTCTTTTTTAGTTGAAAATTTATGTATTTTCTTGATAATTTGTCTTTTTTTGGTAAAAAATTCATTGCTTGGGTTGAAAATTCCACTATTTGGTGAAAAATTAATTTTTTTTGTTGCATCTTCATCATTCATTTCTTAAACAGAGAATGTAACTATTCCATTTTTGCTTGGAAATTTATCTCTTTTAGTTGAAAATTAATTCATTTCTTAAACTGACAATTTAACTATTCCATTTTTTTATTTATCTTTTTACTCGAAAATTCATGTATTTTCTTAATAACTTGCCTTTTTTGTTAAAAAATTCATCTTTTTGGTTGCAAATTTCAGTGTTTCGTGAAGAATCAATTTTTTTGGATGGATCTTCATCATTTTCGTTGAAAGTTCATTTCTTTGGATGAAAATTTAACTGTTTTGTTGAAAAGTCGTTGTTTTTAGTTGAAAATTCATTTCTTAAACTGAAAATGAAACTATTCCAGTTATACTTGGAAATTTATCTTTTTTAGTTGAAAATTAATTTATTTTGTTGAAAGCTCAACTGTTTTATTGAAAATTCGTCTCTTCGGGTTGAAAATTCATCTCTTTTTGTAGAAATTTAATCTTTTTCGGTTAAAAATGCTACTGTTTGGTTAAAAGTTGATCTATTTTGGTTGAGGCTTCAACTATTTTGTTGAAAAATAACTAAACTTTCGACTTTATCTATGATTTATTATAATAGCAAAAGTTCCTGCCAAAGATGTAATTTTTGTTTAAATTCGAACATTTCTTTAATAAACTACAAGAATCTATAAATAACAACTTTTGTGAAATTTTGTATTGTGCTGTAAAGGTTTTTAATTTTCCACAATAATTTACGTAAATTCAAGTGTTTTCATGGCGTCAAATACCCAAATTAAAATTTTTTAAATACTGTAGTTTTCTGTTACGCCTTGTATGTTTTTACAATAAAGTGAAGACAAAAAATCCTAATGAAAAGTTATACCGAGTTTCAAATTGTACACATTTTTACTTTACTGTTATTTTTTACTTTTCGGCAAGAAAATACAAGAAAAAGTGATCTATTTCTATTTAATTGTATTAAAAAAAATTTAACTTTGTACATTTTTGTACAAGTGTTAACAAAAAATTACAGTTGCAGAAATGTTGTACTTCCCTGTACAAATGTTTTCCAGCAGGGTTAATCCTTAATTCCAAATAAATGAAGAATTATATTTAAGAATTTTTATCAATAATTGATCAAAATTAGAATATTAAAAATAGGAAATAACCGAGAATTTGGTGAGTGAAAATAGGTATGTTAAGCTGACGTAACCACATGTTCTAATCGAGTTAAAACCTATTTCGTAATTAAGAGCTCATTTAATGCTAATTTAATGCCCAATTGCCAAATTTAATGCTCCACCTTTTTTTTAAACTGTGGGTTACGCTAGTTTAACGTTAAGCTGACGTAACCACATGGTCGAATCGAGTTAAAACCTATTTCATAATTAAGGGCTCATTTGATACTAATTTTATGCCCTATTGCCAAATTCGATGCCCCAATATATTTTTTTTTTAAACCGCGGGTTAAGCTAGCTTAACATTAAGCTGACGTAACCACATGTTCCAATCGAGTTAAAACATATTTCATAATTAAGGTCTCATTTAATGCTAATTTCATGCCCTATTGCCAAATTTAATACTCCACTATTTAAAAAAAAACATGGGTTACGCTAGCTTAACGTTAAGTTGACGTAACCACATGGTCGAATCGAGTTAAAACCTATTTCATAATTAAGGGCTCCTTTAATGCTAATTTAATGCCCTATTGCCAAATTCGATGCGCCAATATTTTTTTTTCAAACCATGGGTTACGCTAGCTTAACGTTACTGACGTAACCATATGGTCGAATCGAGTTAAAACATATTTCATAATTAAGGGCTCATTGAATGATAATTTAATGCCTTATTGCCAAATTCGATGCCCCAATATTAAAAAAAATATATGTGGTTACGTCAGCTTAACGTTAAGCTAGCGTAACCCAGGATTCTTTTTTTAATAGTGGAGTATTAAATTTGGCAATAGGGCATTAAATTAGCATTAAAATAGCCCTTAATTATGAAATAGGTTTTACTCGATTCGAACATGTGGTTACGTCAGCTTAACGTTAAGCTAGCGTAACCCACGAGTTAAAAAAAAATAGTGTAGCATTAAATTTGGCAATTGGGCATTAAATTAGCATTAAATGAGCTCTTAATTATGAAATAGGTTTTAAATCGATTGTAACATGTGGTTACGTGAATCATTATACGAAAAAGAATTGATTTAAAGTCTCTTTGACTAATACAAATGTACAGGCCTCACAGACCGGTCCCTATATCCCTTATTGTACCCTATATATTAAGTTAAGGTCTCTAAAGTACTCTATTTTCAAGATTCGGTCCCTATGGTACCCTATTTGCAGCCCATAATGTAACTTTAAAAAAAATTATAATAAGATCAAAGCTTCCAAGAGCATTTTGAAAAAAATAGCAAAAATCAGGGAATTCCTGTAAGAAGTAACTGTAAAAAAATAATCAAAACTGCCACACACAGTCACTATTAGTCACTTTTTTCTCAAATCATTTTTCATTCACTTTTTTAAATGAAAAGGTCACATTAGTCACTGAAATGTCTTGAATTCTCTTGATATATTTCAGATTATTTTTAAAGATTTAAAAAAAAAATGTAATAGATTTCAATAATTTGAAGGGATTTTTAAGATTTTAGGGCAGTTTTAAAACTTCTAAGGCATTTTCAAGAGCTTTTAATTTGAAATATTTTAGGGAGTTTTAAAAGATTCCGAGGAATTTTTTATTAATTGGTATTTTTAAGAGCTTTAACGAATTTCAAGGGATTTCAAAAGATTTTAAAGGATTTAAAATATTTGAGTTTATTTTAGGTTATTTTGAAAGATTTCAAGTAATTCGTAATTGTTCTTAGTAGTTTAGTGGGATTTCAAAGAATTTGAAATATTTTAGGGAATTTTAAAAGAATCTAAGAAATTATTAATTAATTTAATTAATTTGGAGGAATTTCGAAGCGTTTGAAATATTTTAGAATGCAAAATTTTCTAGAATTTCGGAAGATATGAAACGATTTTGCAGGATTTATAAAGTCGTAAGATATTTTAAAGGATTTCACGTTATTTTATAAGATTTCCGGGGATTTCAATAACTTTAAGGTATTTTAAAACTCTCAATGTATTTTAATACATTCTCCAGGATTTCAGGAAATATGTATCATAGAATTTCACAGGGATTTTAAAATATTTTAGTAAATAAAAAATTTGTTCGCGAGAAGTGAGGTATTTTATAGGATTTCAAAGGATTTGAAATATTTTAGGAAACCTTAAAAGATTCCAAGGAATTTTTAATCTATTTTAATAATTTTAAGATATTTAATAACACTTTAGTGGATTTTAAAGAATTTATTCAAGAAAAGTGAGTTATTTCGTAGGGTTTTAAAAATCTGAAGAGATTTAAAATTATATTTGGGATTTTACCCTGAATTCTTATTAACGCATCCTGAATTCTTTGAAATATTTTAAAGATTTTTAATTCATTTGAATTCTTATAAATTTACTTAATTTTACATAATTTAATTATTTTTTAAAAAGTTTTTGTATAATTGGTTAAGGTATTTTTCAAATTCCTTAGCATTTTCTAGAGCTTTAAAAAATTTCAAGGTATTTCAAAAGATTTTAAGAGATTAGAAATATTCTAGGTTATTTTAAAAGATTATAGAGAAATTGTTAATTCATTTCAGTGATTTAAGAAGATTTCAAAGTATTTGATTTATTTTGGGATATTTTAAAAGATTCACATGCATTTTCAAGAGCTTTGAAAAGTTTCAATGGATTTCAAAAGATTCAAAGGATTGGAAATATTTTAGGAAATTTTAACGATTCCCAGACATTTTTGATTTATTTCAATAGTTTGAAGTGATTTCAACGAGTTTGAAATATTTTAAGGTATTTTAAAAGATTCCAAGGCATTTTGAAGGGATTTCCAAGGTTTTTAATAATTTTAAGGGATTTTAATATTTTTACGGATTTCAAAGTATTTATTCACAAGAAGTGAGGGATTTCGTAGGGTTTCAATTATTTAAGAGATTTTCCAATATTTTTTGCAATTCATTTGGAATTCGCCCTGAATTCTTATTAATTTATCCTGAATTCTTTTAAATCCTTTTGAATTCTTCTGGATGCACTCAATTTTACTCAGGTCACTGGATTTTTTGTGAGTTTTTGTTTAATTCATCTTGAGGTCATTAAAACTCACCTTAAGTTTTTAGGAATTCCATGAAATTCTTTTTGAATTCTCATTAATTTTTTCTAAAATTTATTTCAAACTTACTCAATTCAAAGAATTTTTTCATATTTTCAAATTTTTGTCAATTCATTTGATTTTTTTTTAATTCACATTAAATTAAATGGGTTTTTTCGATTTTTAAAACTTTTCCCAATTCATTTGAATTTTTTGAATTCTTTTAAATTCTATGGGATTCCCTTGAATTTTCCTATAAGCTCATTTCAAAGTTACTGAATTCATAAAAGTTTCTTCATATTTTAAAATTGTTTCAATTGATTACAAATTTTTTTATTCACCTTGAATTTTTATGAATTTCATCGAATTCTTCTCGTTTATCTTAAATTCCTCTAAATTCATTCTAATTTTACAGAAATCAATCGAATTTTTTTGACTTTTAAAATTGTTTCTAATTCATTCGAATTCGTTTTAATTTAACTTGAAGTCTCATAAATTTATCCATAGGGACTGTGAGGCCTGAATTTATCATAAGCGACTTTCAGTATCCTAATTTACAAAACTTTAACAGCAAAAAATCACTTAATTCCTTCCGTTCAGAATGTGGTCATAAACTTGCTTTCATGACCTTTTTCGTGACCTTTGAAACATTTTCATCGTTAGTGCAGTCGCATACGGTCGTACAATGTGTTTTAAATTATGACGCGCCTCAGTGACGCTTTTAAATAAATCTCTGAGTGGCTCTCGAACCACTGCACATTATTCTCGGTGCATACTTTATTAAAAACATCTGTCTTATCACACCACAATCAACCCCCTGATATTTTACAATTAGCGGTGTTGCATGAAAAGAATTCTAACTTAAAATCTCTTCATGATTTAATTTATTTATTAGTCAGGGAAAATTAGGGAATTTTGAAAATAAAGTTTTTTGTTCACCCTGATAATATCAGAGATATATTATTTTATATTAAAATATTCTTGCTAGTAATTTATTTGCCTTGTATTTCTATTTCTATTTGTTTTTTTGCAGTTGCTTTCTCCTGACGATTATATTTTTAGTTAAAAATTGTATTACTTGGTTGAAAATTAAACAATTTTATTAAAAAGGCATTTTTTGGCTTGAATATTCAACTATTTTGGTAGGAAATAAACTATTTTGTAGAAAACTGAACTTTTTCAATCGAAATTCAACTATTTGGGTAAAAGTTGCACTACTTGTTAAAAAATTATTTTTCTTGATGTAGGTTGATCTCTTTGGTTGAAAATTGGACTATTTTGTAGAAAATTCTTTTTTTTATTCTTTACAATCATTTTTTAATCTGTAAATGTAACTTTTCTATTTTTTGTTAAAAATTGGTATTTTTTAGTTGGAAATTCGTCTTTTTGGTAGAAAAAAAATCTTTTTGGTTGCGAATTTCCTCTTTTTTTGGTTAAGAATGCAACTATTTCTTTGAAAATTGACTTTTTTGTTGAAAATTCATACTTCGGCTTGAAAATTCCACTGTTTTACAGAAAATTCGTTTTTTGGTTTGAAAGTTCAACGAATTTGATTAACTTTTTCTGCTTTCTTGACTACAAAATTTTTGTTAAAAATTCGTCTTTTTGGTTGGAAAATTAATCGTTTTAGTTGAAAATTGATCTCTTTGGTTGAAAATTTGACGATTTTATTGAAAATTCTTTTTTTTAGTTCAAAATAATTTTTTAACTGAAAATGTAACTTTTCCATTTTTTTTTGGAAATTGATATTTTTTAGTTGAAAATTCTCTTTTCGGTAGAAAACTAATATTCCTGGTTTGAATTTTCCCACCTTTTTGGTTAAAAATGCAACTTTTTGGTTGAAAATTTAACTAATTTGTTTGAAAATTCATGTTTTCTTTTTGTTTGATATATCAACTATTATATTTTTCGTTAAAAACTCATCTTTTTGTTGAAAGTCCAACTGTTTTCTGAAAAATTGGTCTTTTTTTAAGATGAAAATTCGATTATTTTGTTGAAAATTCTTCTCGTTTGGTTTAAAGTTCAACTATTCCGTTTAAAATGCAACTGTTTGGTTAAAAAATAATTTATTTGTTTGAAACTCAACTATTTAATTAAAAATACAACTATTTTGTTGAAAAATAATTTATTTGTTTGAAACTCAACTATTTAATTAAAAATACAACTATTTTGTTGAAAAATTTATTATTTTGTTAAAAATTACACTCTTTGGTTGAAAATTTAACTATTTTCTTGAACAGTCGTGTTTTTTGTTTTGTTTGAAATATCAACTATTACATTTTTCGTGGAGAATTCACCTTTTTGTTGAGAATCCAACTGTCTTCTGAAAAATTTGTCTTTTTTTTTGTTGACAATTTTTCTCTTTTGTTTTAAAGTTTAACTATTTAATTTCAAATGCAACTGTTTGGTCAAAAATTAATTTTTTTTTTTTGAAATTCAACTATTTGGCGAAGAATACAACTATTTTGTTAAAAAGTCGTCATTTTTGGTCGAAAATTCAACTGCTTTGTTTAAAAACTGGTCCTTTTGGTTTGAAGATTAATCTTTTATGGTAGAAAAGCAAACTTTTTTTTTGTTTGAAATACATAAATAAATTTGAAATAAACAAATTTTTGTCTAAAATTGTTTTATTCCGTTTCTAGACAGATTCCATGTTAAAAACGTTAAAAGATTAAAATGCTGGTCTTTGAATAATAATTTTCATGGAAAATAAAAAAGTGGCCAGGGAAAAGGCCGGGAATTTTGAAAAAGAATTTTTGAGGCCACCCTGATTAATAATTTCAAATATTATTGATTTTTTAATATTTAGACACCGTCTCACAGTGGGGAAAAAGTACATTTTTTGGTTCAAAATACGATTCCTGCTGAATCTGTGGACCGATTTAGATATTTTTTTATTAGAAAAAAACTGTGAAAATTCCGGAGAGAATTGTCGAGGCCGATTTTTGAAAAAGATCTCCAGATTTGTATAAATAAACAAATATATGGTAAAAAAATGACAATTTTTTGAGTTTAGTCCTCTGGCTTATTAGAAATAGAGTAAAAAGTTTCGCAATCAACTCAATTTGATAGTGCAACAGTACTAGAAGATTATCAAATTGCGAGCAATAAACAAAAAAATTTGTTAATAAACAAATAATTTGTTAAAAGTTAATTTTCGCGATTTTCATATTATTTTTCCTCATATTGCAAGTAATTCATCGCATAACATCACTATGATGGAAAAATGTCGTATTTAAATAATAATTAACAATAATATAAACAAATTTCATTAAAAAATGTGCACTTTGGGTGTGTTTTGAAGAAAAACACCGTTTTTTCGGTCTGTACTTATAATTAGCTAACTCGAGGCAGTTTTAATACAAGAGACAACTGAACAATAATATTTATAATTGTTATAAACAAATTTTATAACAAATGAAAAAAGGACGGAAAAAAGTACTTTTTCATTATCAATTGAGTAAAAAATTCCTCAATTGCCTCAATTTTCCAGTGTAACGATACTAAAGGTTAATTGAATAGTGAAAATTAATTAAAAAATTTGTTAGTAGACAAATTATTTGTTAGAAGTTGATTTTCTCACATTTTTATCATTTTTATATTATTCTTTCTTATCTTGTGACTAATTCATCTCATAACAAATGAAAGTCGGGACACTCATGAGTATGATGAAAGTTTTTCTCCGAGAGTTGATAAGCTAAATCACATACATTATGGTACGCGGCTTCACCCAGACATTATTTCATTTCCCTGTGCTAAATGTTCATGATTATTTTTGATCATCTTTTAACAATCGTGAACTGATATCATTTTATACTATTACATAGGTCCTCCTACTAATTGAAATTGCGTTAAAGTTTAATGGTTGCTGATCTTCATTTGTTAGTTTTGTGGCGTAACAAATGACAGTCTCATTGATCTGAAGTTAGGCAAAGAAAATAACGCATGCTTTTGTTTATCTGGTTATTTTTCATTCTCATATGTTCTGAGCCATTTAGTTTCCAGTATTTTTCATTCTTTCTGTGTATGTATACATATAATTTAGAAATGAATTCTATTAGAGTGCCGAATAAGATTCTAAGTGATCTGTTAATCGCAAGTACTACACTGTTAGAAAAATCTGTACTAGATTTAGTATACATGTAACGGAAGCAAGAATGCACAACATGAAATTAAATTTAGTATACCAGTGTACAGTAAATTTAGTATATGCATATACTGAATTTAGTATACACGTACATGAAATTTAGTATACGCGTATACTAAATTCGGTATACATGTATACGAAATTTAGTACACGCATATACTAAATTCATTATACGCGTTCCGTTTCGCGGGGGCTCGGTCTTCATCATCTGTAAACATGATCAGATGAAAAATGAAATTAAAGAAAAAAGTTTTAATTTTCAAATAATCATATCGTTAAGCTACATTTACGTTAATAAATTAAACATACCTTTTAAACAGAAGACTTTGCAGATCCTCGCAAAAAGAAACCTTTTAGCATTACAAATAACTCAAACAAATGCAGCGGCATGCGAGCCTGCCACCGACCACGTTGCCCGACTCGCGTAAATCGAAACGCGCTTGCGCAGCTGAATATAGTAAACACGTATATGAATTTTAGTATACAGAAACTATGAAATTCATATACGTGAAAGAAACTTACTGTACACTTAATAAATTTAGTATACATGTAACTTCATAAAAGAAATTTAGTATACGTAAGTATACTAAAATTACAAAGTGTAATGAATTTAGTAGACATATAAGAAATTTAATATGCCCGTGTATACTAAAATTGCAAACATTTCTAACAGTGTACAGGGTGGCGACTTGACCGGGAAACCGGGAAAGACCTGGAAATGACCTAGAATTTTATTGACCGGGAAATGACCGGGAATTTACTTCTGATCATAGCAAAATTCAAGAATTATAATTTCACTTGGAACAGGGAATGTTTTACATGGAATGGGAATTTTTTAAAGGAATTATAATTCGGATTGAGAAAAAACGAATTTTTAAAAATCCCTCTTTCAAGTCAGAATTCGTCACAATTTGAAAGTTCCCTCTTCTAAATTTTAGGTAATAAAAGTACTTCAAGCAGTTTTCAGAGTAGAAGTAGAATTTCAAAGAAGAAATATTTCTGAATTATAATAGAAATTTTTTTTTTACATTATTCGTTGCGAATTCATCGTTTTTTAGTTAGAAATTCAACTACTAGGTTAAAAGTTAAACTTTTGTTAAAAATTAATTTATCTTTTTTTTTAATGAAAATTCAACTATTTGGTTGAAAATTGATATTTTTCATTTAATAATTAAACTATTTGTTTGAAAATGTATGTACTTTGTGGAAAATTCATCTATTTTTGTAGACAATTAAACTTTATGGTTGACAATTCATCTTTTTGGCATAAAATTAAACTATTCCAGTTAAAGATTCATAATTTCAGTTGAAGATTCATCATTTTATTTGAAAATTCACCAGTTTGGTTGAAAAATAATTTCTTTAAACGAAAATTTAACTGTTCCATTCTGAGTTGAAAATTAAAATTTTCAAGTTCGGAATTCCACAATTTGGATAAAAATTTGTCTTTCTAATTGAAAATTTAACTATTCCGATGAAAATTCATGTATTTTGTTAAAAAATCGATTTTTTTGTTGGTAAAAAATTATCTTATTTTTCTTTGAAAGTTAATCTTGTTTAAAAATTCTTCTTTTCGGTTAAAAATTCAAGTATTCCAGTCAAATATTTATTATTTTAGTTGAAAATTCATCTTTTAGGTGTGAAATAAAATTATTTGGTTGAAAGTTAAGTCCTTTTGTTAAAAATTAATTTTTTTTTTAGTTGAAAATCCATCGTTTTAATTAAAATTTAATTTCTTTGGTTGAAAAATGAGCTGTTTGATTGAAAATTTGTTTTTTCTTTGGATGTTTTTTGGTTGGAAATTTTTTTTTTTTTTCAACTGAAAATGTAACTATTAATCCAGTTGAATATTTCATAATTTTAGTTCAAAATTCATGTCTTTGGTTGAACATTCATTTTTGGTTGAAAAATTATCTTTGTTAGTTGAAAATTAATCTTTTTTGGGTAGAAATTAATCTTTTTGGTTATAAATTAATCTTTTTGGTCAAAAATTCAATCATTCTAGTTAATGATTCATCATTTCAGTTAAAAATTCATCTTTCTGGTTTGAAATTCAACTATTGCAGTTAAATATTTACAATTTTATTTGAAAATTCATCAATATGTTTGAAAATGTAACTATTATTTTGAAAGTTAGTTTTTGTTGTTGTTAAAAGTTAGTTTTTTTTTTATTGAAACTAATTTTTTTAACTGAAAATTTAACTTGTTCCAATTGAAAATTCCATAGCTGTTGAAAATTCATCGGTTTGGTTAAACATTAATTTTTTTAACTTGAAATTTAATTATTCAAGTTTTGGTTGACAATTTATCTTTCTTTAATAAAAATTAATTTTTTGGTTTGAAAATTGAACTATTTCAGTTAAAGATTCATTGTTTTAGTTCAAAACTCTTATGTTTGGTTTACAAATAATTTTTTAAACTAAAAATGTTACTATTCCATTTTCGATTGAAAATTATTATTTTTTCAGTTCAAAATATAACTATTTGGTTGAAAATTTGTCTTCTTTTATTAAAACTTCAAACCTTTCTTTGAAAGTTAATGTATTTGGTTGAAAAATTGTATTTTTGGGTAGAAAATTAATCTTTTTATTTAAAATATAATCTTCTTTAAAAATTCGTCTTTTTGGTTGAAAATTCGAGTGTTCCAGTTAAATATTCATCATTTTAGTTGAAAATTTATCTTTTTGGTTTAAAATTTAACTATTCCAGATAAAGATTCATAATTTGATTTGAAAATTCATCACTTTGGTTGAAAATTGAACTATTTTATTGTAAATCCGTTTTTTTTTGTTGAAATTTATTTTTTCAACTGAAAGTTTAACTATTCCATTTTTTTGTAAAAAATTTATATTTTTTAGTGGAAAATTTAAGTATTTTTTTCAAAATTCATTTATTTTGCAACGTTTTGCTCTGTTGTGTTAAAAGATGTTTAGAACGAACGTCATGAATTAAAATAAATGTTTGCGTTTTGCGGCAAATATAAATATATTACTTTCAGTTGACCGGGAAAATTGAAAAACTTGACCGGGGAAAACCGGGAAATGACCGGGAATTTGAAATCGTCCGCCGAATCGCCACCCTGGTACTAGTAAAGACGTAAGAATTCTGTTAGATTACCTTCGCACGGCTAACTTGATAGATAATGAGCACGTCAATTTGACACGAGAAATCTTGTTGCGGCACTTCATTCCGTCTTTTGAAAAAAGATGGAAGAGTGCGTTCTATAATGCAGATAAATTTTCTAAACTGAACAGTGCATGGTTATCATCTGATTCCATCATATCATTGGATCCCACAAAAGTAGGCAGAAGATCTTCAGAAGATTTTGAAACCAGTTCCAAATCGATTAAAAGAAGGAAAACACTCTCTCTTGTTGACTCATATTCTCAAATTGAAATTGAAAATGCTTTTTTGAATAATTTGTGCTCTTCTGGGAAGAGGAACTTGGCTAAGGAGATAAGATAAGTTTATTAACAATTTTTTTTTGGTTTATTGCCTGCTATTGGATAATCTTCTAGTAATGTTGCACTATCAAATTGAGTTGATTGCGAAACTTTTTACTCTATTTCTAAGAAACCAGAGGTCATTTTTTTACCATATATTTGTTTATTTATAAAAAACTGTCTGTTCAATGCAAAAATGGAACATGTTGCTCCTGTTAATCATGCACCTTTTTACCATAAACCAAGCGAATGATTAATTTTTTTAGGGTGAAAAGTTCCTGGTTCTGAAGAAGAAATATCGTCAAACTTCATTAGACCTTACCTCTCCACTTTTCAGTTTCTCGGTTTCACCCAGTTCACCTGTGAGAACTCCTGACCTTGCGACTCCTGTTTCTCCTCTTCGGGAACCTCCACCTTATCGCCCACCACCTCCAGCACCTTTGAGCCCAGTTAGCAATCCTACCTCACCTGTTCCTCGTAATCAAAATGAATCTTCCGGAGACACCACTGGTATCTTTTACAAAAATTTCGAGAGAGGCTCGGAAGAAACTCTGGACTCGAAACCAATTCCCGAAGAACCGGATCTTCCAACTTCACCTCCTGTACCTCCTAGACGCAAAAGCCAAGACAAACTCAAGCTGGAGAACAAAGAGAACCTCAATTTCGAGAAGACCAAAATTGGTTTTGAACCCACCATCAAAGTGAGTATTTTTCTTTATTTTCTCAAGAAATCAATTTGTTGCCATTTTTGATTAGATTAGCAAATAATTTTGAATTGAGTTAACCATTTAACCTAATTTCGTATAGATTAATTACTGAAGTATGTCACGGCAGATCCGTGTAAGTAATAAGAAAAGAAAATTTCTGGAGAGCAAAACAAACCTGGGAAAAAACGTTCTTAAAATAAAAATGATTTTTTAAACAAAAAACTTGTTTGGTCATGCAAAATTTGCAAAACTAATAGCGCAAAAATTAACAGATGATATCGTTAATATAAATAAAAAATTACATGGTATAGAATTTATATTCGTAATATAACAAATTAGCTATGAGCAAAAAATTGTCCAATTCATGGATTCTATGTCATTTTTGCCATAGAATTGAATGGTACTATTATTTTTTCCGTATATCAAATATTTAAATAATTGTTTCCAATAAAATTCTTTAATCACTTTAAAAATCAACTTTTCGCGACAATGTGCTGCGGAATTTGAGAGAATTTTCAAGCTAATAAAACGTGTTTTAAAAAAAGTGGCACTTGCATGGTTATGCCGTGATACCCTTCAACATCTTGGCCTCGGACTCACGACACTTTTTGATTTTTTTTCTTAACGATGCTATTATTTTACTAATGTTTTGAAAAAAATAGTATGTTACTATTTTCTCATATTCGTCGCTAATACAAGTATATTTTCACTTTGCCTACTAACACATTTTCAGACTTCTTTGCTGATTGGCTAACATAATATTCGCCTTTTCAAAAATCCAAATTTCTAAATATTTTAAAGATTTCAAAACGTTTCAAGAGATTTCTAAAAATTTCACGAGCTTTCAACAAATTAAAAATGTTTTTAAATGATTTTAACTGATTTCGGGGATGTGAAAGGGTTTTATAGACCAAATGCATTTCAAATTAGATTGGTTCTACGATACGATCGGCGATACGTATTTTTTCGATTTGCGAAAAAAATTGACTACGAAGTTATGCGTATTTGAATTTTGTGATCGGAAAATTTTTAAAAAGGTTCAATATTAACAAAACGGTGGCTCAATTCTGAACTTTTTTTATTTTTCGGTGGATTTCGAAAGAACACGATAAACTCCATCCGAAAGAAAACGATAAATATCTCAATTAGGTCAACAGTTATAGAGTTTTAAAGAAATTTTTTTTTTTTTTAAAAAGCAAAAATTCAAATTCGATGATTTCATCATTTTTAAAGGAATTTTGAAAGATATTATTTATAGATATAAAGACGTTTTACGGGATTTTTGTGGGATTGCTAATGATCTCACAAGATTTAAGTGATTTTATTTAAAAAAGATTTTCAGGAGTTTACTGCATTAAAAAAATCCTAAGGAATTTAACGAGAACACAATTTTTTTTTCTTAGGATTTCATAAAATTTAAAATTGTTTCAAAAAGGTATCCAGAATCATATTTTAAAAATGTCAAGGAACTTCGACGGATTTCTAGAGAACTTTACGTGAAGAATATCATGCAATTTCAAGGGACTTCTAGAGATTTCTACGGATTTCAGGAATTTTAAGGGTTTTCAGAGATCTCAACGGATTTCAGGGGTTCTTGTAAGATTTCAAAGGATTTCAATTATTTTAGGGTATTTTAAATGATTTGAAAGCATTTCACGCGACTTTATGGGAAATATATAGTGTACACCAGATTACGAAAATAGTTAATCCCTCGATGTTATATTTAAAAAGTGGCATGCCACTATTTTCCTACTATTTTCAAAATGTCATTCTACTATTGCCACTTTTTTTAATTTCTAAAATGAGTCTGAGGCCTGAACAAGCAACAAATTCTTTTCTTAAACTTTTTATTTTATTAGTGTGGAATTTTCAAATTTAAATCTAATCCTGTGTTCAACCACTTAACTCATCTTGTAGATTAATAACTTCCTCTTTTCTTTTTTATTTAAAAAGTGGCATGCCACTATTTTCCTGCTATTTTCAAAATGTTATTCTACTATTGCCACTATTTTTAATTTCTCAAGTGAGTCTGAGGCCTGAACAAGCAACAAATTCTTTTCTTAAACTTTGTATTTTATTTTTGTGGAATTTTCAAATTTTAATATAATCCTGTGCAACCACTTATCTTGTAGATTATTAACTTCCTCTTTTATTTGTTTCTTCATTTTCAAGCATAATCTAAAATATTGTGTAGTGAATTTATTTCGATCGAATTTCGGCCGCTTATCTTAATTAGATAAATTTACACCATGTGTATCGTTCAAGTCTCCCTTATTAGAAATGGGTCTATCCATTTCCGGAATATCAGAGATGGAGGGGGTCGAGCGATTTTGAGGAAAGCTGATAAAACTTTAGTGTTGGGTGATTAAAGGTAATGTTTAAAATTGTTTTCCAAAAATTTCAAAATTCCGGGTGTTAGAGGATTTTGAATTTCGAGAATTTACTTTTTTAAACTCAACATCTCCCAAACCGCTAATTGAGTTTTATTGATTTTTGCAGGTGTAGTTTATAATTTATAGGCATTTTTAATGCTATTAAAAAGTCAAATTTAAGAGGGGCTCAACAAAATTCCAAAGAAATTTTTTATTAAATTTTTCGCTCGAGATCATTCTTTTTAAATATAAATATTTTGTTTCCTTACAATTTTCTGCATCGATTAAAACAAAATTCTTAGCCGGTTTTAGAGTTTTTTAAAATGAAAAATTGCTTTTAGAAAAAAGTTGCTTTTGAGCAAAAAATATAATCAGAGTTCTTTCTTGGATTTCGAGGGGGAAACAACTCCTAAAAATGCGGTCCAGCGGAGGCGGATTACTCTGGATTACATAAAATTATGGTGGATTACTCCACCTAAACTGGACTTTTGACAAAATAGTTGAATTTTCAACTAAACAGAATAAATTTTCCACTAAATAGTTTATTTTTCAACTAAATAGTTGATTTTTCAACTAAATAGTTGATTTTTCGACTAAAAAAAAGATCAATTTTCAACAAAAAATGGAATAATTAAATTTTTCAGATAAAACTTAATTTTCTAAAAAAAAAAGCAATGTCCTCTTCAACTGGAATAGTTAAAATTTCAGTTAAAATATAAATTTTTAACCCAAAACCAATGATTTTTCAACTCCATAGTTAAATTTTCAACCAAACTAATGAATTAAAAAAGAAAACATGAATTTTCAACCCAATAGTTGAATAAAAGATAAATTTTCAACTAAACAGTTGAAAAAAACATCTTTGGTTAAAAAAATAATTTGCAACCGAAAAAAACGAACTTTCAAGAAAATAGTTAACTTTTTGACCAAAAAGATGAGTTTTCAACTAAAATCATAAATCTTCAACTGGTGTGGTTAAAATTTCAGTGAAAAAATTAATTTTCAATAAAAAAATAACGATTTTCCAACGTAATAGTTAAATTTTCAACCAAAGAGATGAGTTTGCAACCGAGAAGATTAATTTTCTACCAAAGATTACGAATTTTCAATGAAATACATGAATTTTCTATCAAATAGTTGAATTTTCAATTCAGAAAAAACAGTTACGTTTTCAATAAAAAAAAATAATTTCTTACGAAAAAAGGAATTTTCAACAAAGAAGTTAAATTTTCAGGTAAGGAAATGAATTTTCGAATAAAATGATGCATCTCCAAAAAAAAATTAGTCCAAGTTTCAACCAATTAGTTGAATTTTCAAAAATAAAAAATTAATTTTCAACCGTGAAGATCAATTTTCTACCAGGAAATGCGGTTTTTAAACAAAATACATGAATTTTCGACCAATAACATGAATTTTCAAGGAAGAAAGTTAATTTTCTGTCAAAAAACGAAATTTGAACCAAATTCATGAATTTTTACCGAAAATGTAATAGTTAAATTAGTTGAAAAAAAATAGTTTTTATCAAAAAAAAAAATACGTATTTAAACAAAATAGTTTAACTAAATTCAAGAATCTTCAACCAGAAAAATGAATTTTCAACAAAGGAGTTCAACTTTCCACCAAGTAGTTAAATTTTCAATTAAAAGAAGATAAATTTTCAACTAAAAATGGAACAGTTAAATTTTTAGTTAAAAAAATTAATTTTCAACAATATGGTCAAATCTTTAACCAAAGAAATAAATTTTCTATTAAAATAGTTCGATTTTTAATACAAAATGACGAACTTTAAACAAAAAAGTTGAATCTTTAACCAAAAAATTGACTTTTTAACAAAATTATTGACTTTTCTACTAAGTAGTTTTAACTTTTCACTAAATAGTTGAATTTTCAACGAAAACCATGAATTTTCAGCGAAGAAGTATAATTTTCTACCGAAAAATCGAATGTTCAACAAAATACATGAATTTTCAACTCAAAAAGATCAATTTTAAACAAAAAATGGAATTGATAAATTTTTAGGTAAGAAAATTAATTTAAAAAAAAGGACAAATTCAACAAAATAATTGAAAAGTATTGGAATTATCTATGTGAATTACTCCAAATTATCTGAGTTACTCTGGATTACAAGTTAATTACTTGGATAACATAAATTACTTCGAATTACCCGGATAAAAAGTGGATTACGCCGGATTAGAACTGAATTACTCAGATTAGAACTGGATTACTGTGGATTATTCTGGTTAACTGGATTACCAGTTCTGATAGCCGAGCGTTCCAGCGGATTACAAGAGTTGTTTCCCCCTCTTTGGATTTTTTTGAGCCACTTTTTAAATTATTTTTTTTTTGAATTGCATTAAAAAAAACTATAAATTACACTAGACCTACGAAAACCGTTAAAATTCAATCAGCGCTTTGGGAGACATGGAGTTTTTAAAAAAGTCGGTTCTCAACATTCAAAATCTTGTAACTCCCTGAATTTTAAAAATTTTGGTAAACAATTGAAACCATAAAGTTTACTCACGCAACACTAAAGTTTCACCAATTTTCATAAAAAAATTGCATAAAAAAATCTCCAACTTTGATATTCAGGAAATGGATTGACCCAAATAGTCCGGACGCCATACCCACTTCTGTCGGATTCCGGTTTGAAATGCAATATTGTTAATGATTCTTATTCAGACTGATCTCCTGATTCCGAATCTGCGTGATACCCTTCTGGCATTTATGGCGTTCTCGAGATATAAGCGATTAATTAAATTTTCATAATCAATTAATTATTACATTACCGTTCAATATTTTTAAAAATTTTCTTTCGCATTTTTGTAGACGAAAAGGAGAGGAATAAAAGTTTTCCTGATGCTTCGATGAGATCAATAGTTTTTGCAAAAAAAGCGCTAATAGGTAAAATAATGGACAAAAATTAATCTCCTTTCTGTGCTGAGTAATATTGTTTTATTTAAAAAAAGTTTTGGTAGAATCGAAAATATGAGTTAAAACGAACAATTTTCATAATGGACGCCATCTCTCTAAAGTTAATAATTTTAAACATAGAAGGGTTTTAATTTACGAACGAAAAACGCCGTTTAATTAATAGTCCTGTATCTCGGAAGGAATTTGTTTTATTATGAAACGTTTAACATAAAAGCGTTCTGTGCTCCCTAATAAATATATTTTCGTATAAAGTAGATGAAAAATGAGTTATTTTTATATAATTAGGCATCATTGTTTAAACAGTTTTTTTAACTTGACACAGTTTCACAGGGAAAAGACATAAAGGAGTCAAAATTTGTATAGTGCTTCTTTGAAGCTCTCTGAAAACAGTAATATGATTTGAAATCGAAATCTATGAAAATTCGCACCTGTAGAGGTAATGAAAACTTTTTTCAAATAAAACAATATTACTCAGCACAGAAAGGAGATTAATTTTTGTCCATTATTTGACCTATTAGCGCTTTTTTTTGCAAAAACTATTGATCTCATCGAATAAGCGCCAGGAGAACTTTTATTCCTCTCCTTTTCGTCTACAAAAATGCAAAAGAAATTTTTTTTAAATATTGAACGTTAATGTAATAATTGACTGATTATGAAAATTTAATTAATCGCTTATATCTCGAGAACGCCATAAATGCCAGAGGGGTATCACACAGATTCGGAATCAGGAGATCAGTCTGAACACGAATCATTAACAATATTGCATTTCAAACGCGAATCCGACGGAAGTGGGTATGGCGTCCGGACTAAAATCCGAGCCCAATTCCTTTCTGTTTGTCTGTTCTTTGGTGTCTGGTCTTTGGTCTCTGGTATCTGGTATTTGGTATCTGGTATTTGGTATCTAGTATTTGGTATTTGAAAAACGTCTTCTCATGTAGTTCGATTATGTTTGTTCGGAAAAATTGGTCTTTTATTAGAAACAAATTAGGAAACTCGATACTTCCCGACAATATAGGAGGACGAGGTTCCAGCGGTACTTCAGCCAACGTCGGCTGAACAGCTGAGCGTTCGCGAGCGGATGCAACGCTTCAATCGAATGGCTAGTGAGACCGATCTAAACGTGCGTCCCAGTGGCAACACAACACCCATTAAGAAAAGATCAGAGAAGGTAATTTTTTACTCAAAAAATCATTTACTTATCATTTCTCAAACCGGAACCAATCTTCCAACTACTGAACATTCATCGATTCATGAATCTCCAAAAGGAACACTTCATGCAGGCCTGATTTATTTTCTCAGAGCGTTATAAATACTTTCACGCCCATCAACTCTTGATTATGCTATACTAATTACACAATTCAATTCCAATTAAAAGTCTTTTGTGAGTGAAGGATGATTGCTATTAATAACGACCTCGAAAGTCTCTAAGTAAAGTCTCTCGGTACGAAAGGATGCGGTCTGGAAGGTCATCTTGCATACCGAGTGGACTACTTGGAATCACCATGGCGGTCGTTTACCCCATAGGTATTCCCTACACCCACTCTCCATGTCTCTCCTTTCCTTTTCCTCTTTCTCCTTTCCTCTTCCTCTTTCTCCTTTCCTCTTTATTTCTCTCATCCCTCTTTTTTCCTCCCCCGTAGCTTCCTCTCTCTTTGAAAGAGCGTTTATCGCGACGGGCAATATTCATCGCATTTGAATATCCTGCGGGCGGTATCTCGCGTACCGATCAGGATGTCGCGAGGATGTTGCCGTAAATCATAATTAGCCAGGTACGAAATTAAAAGTAGAGGATTCATGATCTTTCTCTCTAAGAGTCAGTCGTCGGGCTATACAAACTTACATACTTGATATTTTATAAATACGGTCCTGCTATAAAGCTACAAAGCACGAACCGCGACAGGATACGCTCGACGCGACGCGACGCTTCATCATAATATTTGGATATGTTTATTGAGCCGATTAAACGCGCCGACCACTCTCTTTTAATGCCCAGATCCGTTCCCAACAGGAAGGAAGCGATCGCCTATCGTCCTTATTTACTACCAAATTTATTTCTTAGAGTCCCTGGGAAATTTACATTTTATTACTTTAGGGGAAGTCCACTCGGTTTTTAAAGTACTTCAAATGTAAATACTGACTGTGAAGTATTATGGGTGTTTTTACTAAGGGTGTAATTATTTGCCCTTCTTATTTCATGAGCACTTTGCTTCCTCATATGAAATAATTTTTCTTCATCATAGAGGAAGGGTTTTCTCTAGCAAAAGAAAAAAATTGAGACTATCAATATTTTGCAAGCTTATGTTTCTGTCACGATGTGTTCTGTTACAGTGAACAACTTTTTAACTATACGGTAGTGTTATATTCAAAATAAAAAAAGTTTTCTTCATATAAACAATTTAAACTTTTTTAAACTCTCGAAGTCGCTATCGATTGATCAAGAATAGTCATCAAAAGTTCGTCAATGGGTCATTCCAAGCATCTCGGAGACGCGAACAATTACATAAAATACAGTACTGTTATATTCCTAATATAAAAAATCCTTTTATAAACAAGGTAAATAATTTTATTTAAAAAATCATCCATAGGTTATTGTAGGTCATGAAAGGTTCTTCGATTGGGCCATCGATACGTCTCGAAGACGCAGACAAATATGTTATATACATTACTGTTGTATACTCATTATTAAAAAAGTTTTGCTCATATCAACAAGATAAAGAATATATTTTTGAAATTTATAAATCGGTATTGCTAGATCATAAGAGGTCATGGAAGGTTCATCAAAAGATTATTCGACGTGTCTCGAAGACGCGAACAAACATGTCAGATACAGTACTTTAGTATTCCTAATATGAGACAAAGTTTTTCTCATATAAACAGAATACAAAATTTTTTTTGAAACTTTACAAATCGGCACTGGTGGGTCATAAAAGGTTCAACAATAGATCGATCGATGCGTCTCGAAGATGCGAACAAATATACTAGATATAGGTTTTTGTATTTTGAATATCAAAAAAGTTTTTCTCGTATAAATAGAATAAAACATTGTTTTGAAACTTCATAAATCGGTACTGGCTGGTCATAAATGTTTCAACAATAAGTTTATCGATGTGTCTCGAAGACGCGAACAAACACACTACATACCATAAAAAACGCTTCTGTTTGGTCGATTAAGCTCAAAATCTGATCAAACCTGGATATCAATCGAGGCTACAATTCGTCAAAATTTAATGATCTATTTTACTTTTCGAGGTATGGTAAACAGAAAAAAGTGACATACACACACACACACACACCCATGGAGGGATATTTAAAAAAAATTGCATTTCAAAGTTCCAGGGGTCCAATTATATATAAATATGTCAAAAAAGTGATTTGAACATTTAGATAATTACAAACTCCCCTCTACGAGGAAGCAAAACTAATCAATTACATACATACTTCGAATTGATTTTCTGGCTACACGGGATTTTACGGATCACAGCCAGTCCCCCATTTTTCTAAAAATCCCCCCTTTTTTGAAGCTGCAATTGATTTTTCAAAATTATAAGAAAAATCATACAAAATCTTATACGAATTAAGAAACATTTGTGCTTCTTAAATACTCTTGCGTAGTTAAATTAAAATTTTCTAATAAATTATTGAAAATATTATAAATGTATTCTGTTAGTGTTTTTCGCTGGTAATTAGTGTTTTTTTTTTAATTTAATATAAAATTAGAAAGTTCCGAAAAAGACCTAAAACTTCGAATAATTTCAGGTTGTGATCGTTTTGCACCGGAAATCAGCATTTTTAAACCAGAATCATCATCAACATTCCCAATTAGCAACAATTTTAGATTATGTTAGCATTTTACACCGAAAATTGTACTTTTAATATAAAATGATTAGGTTTCAGTTATTCAGTTTTTTTTCAACAATTTACGCTTTTCGGTTTTTTAGCGTCTTCTACCGCAAATTTATATTTTTAAACAAAAATGATTAGATTTTAAAGGTTCATAATTTTTAAAACAATTTTAGGTTATGTCAATATTTTACACAAAATACTAGTATTTTAAAACAAAAATTATTATAGTCCGAACAAAATTTGCAATGTTTGAACAGTTGCCGGTTATAATACCGTTTTTCACAGGAATTTGGTTAATTTAAGCAACAATTATTATTAGATTTCGAAGAAGATTGACAATTTTAAACTATTTTCTGTTATGTTATATTAGTGCTTTTCGTCGGGAATTATTGCTATTGTTAATACAAATTATTAGATTTCAAAGAATATTTACAATTTTACAACAATTTTAGGTTATGTTAGTGTCTTTCACCTTGGTATTTTTAAACAGAAGTCATTAGATTTAAAGCCAATGATTTTTGTTTAAAATAAAAGAATTTACAAGTTTGAACAATTTTGGCTTGTGCTAGTGTTTTTTTTTGTCGGAAATGGTTTCAAAAAGAATTAGATTTCAAAGAAGATTCATAAGATTGAAACAATTTCAGGTTGCGTTGTTGTTTTACTTCAAAAATTAGTATTTTCAAACAAAAATCAGTATAATTGGAAGAAGATTTAGAATCTTTTAACTTTTGTGTATATTAGTCTTTTTTGCCGGAAATTTTTATTTTTAATTACAAAAAAAATATATGTGTTTTAAACATTTCAAAGAAGATTCACAACTTTTTCACAATTTTAGATTCTGTTGGTGTTTTACACCAGAAATCGATATTTTTAGTAAAAAATCATTAGATTCCAAAGAAGATAATTTTTTTTATACAATTGTAGGTTAAGTTAGCGGTTTTCGCTCAAAATGTCGATATAGATTTGAAAGTAGACTTACAATTTTGGAACAGTTTAAGGTTATGTTAACGTTTTCACCGGAAATCGATTATTTTAAACAAAAATCATGGAATTCCAAAGAAGATTTACAATCGGGAACAATTTTTGGTCATGGTATGTTATTTTTTTGCCTCGAAAATTGGTATTTTTAATTTTTAAAATCATAAGATTTTCTAGATTAGCATTATTACAATGTTTGATTTCGTTGACGATTTATTCCGGAAATTGGTACTTTTAATAGAAACTCATTGGATTTCAAAGAAGATAACAAATGGTTGAAAAATGTCAGGTTATGCTCGCGTTTTTTAAAAATGATTTACAATCTTAAACAATTTGTTATGTTAGCGTTTTTCGCTGGAAATTGGTATTTTTAAAGAAAAATGCAACGGCTTGATTGTCTATATATTGCACATAAATATTGTATAATAATTCTGAAGTTTCTAGATATTAATTTTGATAAATTATTAAAAATATTGTCATTGCTTTTCTATGTTGTATTAATTGAATTTTATATTTCAATTTCAAAATTGCGTGAGACGCAAAAAAAGTAGTCGCCTGCGTGTTTGTTTTCCAATTTAACACAATTTGTGATTTCTTATAATACTGTTCATTTATTGATTGTTGTTGATTATGCTGGTATGTTTAAAAGAAAAAAGTTCCCCTTTTTTCGATGAAAAATTCCCCTATTTTCCCTATAATTGAACTGCTAAGCCACTCTGATCCCTGCTAGGAAATTAAAATTTTATTCCTTTAAATTTAAAAACTAATCAATTACCTGGAATCGATTTTCTGGTTCCGAGGAATTTGCAAAATAACAAACTCCTCTGGATTATAAAAGAACACTCAGAAATAGAGCCGACAGATTTGATTTTTTTTTCTAAGATAAGATTCTGTATTCGTTTAAAGATTATTAGGTTGTTTCTCGCACGCCACTCACAAGTGGTGGTTCACGCCTTTCAGATACAAATTTTAAGAGGCTACACTTTGTTGCTAGTAAATTAAAAGCATAGGTTCGTGAAACAGTTTCGAATCACGCAAAGGTTTCCTCCTGGCAGTATTTCAAATTTAAAGTTTAAACGCTCCTCTCTTTCCTCTCTTTGAAAAGTCTCCCCGGACATCCTGTAATCTCACGTTGGAGGTTCTTCTGCCGCTTTCGTCGGTGCAGTTTCTCGTTTATTTTTTTTTATTCTTTGGCAGTTAGCATGCAGACTGTGGTCACGTCATAGCATTGTATGCATTTACAATGAACGACGTTCAGTCGCGTGCCGACAATATGAGAAAGGAGGAATTGAGTCGTTAAGTGGTATTAATTTAAAGACATCGATCAATTGCATTAAATTCACACTTGTATGAACAATGAAGCCCAAGACGTTTCCAAATTTTTTTCACAAAAAAAACTGAAGTTAAATTTTGTTGCATGTAAAATTTTCGGCTGTTAAAGATTACATGCTATTTAGCGAAAGTTTATCTTACGATGGAATAAAAGCTGTCGTCTGCTACGTCCTTTGCAGCAATGGAAAAAAAGCTAAGTATGAGGGAAAAGCTATAAATCAGGACACCAGATTTAAAACAACTTTTTACTTACCTAATTGTTATTTTAAAAATAATTAGACTTTTCGCGGACGAATCAAAACGTATTTTTTGTGAATGTAAATAAAGAACTTGACACAACAACAACCATCGTCACCATCTTTAAAGATTACTCCATGGCTTATGTAGTTCATACGATGGTAACCGATCTTGAAAGATTTTATCGTGATATTTTCTGCCACAGTCGGTTTTGTAGGTTAGCAGGGTGACGACTTGACCGGGAAACCGGGAAATGACCTGGAATTTTATTAACCGGGAATTTAATTTAAAAACCGGGAATTTACTTCTGATCATAGCAAAATTCAAGAAATATAATTTCACTTGGAACAGGGAATGTTTTACATGGAATGGGAATTTTTTAAAGGAATTATAATTCGGATTGAGAAAAAAGGAATTTTTAAAAATCCCTCTTTCAAGTCAGAATTCTTCACAATTTGAAAGTTCCCTCTTCTAAATTTTAGGTAATGAAAGTACTTCAAGCAGTTTTCAGAGTAGAAGTAGAATTTCAAAGAAGAAATATTTCTGAATTATAATAGAAATTTTTTTTACATTCTTCGTTGCGAATTCATCGTTTTTTAGTTAGAAATTCAACTACTGGGTTAAAAGTTAAACTTTTGTTAAAAATTAATTTATCTTTCTTTGATGAAAATTCAACTATTTGGTTGAAAATTGATATTTTTCATTTAATAATTAAACTATTTGTTTGAACATGTATGTACTTTGTGGAAAATTCATCTATTTTTGTAGACAGTTAAACTTTATGGTTGACAATTCATCTTTTTGGCATAAAATTAAACTATTCCAGTTAAAGATTCATCATTTCAGTTGAAGATTCATCATTTTATTTGAAAATTCACCAGTTTGGTTGAAAATTAATTTCTTTAAACCAAAATTTAACTGTTCCATTCTGAGTTGAAAATTAAAATTTTCAAGTTCGGAATTCCACAATTTGGATATAAATTTGTCTTTTTAATTGAAAATTTAACTATTCCGATTAAAATAAATGTATTTTGTTAAAAAATCGATTTTTTTGTTGGTAAAAAATTATCTTATTTTTCTTTGAAAGTTAATCTTCTTGTTTAAAAATTCTTCTTTTCGGTTAAAAATTCAAGTATTCCAGTCAAATATTTATTATTTTAGTTGAAAATTCATCTTTTAGGTTTGAAATAAAATTATTTGGTTGAAAGTTAAGCTCTTTTGTTAAAAATTAATTTTTTTTTTAGTTGAAAATCCATCGTTTTAATTAAAAATTAATTTCTTTGGTTGAAAAATGAGCTGTTTGATTGAAAATTTTTTTTTCAACTGAAAATGTAACTATTAATCCAGTTGAATATTTCATAATTTTAGTTCAAAATTCATGTCTTTGGTTGAACATTCATTTTTGACTAAATATTTGATTATTCAATTTTTGGTTGAAAAATTATCTTTGTTAGTTGAAAATTCGTCTTTTTTGGTAGAAATTAATCTTCTTGGTTGAAAATTAATCTTTTTGGTCAAAAATTCAATTATTCTAGTTAATGATTCATCATTTCAGTTAAAAATTCATCTTTCTGGTTTGAAATTCAACTATTGCAGTTAAATATTTACAATTTTATTTGAAAATTCATCACTTTGTTTGAAAATGTAACTATTATTTTGAAAGTTAGTTTTTGTTGTTGTTAAAAGTTAATTTTTTTTTGCTGAAACTAATTTTTTTAACTGAAAATTTAAGTTATTCCAATTGAAAATTCCATAGCTGTTGTTGAAAATTCATCTGTTTGGTTAAACATTAATTTTTTTAACTTGAAATTTAATTATTAAAGTTTTGGTTGACAATTTATATTTTTTTAGTAAAAATTAATCTTTTTGTTTGAAAATTGAACTGTTTCAGTTAAAGATTCATTGTTTTAGTTAAAAACTCTTATGTTTGGTTTACAAATAATTTTTTAAACTAAAAATGTTACTATTCCATTTTCGATTGAAAATTATTATTTTTTCAGTTCAAAATTTAACTATTTGGTTGAAAATTTGTCTTCTTTTATTAAAACTTCAAACCTTTCTTTAAAAGTTAATGTATTTGGTTGAAAAATTGTATTTTTGGGTAGATAATTAATCTTTTTATTTAAAATGTAATCTTCTTTAAAAATTCGTCTTTTTGGTTGAAAATTCGAGTGTTCCAGTTAAATATTCATCATTTTAGTTGAAAATTTATCTTTTTGGTTTAAAATTTAACTATTCCAGATAAAGATTCATAATTTGATTTGAAAATTCATCACTTTGGTTGAAAATTGAACTATTTTATTGAAAATCCGTTTTTTTTGTTGAAAATTAATTTTTTCAACTGAAAGTTTAACTATTCCATTTTTTTGTAAAAAATTGATATTTTTTAGTGGAAAATTTAAGTATTTTTTTCAAAATTCATTTATTTTGCAACGTTTTGCTCTGTTGTGTTAAAAGATGTTTAGAACGAACGTCATGAATTAAAATAAATGTTTGCGTTTTGCGGCAAATATAAATATTTTACTTTGAGTTGACCGGGAAAATTGAAAAACTTGACCGGGGAAAACCGGGAAATGACCGGGAATTTGAAATCGTCCGCCGAATCGCCACCCTGGTTAGGAACAAAACGAAAAATAGGAATCGAATTAATTTTGAAGTTGGAACATTCAGTGGCCGATCTAGGTATTTGCCGCCCTTAGGCTAACAGAAATTTGCTGCTGTTAGTTTTTTTTACAGCTTGGACAAAAATGATTTTTCGGACCGACTGAAAAATACCGAAAATAAAATTCTCGACACTATAAAATATCCGAGCTGGAAAATTCGCCATTAATAAAATTCCCGAACAGTTAATAATATTACCGAATTTGAAAATTCCCGACAGAAAGTTGCCGAATTATAAAATATCTGAATTAGAAAATTCCCGAATTTAAATAATTATTTTTTTTTCAAATGAATATTATTTATTTATTAAGAATACAATAATCAAATATTTTTATTAAAGAAAATATTCAATGTTTAAAGTTTCTAAAATTATTGTTTGAATTTAAAACAACAATATTTGTAATAAAAATTTGGAGGACTGAAAAGTCCCGGAAAATAAAATTCCCAACTCTGTCAAATTCCCGAATAATAAAATTTTCGAATATGTAATAAAATTCCCGATTAATAAAATTCCCGAATAATGAAATTCCCGAACAGGTTATGATATTACCGAATTTAAAAATTCCCGACAGAAAATTGCCAAGTATTGTTATTTTAAATTCAAACAATAACTTCAGAAACTTTGAACAAGAAAAATATGTGTTTTTTATAAAAATATTTGATTATTTTATTCTTAAATAATAAATAATATTGATTGAAAAACATTTATTTTTATTTTTTCGGGAGTTTTATAATTCGAGAACTTTCCATTTCGGATATTTTATAATTCGGCAATTTTCTGTCGGGAATTTTAAAATTCGGTAATATTATAAACTGTCGGTAATTTTCCATTTCGGTAATGTCATAAACTGTTCGGGAATTTTTTATTCGGGAATTTCATTATTTGGGAATTGTATTAATCGGGAATTTTATTTTAGGATTTTTTAGTTGTCCAAAAATGTCCATCCAAAAATATATTTTTTCAATAATTGTTATTTTGAATTCAAAAAATAATTTTAGAAACTTTGAACAGGAAAAAATATTTCTTTTATAAAAATATTTGATGATTGTATTCTTAATAAATAAATAATATTGATTGAAAAACAATTTTTTTTTATTGCTTCGGGAGTTTTATAATTCAAGAATTTTCCAGTTCGGATATTTTATAATTCGGCAATTTTCTATCGGCAATTTTAAAATTCGGTAATATTATAAACTGTCGGGAATTTTCCATTTCAGTAATATCATGAACTGTTCGGGAATTTCATTATTTGGGAATTTTCCAATTCGGGAATTTTATTCCATAATCGAAAATTTTATTATTCGGGAATTTGACAGAGTCATGAATTTTATTTTTTTAGGATTTTTCAGTCGTCCAAAAATTTTCATCCAAAAATATATTTTTTCAATAATTGTTATTTTTGATTTAAACAATAATTTTAGAAACTTCGATCAGGAAAAAATATTTTTTTTTATGAAAATATTTGACGATTGTATTTTTAATAAATAAA
>CAKNYM010051293.1:341160-365936 GCA_932195095.1 Andricus curvator
ATTTTATTATCCTGGAAATTCTGAATTCGGGAATTTGACAGAGTCATTAATTTTATTTTTTAGGATTTTTCAGTCATCTAAAAATTTTCATTCAAAAATATATTTTTTCAATAATTGTTATTTAAGATTCAAGCAGTAATTTTAAAAACTTTAAACACTACCATTTTTTTGATAAAAATATTAAATTATTGTATTTTTAATAAATAAATAATATTCAGGAAAAAAATTTTTCATTTGTCTAAATTCGGGAATTTTATAATTGGGGAATTTCCTAGTTTGGATATTCTGGAATTCGACAATTTTATCTCGGGAATTTTCCAATTCGGTAATATCATAAACTGTCGGGAATTTCATCATTCGGGAATTTTTCATTTCGTTAATATTATAAACTGTCCAGTAATTTTATTATTATGGAATTTTCCTATTCGGTAACTTAATTATTCTGGGATTTTCTAATTCAGGAATTTTACAGTCTCGAGAATTTTTCAGTCTTCCCGATTTTTCACGATAAGTGTATTTGGATATTGTTTTTCATTTCGAGAAAGCTATTTGATTAAATAATAAAATCATTACACATTTTTTATGGATTTTATAATTTAATTGAATAGTTTTTAGAAAGTAAAGAATAATGTCCAAATACACTTATGGTGAAAAAACATTTTTTTCTGAGTTTTGATAAAAATTAAGTTTTGTCCCAATGCAATTAATATTATTGTTTATCCCTCAGCTTGCAGACATCTTTGATTTCCCAAGCTAAAATACCTGATAGAATATACTTAAATTTCCATCAATATTATCTTGATATAAAATTTTATCTACAGTAAAAAATTAAGATTTTCAATTTACATTCAATATTTTTGATGAATATTTATTTAATAACTTTTTGAAAAGTTTGTTTTGTCAAAAGTGTAGAAATAGTCATGGAATCTTGAACGGGTACCAAAATGTTATAAATCTTGAATGATTTTTAGTACAAGATTTCAAACTTTTTAATAATAAATGCAAACGAGTCTTGTAATTCTCGATAATAGTCTGAGGAAAAAAGTTTTGTATTTAGTATACAAATTTGACGTAAGAAACCATATTGAGTCCACGTCGAATTGCAGAAAAGTCGTGCATATTTTTAATTCGGTTCAAAAAAATATTGATAAATTCCTGAAGTGAAAAATAGTGCGCTGTTATTGCACGAAGTCCCGGGCAGTCTGGGAAAATCTATGTTGGTAGTAGACAGTGCACCATAAAGATGGTTGCGACATTAGATTAAAGAAGGTACATCACCATTTTTTTTACAAATTTTCTGTTTTATTTCATTAATGCTAATTTTTTCCGTTAATAATATAATTTCTGGAAAATATGATTGAATATCATTTTCCTTTTTCTCATTGGTTGAAATTGAAAATTTTTAATCAGAAGAAATTTAAAATTCTTTATAGGCAGAAGCTTAATACTATTACTCGTCATTGAACTCACCATTCAGTTTTCCCTTACATTTAAGGAAAATTAGGCAGTAATAAAAACTTGTGCAAAATGCGTTCCTTTTTTTATCCATTTGTGTCTGAAATTTTTTTAATATGCATTGAAACAAAATGAAAATGACTAATCGTTTCTAATATTAATAATTTTGTCAAAAGATAAATTTTTTCTAGATTTTATTATGTATCTTGTGATATAATCTTGACCAATTCCATTTCAAATCAGGCAAAATTTCAAGAAAAATTCTAGGTCATGTTATCAGAACAATTTTTTATTTGGATATATCATTACAGAGTTAAAATAAAGGAACATGTATTTAACATTTTTAGCACAACATTTTTGTTTTGTTTTTTACAATCATTGGAAGATTACCTGTGAATTCTCAAAAAATGACAGATATTTTTTTTCAAAATGCAGTATTTTCCGAAATATCATAGTTATGCAGTATATTCTTTTTTATACGACGTGGAAATTCTTGCTTTTGAAATTGATATCAAAACAAAATTTTTAAAGTTAAAAATGAAAAAATGACGGCTGTTTTTCTAAAATTCTTGAAAGTGGATATTCTCAAAAGCACCATTGTTTAACATTTTCATTTTTGTTTAACAAGTAGGTGGCAATATGTTATACGTATCTTGCACTGTTTACGAGAAAAAGTGGAAAATTATATTTAGAAAAAACTTTCCCGCCCTCAAAAAAATTTTAGTCCCATAAAAGTGGTAGGAAAGCCTTTTTTATATTAGCAAAAACTTTTCAAAAATATTGGAAAAAATAAAAAAGGTGGGGTTTTCCTAAAAATCTTCATTTCATGTCCATATTTGTTCATAGTTTCTGCGTATACAAGGAAGGCATTCTATCAGTTTTTATGGGGCTTAACCATTTTTCAAGCTGGAATTTTTTTTATATAATTTTTTTTCTTGTAAACGATGCAAGATATCACAATATAGTGAAAGGTATATGTTTAGAACTTTTCTAGATGTGTAAACTTTTAACTTCAAGACACAGAAAAATTCGCGTCTTAAATATTCTTATTTATTTTCGCGAATTTATGAGTATTTGAAATTTTAGTTAAAAAAAAAAATACAAACTTTTTCTCCAAATTTTTATAACATTTGAACTGAGCATTTAAGGTGTCTTGCCTGACTCAGGTGAGCATAATTGTTTTCTTCTTTTAAAATTTACCGGGAAATTATAAAAATGACGGCAGTTTTCTCTAAAACTATTCAAATTCGTTTTTCTAAAAAAGAAAAAAACTTTTTTTTGCTACATTGGTGCCTCTATTTGAGTTTTATGCAGGTCAAATCATTTTTGTGGCCACGATAATTTTTTGATCGAAAAATTGAATTTTTGCATTTCTTTTAGACACAACGAAAGATTTGACAAAATGCTATAAATAAACTTGGTTCATTTTAAAATGGTCTACATTTTTCGAACAAAAAATTCGTCTGGCCACAAAAATGATATGGCCTGCATAAAACTTACCATAGTTCTTTTTTATATAAGCACGAATTTTTGAAAAATATTGAATAAAATAAACAAAGCGGGGTTTTCTATGAAATTAGACTTTATCCTCCCGGCAGAATTTTGAAAACATGAAGAGTTGGTCTTACGGAAAAACGCATTTTTTTTGTTTATCCAATCTTTTTGAAAAATTCGTGCTTATATAAAAACGACATTCGGTAAGTTTTATGCACACCAAATCATTTTTGCGGCCATGAACATTTTTTTCGAAAAAATGAATATTTAATTTTTTCTCGCGTAAAATGCAAGATATCGTAAAAGTGTAAGAAGTATTTTTTGTAGAAAATTTCAAACTGAACATAGTTTTTTGTTAGTTTTTGTCGAAGTTTTCGCTGTTTTTAAAAGATATGCAAAAAATCATTTTTCGAGAAGAAAATTGTAGTGGCCACAAAAATTGTTTGGCCTGTCTTGGGATGTCTTCCTTATAAAAGTAACAATTAAGCAAAAAAAATATGCGAAAAAGGTGGGGTTTTTGAGAAAATCGACTTTTAATATTTTCCGAAAAATCGCCATGTTGATAATGTTTTAAGTCATCTAGGGTATGGGGTAAAGTTGGCTAGTGTACGAGGTAAAGTTCTGGGGTACGGGGTAAAGTCGACATTGTATGGGGTAAAGTCGGCATGATATGGGATAAAGTCGGCATGGTATGGGGTAAAATCGGCTAGGGTGCGGGGTAAAATCGGCTAAGGTACGGGGTAAGGTCGGACGGACACCTGATCCAAACAAGATTTTCTGCGAACCCATACAAATTAAATAATACTTTTATTTACTCAATTTTTCATTTTTTTGGTGACGTTTTTGGATTAAGCGTTAACAATTTGCTGTAAAACCTCATTGTGGTTTCTTGCATAAACCACTTGCATCGACTTTATCTCGGAACAATAAGGTGTAACATATTACAACCCCGTTTCCGGGTTAATTCGGCCATTCGTAAGCAACGTGTTGCTTCGTACCCGATCTCTTTCTGTCTCTTTCTCGACTCTTCCTGTCCCTGGCTTTTATGGAAATGAGAAGAAAGTGCGGGTGGCATCGTGGGCAGATTAAGCTGACTCTTCTGACATTTTTTTTCTTTTTCTTCTTAAATAATTTTCATTTTCTTCTTTGTGAATCCAAAACTAAAGGAAAACAAAATTATTGTTACAACCCCTTAAATATTAAGTACAGTCTATGAATTAGTTACTGAAGATTCTTAGTAGGGCGTAGCGTGAAATACAAGATTCAGAAAATAAAAAACCGTTGGGTAAAAACAAGTTTTTCTTGATTTTCCTCAAAATTACTGGTTGTATTGATAAATTGTTTGGATGAAAACTGTAGATCTTTATGAAATACATATTTTTTATTGTATTAGTCACAGAAAAGCTTTTGATATTTTTGAAAATCAGTGGGCATTTTTAAGTTTTACTTACTAATGGACTCCGTGAAAAATATTAGTAAAAAGTTTCGACACTTAAATCCCTAATTGGGTACTTTTTGTTTATTCTTAAAAAATTTCACAAAGGGGACGTTAAAAAAATACATAAAGATTGTTTGGAAATGTTTATCCCCCTCCCCCCTCCATGTAACACACCCTAGTTTTTCGTTGACCCCCCCCCCCATATATGTTACGTAATTTTTTTCATTAAAGTTAATTATTAATTGAATAAGAGACCACTCTTCAGGAAAATCAAATTAATTTTTGCGTTTTTTTTTCTAGAGACTAAAATAAAGCCTTTGTGACAATTCTTTAAAAAATTTTGTAAAAAAGTGAAGATTTTAAAGTTTTGGTTAATTATGAATAACTCCCAGAATAATAGACAGTTAAAAATTTTTGGGGGCTCTTTTTAAAGATATCGTGAAGTTTCCAGAAATTTTATTCCTTTTTCCCTGGATTCTGTCAAAGTCTGAATGGAAACAAAAAATTCGTAAAAATTCAAAGTAAAGAAAGTTATTGTTGTAGCATATCATATATCATAATCTTTTATTGGGAAATTGTTTACAAATAAGTACGAAAAACTAGAACCATTTTTGCGGTTTTAATATTTTACAAGAAAGTATACAATAATTGAAAAAAATACAACATCCATCTAAATAATAGACAAAAGTTCTAATTTCCTCTAATTTTTATTGTAATTTATTGTATTTAATTCTATTTCCCTGTAAAAATGGTTGTAGGTTTTCGTACTCATTTTTGAAATACTTTCAAGCAAGGATGGAAAAAATAATTAAATTCGACTTTTTTTAAATTCATTTTTGTTAAATTTTGGATAACAAACAAAAACTACCCAATTCGGGGGTTTATGATCGAAAATCATGTTTTATATTTTTATGGAAAATGTCAAACCAATTTTGTTGACTTTTTCGTATTTTTTTCTCTAGAAGGGTTGTTTCTATGAAAAAAATATATAACAAGAAAGATTGATTTCATAGAGATCTATATTTGGAAAAATTTTCAATACAACCAATAATTTGTAAATAAATCAAGAAAAACATGCTTTTTCTGGTTTTGCTGTCAATTTTGGCAGAATTCTTCAGAAAATGGTTTGTTGATTGGGATAATATCAATTCCTGATCACTCAGAACCTTATTTGTTTTTGTTTAAAACCACTGTTCTTTAAACACATGTTTCATTCATCCAAAAATAACTTCAAAATTAAGAAAAACATTTTAAATTAAAGAAAAATTTCCATTGGAACAAAAAACCATTTCTTTGAATCAAAAGAAATTTCTTTAAATCAAAAGAAATTTCTTCAAATCATAGAAACTTTTGTTTGCTGAAAAAAATGGTTGGTTGGGACAACTAATAAAGTAGCAGGGCCAACTACTTAAGTTTTTCAATATATGGCGCTGCCACTTGTCCCAACAACTTCCGATGGTAGATAACAATTTTCACGTAGTTGTTCCAAGTAGTAAGTCTTACTATGAAGTTAGTAAACGTCACAATTAAATTAGTAGTTCTGAGTACTTAAAGTAATGCTAACTATGGAAATTCGTATACTTTCAACTCCTGAGAGAAAAAATACATCATTCATCAAAAATCAATTTCTCCTCAATGAGAGTATAAAAACTTGGAGGATTCATATTAAATCAAGAAACTCAAACTTAAGTAAAAAATACTCAATTCGAGCGATACGTGGAACATTCAAGATTTTACCTTAAGTAACTTAATATTGGTCTATCCATGCACTGAAAAAAATGGTTAGTTGGGTCAACTATCTAGTTTGCAAGATATGGTGATTGGTGCTGCTGTTTTATCAGTTGGGACAACCATTTTGTTAGTTGCTGGCACTAATTAAATATTCACTGTAACTAATGGAATTGTTTTGCCAAATAATCAGATAGTAGTATCAACTAATAAAATATCAGTACCATATCTTACTAACTAAATATTTGACCCAACTAACCATTTTTTGTCAGTGTGAAGTGTGCAAATTCATATGATGACCTGCGAGAGACAATTGTTTCAAAGTGATTCGAGAACACTGCTCAGATTTCAGTTCTACCAATGTCGCCAAGGAAGAAGACTTGTAACCTTTAGTACTTCTATTTGTTGGAAAAAACATTGGTGGTAAATGTGACTATTTTTATTCGTTGGACTTATAATTACTACACCGAAAAAAATGGTTAGTTGGGCCAAGTATTTAGTTTGTAAGATATAGTGCTGCTATTTTATTATTTGGGACAACCATTTTCTTAGTTTCTGGCACTCATTGAATAGTTACTGGAACTAATGCATTGTTACTAATAACAACTACATATAGGGGTACTAACGGCGATCTGTTGTTTGTTTTCATCAAAATTACTAACAATAGCTTAAATTCTGCAGATGATTTGACATGGAATTGCTCTACACTGAAAAAAAATTCTTCAAAACCAACATTTGGCTCTATAGTTAAAATAAATCTAGTTGGAATGAGAAGGATTCTTTACTAACAAAATTATGAGCAAGCAGTTGATTCAACTATAACAACCTAGTAAAATCTAGTAAACGAAACCGAGTTTCAATAACATGGCAACTCTGTTTAATAATTATGAATATCCAGTGTTTTTGCCGTCGTGAATTGGCGCTACGATTAGGCCACGTTAGTGTTCTGAGTTGCATCGCCAGGAGAAGCCATGTGGATTATTTGTGTCCAAATCACGATTGTTTACATCATTTGTAAATATTTTCAATAATAGTGGAGTGGATTCATAATCATACGTAGAATACGTTCTTTCATGAACAATTTTAAGTGAATTTCGTGTTCAAAGTTTGATCTAAAAACGGCTTGTTCGAATTTTATAACACCTAGCCTGTTTCGTTGTTAAAATCCTTTGATGCGTGATAGGAATCTGTTGGATGTAATACGGAAGAGCACTTTATTGAAATTCAGTTCGCTGGATCAACAATGCTATTCCTAATAATTATTGAAACTATTTTGCCCTATCAACATAGATAAATATTTTAGTTGAAGCGACGTGTTTTCTTTGTTGTTGTTACTAAGGTGAACACGGTGAAAAATGGATGTTTAAACGTTTGCGTCAACATTATATTTTGTTTAAATGGTGACTTACACCATATCTTTGCTCAAACCATAGATATTTGCTTAAACCTTTTTGTCTTTCCTTCTGATGTAGAAAAAAGCCTTTAATTTTATCCAAACCTAATATATCAAGTGGTAGCTCATTCTTGTTTCTTTGAAGATTGTCTACAATATTTCGGATTTTATTAAAATATGATGTTACTCTTTCTAAAAAAAGACGTATCTAAAAAATTGTAATTATTAATTGTATATGCCACTAACAATATTTATTTCATCGGACAAAAAAAATGCAAGTTTTGAACGTTTCCAAAGGAATAAAATTAGTTATCCTTAGTTAAAATCGGATAACGACTTTTGTCTGTCTACACGAAGAAACAAGGTTCTTAAGTTTGAGGTTATATTGACTCGAATACATCCCACAATGTGTTTGTAAAAAAATAAAATTTGAGTTCAAGTAACCGAAAATAGATAGAATTTTAAATACTGATTAAAGATGATTCGTTCAGCTTACTTACCCCGTTTTTATGTTTAATATTTTGAGTTACAAATATTAAACATAACCTCAACTTCACTGAAAGTATCATTTGATTGATATTTCATACCCTTTATCTATTTTTCGTTTATGTACAAACATTAAAGTTTTATTTAAAGTTTACAAATAAGTTATCAATTAAGTTCTTAAATGATTAGGAATAGGTAAACTCCTCAAAAATTTGCAGTCGTTATTTTAAATAATCATAAATTTCCGTTTAATATTTCGGATATTTAAGTTGGACGTTTTGGATGTTACAGAGTAACATCTTACTTTTTAATCTCTGCAGATACTAACTTTGAACATCTAGATTGCTGTCCTATAGTTAAATATAAAATAAAAAACCCTGAACATCTAAATGTTACGGTAAACATCCATTTTTGTCTGCGATCCTTGTCATTCTAACTAGGGTTTCAAAGTTGGTGCCTGTCCTCATTAGGCAAAATAGTTGTTTCCTTGTACATGGGTACAAGGAATTTTTTTCGGTGTACCATGTCTACTAATAAAAAGCTTCTTGTCCCTACCAATTCTTTTTGCAGTGTTTGACTGAGAGCCAATGAATATTGTTTGTAATTTTGTAATTTATTAAAAAGGTCCTAGGGCTAAGTATAGCTCTCTAAGGAACAGAAATCATCTGATACATAGTTACTTAAATCTAATTTCCTTAAACGTAGACTAGATAACGTAGAAGAAGAAAAAATATAAACGAAAGTAGTAGTGAGTAATAAACTCTGAAATTAAAAAAACCAACCAAAAATAAAATAATAGCTTAGTTGAACAAAAATGTACTAAATCTATCTCCGTAACATTTGTCCATGCATATGTGCGAGGCTAGCTTAAGCGACAAATAAGAACTTAGTAAGTATTGAAGCACAGTAACTTGACAATTTGCATTATAGTGAAATAGCAAGAGGCGTAAAAGTAACCTGTCGTAAATGTATAGTATGTTGAAAAAAGCCACTACCAATGTGTAATTTCGAGCAGTGAGTTCGTGTTATCTAATAAAAATTTAAAGAAACTTTTCCTAAAATGATGCTGTGAGCGAGCCTCTCTAATAGAGGGTGGAAGTTTATTCCACGGGCGAGCACCCCTTATCATGAACGACCTCTGCAGTTTGCAAGTTCTATATGTTGGAATTTTCAGGGCTAAAACTCTATCACGAAGTCTTGCCTGGTCAGGATTTTTATCAACAAAGGTGAATAATTCGAATATGTATTTAGGAGTCTTATCTGCAAATGAGGCGTATAGTAGGTTATGAAAAATTGCCTTCTTCTTTCTTTTTCATATCTTTGACGATATGAAGAGATGTGTTCACTTTTAGGTAAATTATAAGTAAAACATATACATGCATTTAGAGCTCGTTCCAATTTTCTGTTTAAGTTACCCGTGATATCATCGAATGCAATGCAACCATAATCAAAAAACAGTAAAATTAAGCTACTAATAGAATCCTGGTTGAAGTAGGAAGGGAGTCTTTCCTTTTATGTAGCTGCTGTAAAATTCTAAAGGTGTTTCTCGATATGGTAATTACGTGTTACTTGCAGGACAGACTTCGGTTCGTTAGAAATCATAAGTCTATAACCATATCAAGGAAGGCAATCGATACATTGCCGACCCTAAGAGGGGGGTATGATTTCAGCGCTTCAGTACTTCAGCACTTCAGTCTTTGATTGAAAGAATTTTTCTTTGAATCAAAGGGTCTTTTTCTCTGATTGAAATTTGTATTTTACCCTACGCCCTGCTGCTTAGATTTTAGGAAAACATTATTTGAAAATAAGTTTCCTCTCGAAAAACTGTAATTTAACTCCATAAAACTTTGTTGTGGACCTTTCTGTATTTTAATAGCAGAAGAACTTGAGAATCCTCCTGCAGCTTGTCAACAGGGTATTTTTTTCCTTCCTCACAAAGAGGAAAAGGGAGTAATGGGCTGGAAGTTTCTCTTGCAAGAACAGCAACACGGAGTTGTAGCATTGTTATCCGGGAAGAAAGCCCGTCAGCATAAACAGGGTGGAAAGTACAGGTGGCTTTATTTCGTTAGCTCGAGCTCGAGGACTCGTCTAATTAGGATCACGCGTGTTCTCTCTTAAGAAGCTCCTTGTCGAGGTTTCGTCTTCCAGGAGACGAGGTCTTGCTGAGGAAACTTAGGATTCCGTAAAGCGTATAGTATAGTTGCGCATACATTAGGGACGTCGGTGAAACTTGGAGGGTAGTTTGCCCGCCGAGGGCGAGGAAGACGTCGAGCGGGTTACCGGGAGGGGAAGACTCGATGAACGAGAGAGTGCCAAGGGTGTAAACCGCACAAAGTAATCTTACAGAATGTATATGCAAAGAGGGTTTTGTCGAGGGCACAGAAGGTTAGGGCACAGCTTGCACGACCCTACCAACGACAACCTTCGACAAGACGTCCCGGGGCAAACTTTGTTCGTGATGCAGCTTCTTGATCTTAAATCGCCTTCAATCCTCGACCATGTCAAGACTAAGGACATTGCCTGGCCTTTGCTTTGATGTGCCAAAACGATTGATTCCTCTAATCGAAAGACAATTTTCGAAGCGTTTTTTGCCAATTTTTGTCCCATATCGTTAACCGGGGCAATCAAGGATCAAATAGGTTTACATTTTGTTGGCTGCTATTACACTGAAAAAATGATTAGTTGACACAACAATTCCATTAGTGGCAGTGATTATTCAGTCAGTACCAGCAACTAAGAAAATGGCTGTTCCAACTAATAAAATAGCAGTACCATCTACCATATCCTACAAACTAAATAGTTGGCCCAACTAACCATTCAGAACGTGGCTTCTCACAGTGGTTCCGAATTGGATTTTTCCGGACAAATCAGTCTACAGGTCACAATTTTTATCTGATTTAGAGGTTTTTTTTTTTAATTAAAACTGAAGAATCTTGTATAGGCCTTAAGGATGTACTGTACTCACAGTACCCTTCAAAATTGAGTAATCTTTCAAATCATTGATAAATTCCGCGAAAATAAACCTAATATTATTTTCTACGAATTTGGAAAGAGAAATCCAAGCGTGCATTAGAAAAAAAATGGGTTAGGTTGAAATTGTTTATTTCAAGAGCTGATTTTATGCCTGAAAAGATTCCTTATAATTCTGTTTGGGTATTATTAGAATTAAAATTATTTACAACAAAATTAGTTTAAAAAAATTATAATGGTATTATTTCTAAAGAAATTTTGTTTAATAAAACCCAAACAAAAAAGATGGTTAAGAATCTTTCAAGGAACAAAACGAACTTTCGATCATTAGAATTAAATAAAGATTGCAGTTGTCACCTAAAATTCAAGAAAACAAATAAAAATCCATATATGGCATTTGTTAAATAAATGAATTCAGCCTAGATAATTTTTTTGGAAGGACGTTTAGATTTCTCCTTCAAAATTTGCAGAAGTTAACATTCGGTCTATTTTTGTCGATTTTATAAAAATGATTATAAAGTTTGGATTAATTTTGAAATTGTCCGTACGTATAGTACATCCATAAGGACTCTAAAAGTCTCTTTACAAAATTTTTTTTCTGTACGAAATTTTAGAGTACCTTGACCCACTGTGGCGAAAAATTATTAGTCTTCACCACAAACAAAAATGGAAAACTGTAGAAGATACAAAAAATCTGCTCAAATAGAAATTTTCCCAATAAAAGTGACTTCAGCGACCTCTTAACATTTTTTAATAATTTTAAAATAAACAATTTCTAATTCATCAGATGTAAATATAAGTTTCTAAAAAATGAACAATTTTTCATTAAGGATTTTGAAAATGTAATTATTTTAAATTTAGCACTATGACCCACTGTGGCGAAAAATTATTAGTCTTCACCACAAACAAAAATGGAAAACTGTAGAAGATAAAAAAAATCTGCTCAAAGAGAAATTTTCACAATAAAGGTGGCTTCAGCGACCTCTTAATATTTTTTAATAATTTTAAAATAAACAATTTCTAATTCATCAGATGTAAATATAAGTTTCTAAAAAATGAACAATTTTTCATTCAGGATTTTGAAAATGTAATTATTTTAAATTTAGCACTATTTGCTTGAAGAATTAACAATTATTCTAAATCTGTACAAAATTAAACAATTTAAAAAATTGTATTTTTTAATTGTAATCGTGCAAAATGATACTACATATTTCCTTAATATTTTCTTAATATTTCCTTAATCATTTCCCTTGCATTAAAAGTTTTATTATTTTCAATTTTTTAAATAAGAGTTCAAATGTTTAAATTTTGAAAATTATAATACGAATTTAAAAATTGTCTGTTTTTAAAAGCATCATTTCAATTGATCAATTTGAATTTTTTTGATTGTTTACAATTAAAAATTATTTAATTTCCAACGTTTATAGAATAATTAAACTTCATTAATGTTTAATCCGGAAAGTGATAAATTTAAGGAAAACGGGTTTTAATGCTTTTTTCTAATAAAATTTTTTTATGAAATTAAGCTCGAAATTGTTCAGTTTTACAGGTTTTCCATTTCAAATTTTGTAATCTTGAAGGCTTTTGATTTGATATTCTACAATTCAAAGCATTTAAAAATTTTAAAGTCGAAAAATAAAAATTGTTCAATTTTGAAGGAAAGACCAATTTTTAAGGAATTCTCATTTTGAATTTTTCTAATTGTTAAGACTTCAAATTCTAATTTATTTAATTTTTAAAGTTAATGCTTTGAAATTGTAAAATTTTAAAACCTAAAAATAAAAATTGCTCAATTTTAAAAGAAAACCAAAATTTTAAGGAATTCTCATTTTGAATTTTTCTGATTTTGAAGGCTTTAAATTCTAATTTATATAAGTTTCAATGTTAATTTTTAAAAAATTTTAATGTTCTTTGGATTTTTTTAAAGCTCAAAACAATATTTTGCGATTTAACGGTATTTATATTAAAATTGATCAACTGAAATGTGGTAAAAGCTTTTATTTCGGACGTGTAAATTATTGAGCGTTCAAATTAAAAATGTCTGAATTTAAAAATTTTAAAGTTTTAATTAAAAAATTTTAAAATCCAAAAGAGTTCCAATTTGAGTGCTTTAATTTGCATTTAAGTTTTTATTACTTCAAATAAAAAACCGGGAAGTGACCAGAAATTTTTTTCCTCATTTGAAATGGAATTTGTAATAAACGGAAAAAATCTATGTGGCATTGCGAAGAAATTAAAAAAAAAAAAAATTAACTTCTCACCATTGGGCAAGTCAATTGAAAAATTTTAATTTTAAACATTTTTTGGTATGGAAAAAATGTGTTTGCAGTTTTTTCGGGGTAAAGTTTATAGAAGTGATTCACCTTAGACGGAAAAAAGTAAGAAAATAATTTTTCGTCAAAATATAATATTTCAAAAAAATTACGAAAAATGCAATTTTAATAATTTGTACCTAAAGTTGCCAAAAAAATGTGATGATCTTTTTAATAAACTAAGGAAACACATATTTTTAAGTTTCAAGCTTTATTTTCTTTTTCTTACCGATTCTGAAACATGAGCCATTTTTACACAAGATCCGTGAAAGTCCGTGCACACAGGATCCGTAAAAAAATAGAAATGGCATCAAAATTACTATACACAACAAATTTGAAATTTGAAAATTTTCAATCGACTTGCCTAATGGTGAGAAAATTTTTTAAATTAAAAAAAAAATGAAATTTAAGAATTTTAAATTAGATTAAAATCAAATTCAAAATCCCATTTAACGTCCAATAATCAAGTTCATGTATAGAATTCCTGAAAATAAAACAAGAATTCAACGATCAAATTTGGACAAACACCACAAAATGCTCCTATTGCAATTCCTAAAAACAAAAAAATTTGTTTCTTTGCACAGAAATAAAAAAGAGGAATGAAAAATGAGAAGGCAACCAATCAAATCTTTTCAAAAATCCTCTTTTATTTTTGAGCAAAGAAACAAATTTTTTTGTTTTTAGGAATTGCAATAGGAGCATTTTGTGGTGTTTGTCCAAATTTGATCGTTGAATTCTTGTTTTATTTTTCAGGAATTCTATACATTAAAAAAAATGTGTTCGTCATGCCACAAAGAAACTTTTCAGTGCTATTACCAATGAATCCAATCATTTTGAGTTTTTCGGCCCACCCTAGTAAACAATGACCAAAAATACTATCAAACCCCTTAAAACTAATAAAAACAAATTTAAAAAAATGTTTAATCAAATTTTTTGGGTTGGTTGCTAAAGTCTCGTTTGGAATAATAGGCATACTAAAAAGAGGAACCTCGTATGCGGGGTATCATTGTTATTCAAGAAATATTTCGGTCATTAATCAGAGTCGCAGCTTGGGGTTCGTCGAGCTCTAAGCAAGACACCTGCCAGTTGAAGGTTCACTATTATAATACGCAGTTGGCAGTTTGGTAAGAGAAAACCTGCCTATTTGTAGTAAGAGTTGATGGCTGACTAGATATTAGATACATGCCACAAGCCTGTTGTACAAATAAATACTTTCACGTTCTGAAGCTAGTTTAATTAGGACACTTTGTGCAGGATGCTCAGCTCAGTCTGATACTAGATAAGATTCACTCTTCCGATGGCAGAAACGAAACTCTAGAAGTTGGCGCAGCTTGTGGGAAAAGCCTAAAATTAGTGAAACAAGGTGTATTATGACCGTCATTAAAAAAATATTACTAGATAACATCCCGCCCTTTATAACGATTTAATTCACTCTTCTCGGCGGCGCCACGCTTAAATTTTCCACGCGCCGCTGAACCGCCACATTTATTTTGTAATTAATCGCTCCCAACGACGTAACGAGGCAAAAATAATTACAGAATCAATTTCAGATCATAGATAAAGAACCTGAGGCGGTATTAATTTCCTACCGAAATGAAGTCTCGAGGAAGGAGATACTTATATGTTTCGAAAATGATCTAATAGAGTATTTTGAACACGTCGTTAACTCCTAATGTTTTTTGGGCATATCGGGAAAAATTTTAACGACTCGTGTTATAAGGGTGCCCATATACATGGGTAGTTAGCACTACCTCTTCTTATCGTGTAAAGCTTCCAGATAGGCCTAACAAGTTCGCTGGTATTTATTCAACCCATTACGAGTTAATCTTGAAGGTATATACACAACACATTATCATCTGAATTGGTGTCGTTGTACGCGTGCACATTAAATTTGTTTGCTTAACAGCGGACACCGTGTTCGTTACGCTCATAAAACAGCAGCAAAAAAGAACACATAGTTATATTGTCTATCATCAGAGCAAAAACGTCTTACAACCAAATTCTGATAAAACTAAGAGTGTGTCTGCTTCACCCGGAACACTGTAAAAACTATGGTTCTATTTTGATTGAGCATCATTTTTTTTGGCGTCCTATTATAATACACGGAGAAAATTTGTTCATTAAAATGTACCCAATTAGTTCGGTAAATGGAGGGCATTACTGCATTTAGATCAAGTTTACAATTATTTTAGGATTTAATACAAAACCGAATTATAAATAATACAAAAGAGTTATGTAAAATCTCACGTCCAAAAGTGAAAATTCTGATATGTAATAATTGATATAAGGGTTGTATTATTTTCATACCAGTATATTATAAAATAACGCAAAGTCTTCTAAGTAAGTAGGTATACCATTAAGCCATTTCCCTTTCAGGGTAGGCGTGACACTACCCGATTTGGGTAGTGTTTCTAGGTGGATAGTTTCTTGTAGTAAATAACTACAAGTGTGGGCTCACCACACCCACGATGTGCCAACAGCACGCACTATTCTCGAATGGTCACCCATCCAAGTACTAACCGCGCCCAACGTTGCTTAACTTCAGTGCTTAACTTTACTTTTGTGTGATATTAACGATTCACTTAAAAGAAAGTGTAGATTGCAGAATTTTGAAAGAGATTTTCACTTTTATTAGGAGAGGAATTACACAACAGTAAGGTAAAATGAGAATCGCTAGGGACGTCAACATTCTCAGGGCTGAAATTTAAAGCCAAGTCCCCCATAGAAACTTTAAAATTAATTCTCAACAAAAAGTGTTATTGTTATGTTACAAAAAGTTGATCTTTTCACCAAAAACTATTTTACTTTTCAATAAAAAACTGTTGACTTGCGCCAAAAAATACAAATTTTCAACAAAAGAGTTGAATTTTCAACCAAGAAAGATTTTTCAATCAATAAAAAAATTCTAATCCAAAATTTTGAGATTTTAGGTAATGAAGACTAATGTTTGGAAAAAAAGTTGAATTTATAACAAAAAATATGAATTTTCCACCTAAATAATTAAATTTCTCATAAAAGAGAAAATGTTTTAACAAAATGAGTGAATCTTCAACTTAAAAATATCAATTTCCTAGCAAAAATGAAGTAGCTACATTTTTCGTTGAAAAAATTATTTTTTACAAAAAAACAACATTTTTTCAACAAAATTTGTGCAACTATCAACAAAAGAAATGAACTTTCAACTAAAATAATGCATTTTCAAACAAAAACGAAAAAAAAATTTCACCAGTTAGGTGAATTTTCAACCAAAAAGTTGAATTTTCTATCAAAAAAAGACAAACTTTAAACGAAAAACATACATTTTAAACAAAGAATAGAATAGTTTAATTTTCAGTTAGAGAAATAAGTTTTTAAACAAATACAATAAATTTTCAACAAAATAGTTAAATTCTCAACCAAAGAAACGAATTTTCAACCGAAAAGATGTAATGGCTATGAAAAAAATTTGACGAAAAATGGAACATATTTAAATTTTTAGTTAAAAAAATTAATTTTTAAATTTTTAATTAACAGAATTAATTTTTAATTTGAAAAATAATTTTCAACTGAAGAAATAAAAATTTCAACCAAAAAGATTAATTTTCTACCAAAAAAAAAAAAGATAAATTTTTAACAAAGTATAGAATAGTTTAATTCTTAGTTAGAGATATAAGTTTTTAAGTAAATAAAATAAATGTTTTAAACTAAACAAATGAATTTTCCACCAAAAAGATTAAATTTGTATGAAAAATAATCTCTATAAGAAATTGAGTTAAATTTTTAGTTTGAAAAATTAATTTTTAATAAGAAAAAACTATTTTTTAACCAAAGAAATTAAATAAAATACATGAATTTTAACCAAAAAGGTTATTTTTCTACCAAAAAAGAATAATTTTAAAGAAAATACATTAATTTTCCATCAAAATTTTTTATTTTCAATGGAATTTTCAACCCAATAGTTGCATCTTCAACCAAAGAGATTAATTTTTTCCATAAAAAAAAGATAAATTTTCAACTAAAAATCATAAATTTTTAACAAAGTATAGAATAGTTTAATTTTTAGTTGGAGAAATAAGTTTTTAAGCGAATAAAATGAATTTTCAACTAAACAAATGAATTTTTTACCAAAAAGATTAAATTTGTATGCAAAAGAATCTCTATAAGAAATTGAGTTAAATTTTTAGTTTGTAAAATTAATTTTTAATAAGAAAAAACTGTTTTTTAACCAAAGAAATTAAATAAAATACATGAATTTTAACCAAAAAGATTCATTTTCTACCAAAAAAGACCAAATTTCAACAAAAAATAGATTAGTTAAATTTTCAGATAGAGAAAAAAGTTTCTAAGCAAATAACTTAAATTTTCGTAAAAGTATTTAAATTTTCAAGGAAACAAATGAATTCTCTACCGAAAAGATTAAATGTCTATAAAAAAATTCGAAATAAAATTTAGTTGACTTTGAAGTTAAAAAAAATTATTTTCAATAAAAAACCTAATTTTCCACCAAAAGAAAGAATTGTAAGTAATAGGAAAAATTTTTCATTCATATTGAATTCACTGGAATTTTCTCGCCATAATGATATAAGATTTTTTCTCAAATCATTTTTTATTCGCTTTTTTAAATGAAAAGATCACTTTAGTCACTGAATTGTCTTGAATTCTTTTCATATATTTTAGATTATTTTTAAAGATTCCGAGAAATTTGTAATAGATTTCGATAATTTTAAGGGATTTTTATGATTTCAGGGTATTTTTAAAACTTCTAAGGCATTTTCAAGAGCCTTTAATTTGAAATATTTTAGGGAATTTTAAAAGATTCCGAGGAATTTTTTATTAATTGGCATTTTCAAGAGCTTTCACGAATTTCAAGGGATTTCAAAAGATTTTAAAGGATTTAAAATATTTTAGGTTATTTTAAAAGATTTCAAGTAATTTTTAATTGTTTTTAGTAGTTTAGTGGGATTTCAAAGAATTTGAAATATTTTAGGGAATTGCAAAAGAATCCAAAGAATTATTAATTAATTAAATTAATTTTAATGAATTTCGAAGCGTTTTAAATATTTTAGGATAAATAATTTTCTAGAATTTCGGGAGATATGAAACGATTTTACAGGATTTATGCCTACCCCGAAAGCGAAATGGCTTAATGGTATAATAATATAAGGTAGTAAGATATTTTAATGGATTTCATGTTATTTTATAAGATTTTAGTGGATACAAAATTTGTTCACGAGAAGTGAGGTATTTTGTAAGATTTCAAAGGATTTTTAATATTTTAGGAAATCTTAAAAGATTCCAGGGAATTTTTGAATGATTTTAATAATTTTAAGAGATTTAATAACATTTTAGTGGATTTTAAAGAATTTATTCAAGAAAAGTGAGTTATTTCGTAGGGTTTTAAAGATTTGAAGAGATTTAAAATTATTTTTTGGATTTCACCCTGAATTCTTATTAATTTATCCTGAATTCGCCCTGAAATCTTATCAATTTATCCTGAATTCTTTTAAATCCTTTTGGATTCTTCTAGATGCACTCAAGTTTACTCTGATCAATGGATTTTCAAAATTTTTTGTTTAATTCATCTTGAAGTCATTAAAACTCACCTTAAATTTTTAGGAATTTCATCAAATTCTTTTGAATTCTCTTTAATTTTTTCTATAATTAATTTCAAAATTACTCAATTCAATGAATTTTTTCATATTTAAAAATTTTTGTCAATTCATTTGATTTTTTTTTAAATTCACCTTGAATTTTTATGCATTTCATCGAATTCTTCTCGTTTCTCTTAAATTCCTCTAAATTCACTCAAATTTTACAAAAATAAATGGATTTTTTCGATTTTAAAAACTTTTTCCAATTAATTTGAATTTATTTGTATTGTTTTGTAGTCATTAGTCATTTTTTGCTTATAAATTAGTAGGGTGTCAAAGATTTTAAGAGATTTTCCAATATTTTTTGCAATTCATTTGGAATTCGCTCTGAAATCTTATTAATTTATCCTGAATTCTTTTAAATCCTTTTGAATTCTTCTAGATGCACTCAATTTTACTCAGGTCAATGGATTTTTTTTAAATTTTCTGTTTAATTCATCTTGAAGTCATTAAAACTCACCTTAAATTTTGTGGAATTTCATCAAATTCTTTTGAATTCTCTTTAATTTTTTCTGAAATTCATTTCAAACTTACTCACTTCAATGAATTTTTTCATATTTTAAAAGAGAAGAATAGTAGAATAGTTTAATTTTTAGTTAGAGGAATAAATTTGTAAACAAATAAAATATATTTACGGCGAAATAATTGAATTTTCAACCAAACAAATGAATTATCTACCAAGAAGATTAAATATATATCAGAAAAAATTCTCGACAAAAAATTAAGTTAAATTTTTAGTTAAAAAAATATATTTTCAATAAAAAAACTTAATTTTCAACCATGAAAAATTAATTTTCATTAAAAAAAATAATTTTTCTACCAAAAAAGGATAATCTTTAACAAAATAAATGAATTTTCAAACAAATATTTTAATTTTTAATGAAAATTTTAAACAAAACTGTTAATTTTCTAACAAAAAAAGACAAATTTTCAACAAAATAGATCAATTCTCAATTAAAAAAGATCAATTTTCAACACAAAGTAGAATAGTTTAATTTTTAGTTAGAGGAATAAATTTGTAAAGAAATAAAATAAAAAAAAGGTGAACTAATCACCAAGAAAATTAAAATTCTACCACAAAAGACACACAAAAGTTTCAACAATATACAGAAATTTTCAAACAAGTATGCATTTGAAATTTTAACTGAAAAAGATTAATATTTAAACAAACATGATATAGGTTAATTTTTAGTTAAAAAATTAATTTTCAGTTTAAAAAAACAACTAATTTTGAACCAAAAAAATTAATTTTCTACCAAAAAAGAATAATTGTCAACCAAATAGTTGAATTTTCAACTGAAGAGGATAAATGTTCAACTGAACATGTAATAGTTCAATTTTCAGTTAAAAAAATAATTCTAAAAAACGTCAACAAAATAGTTGAATTTTGAAAAAAAAAAATTTCAACTAAAATGAATTATGAACAACACAAAATGAAAGAAATTTTTTTCTTTCACAAATTCTTTCTTTGAATTTGAAAGCCATCATTTATTTATAAAAAGTAAAATCAAATTATTTATTTATTTTTCACCTTAAAGAACCTAAAGCCTAATTTTTTAAAATTTAAACGCTCAATAAATAAATAATGGTTAAACTGTTATAACTTGTGCAATTCAAAGACTTAAAAAAATATGTAAATCCACGCCATCATTTTCAATTTTAAGTTAGAAACATTAAAAATTGAAAGATTACATTTTTTTCAACTGAACAATTTTTAAATTAGAAGTAAAATTATTTTAATTTTAGGTCCTTACAAATTTATAATTGTTCAATTGTTATTCATGAATCAAGAATTGTTTTAAAATCTATTTTAAATCTTCTTTTAAAATTATTTTTTTTTTTAAATAAAAAATCATTTAAAACTTTTCCAGGAATCTTAAGAAAATTTTTTTATTATCTTGAAACCTCTCAAAATCCTTAAACAGCTTCAAAACTATATTTCAAAATGTTGAAAAATCTACGTTTTGTTTTCAAATTTTGTGAATGTTTTCAAATTTTTCAAATGTTCAAATCCTGGAAAATTAAAACAATCACTTAAAATGTTCTAAATTATTTTTTTATAATTTTGGATGTCTTTCGAAAGCTTTTTAATGTTCTTTTAAAATTGATTTTTTCAAATAAAAAGTCATTAAAAATTTTCCCAGGAATCTTAAGAATTTTTTTTACCATCTTTAAACCTTTATTCCCTTTAATTTATACTTCCATCCATTAATCACAGGACACTTGTAAATATAACCGAATCTAATCAGAAAGTGTTACAGTATTGAAAAAAATTGGTTGCGAAATTCTAAGAATGATTAGACAAAGAATATAAGTCATCTAAGTACAATATTCTTAGGAATTATACAGAAATATTGACGAATTGAGGGAAGACTAAAAAAATAGCTAGAAAAAAAATTAAATGTGGCCATATAACCAGTACGTACTCGTCGTTGATCCTGGATTGAGCTGAAAATGGTATTTATTCATCATTTCCTATCGTTTGAACATGTAGAATTTTCTCGTTAAGAGTAATCTCATTTTTCCATCATTTACATTGATAAAATGTCGATATCTCGCGAAAAGGATCAGCTGGGATTTTGATTCTTTCAGATTTTGAACATATAAATGATGTAGAAACTCCCTATGAAACCCGATATTGGATCCATTTTAGTCAAACTTCTTTCACCTTTCAAGAACAGTGTGTCCTGTTTTGATCCAAAAAAGTTGTACTAAAACTTCGTTTAGTTGCATCAAAGTAAAGTGTAATGAGAATAAAGCCACCCGAGACTATATTTTTGCAGGACTGTTTCCATACCGAAAAGTAGCCTTGAAATGATACTTTTTTTTTACAGTGAAATCGGAAAAACCGAGAAATGACCAGGAATTTTATTCAGTGACCGGTTTTTTCTCTCGAATGTAAGATAATCGGTACAATGGTTGACCACCGTTCAATGATTGGCAACCTTATTTAAATATGTTTCTATGAAAGATTACTAAAAAATAAAAGTACTAATAAATAGTGCAGAATAAATAGCAAAAAATACCGCGCAGCATATTTTACAAGCTAGGTTAGTACAGGAGGGTGTCTAGTGTCCTGGAAATCCTTGAAAACCTGGAAAAGTCCTTGAATTCGTTTTTACCTGGAAAAACCTGGAAAAGTCCTTGAATTTTACTCATGGTGCTGGAATTTTTGTTCTTTTAAAGAAAAAATAGTTTTTTAAACTGTTTCTCTGCTGAACGAAAAAAAGATTACTTTTTTAACAAGAGACTATTTATTTTATCACGGTGAAAATCACAAAGCTACAATCGAAATGGTATTTGAATATTAATGGTTAGAGCAAATAAAAAATTGGTCGGGCAAGTTAGAGAATTTTGAAAATGAAGTTTGGAACTAGTAATTATTTTAGTTAGTAATTTATTTGCGTTGTATTTTTATTTCATTGCTTACAGTTGTTTCATCCTGACGATTAATTTCAGTGAAGAATTTTATTATTTGGTTGCAAATTCAACAATTTTTATTAAAAAGTCATAATTTTTATTTGAAATATCTACTATTACATTATTTCTTGAGAATTCATATTTTTTTGTACAAAATTCATCTTTTTGGTTAAAAATTCCTTTTTTGGTTGAAAAATAATTTTTTAAACTAAAAAGTAACTATTTCATTTTTGGCTGAAAATTGATATTTTTAAAATTGAAAATTCAATTACTTGGGTAAAACTGGAACCACTTTGTTAAAAATTTGTTTGTTTGAGGGTTGATCTCTTCGATTTAAAATTTAAAAGTTTTGCTGAAAATTCTTTTTTTCATTATATTTTTGGCCGAAGATTGATCGTTCTTAGTAGAAAATCCATTTTTTTTTTGTATAAAACTAAACTGATGGTTGAAAAATCATCTTTTTGCTTGAATATTCAACAATTTTTTCTCTCTCTTGACTCAAAAATCTTTCTTAGTTGAAAATTCAACTCGTTAAAAAGTCGTCTACCACGCTTTTCGTTCAGAATTCATCTCTGTTGAAATTAAAATTTAATTACTTGTTTGAAAGTTAAACTCTTTTATTAAAAATTAATTTTTTTGGTTAAAGATCCATGATTTCAATTGAAAATTTATCTTCAGTTGAAAAATGAGATATTTTGTTGAAAATTAGTTTTTTCTTGGACTGAAAATTAATTTTTTTTACTGAAAATTTAACTATTCAATCATTGGTTTAAAAATTATCGTTTTTGGTTGAAAGTTCATCTTTTTGTAGAAATTAATCTTCTTGATTGAAAATTTAAATATTCTAGATAAATAGCCATCATTGTAGTTGGAAATTCATCGTTTTGGTTTAAAATTCAACTACTCCAGTAGAAGATTCATCATTTTAGTTGAAAATTCATCACTTTATGTTTATGTGGAAATTTAACTATTTTTTGAAAATTAGTTTTTTTTTTGTTGAAAATTAGTTTCTTAAACTGAAAATGTAACTATTCCAGTTGACTATTCCATCATTTTAGTTGAAAATTTGTCACTTTGGTTGAACATTCATTTTTTCAACTGATAATTTAACTATTAAATTTGTCTGAATTTTTGGATGAATATTCAACTATTTCAGTTGATGATTCATCATTTTAGTTGAAAATCCATTTTTTTGGTTTGGCTGGAAATTAATTTTTTTAACTGAAACTTTAAATATTTCATTTTTGGTTGAAAATTGATCTTTTTTAGTTGAAAATTCATGTGTTCTGTTGAAAAATCGTTTTTTCTTGTAGAAAATTAATCTTTTCCTATGAAAGTAGAACTACTATTTTAGCTTCACTTTAGAATAAGAAATTTCGTTAAAAATGATAGTTTTTACTTTAGGACAGGGAGTTGCCGTAAAGTATTATAATTTTACTGGGAACAAAGAATTTTTGACATGGAACCGGAATTTTGGAAAATAATTTTAATGCGAATTTAGGAAAAGGGAATTTACAAAAAAATTCGTCTTCTAAGTCAGAATTTGTCACAATTTGAAATAATTTAATAAATAATTTAATTGTCACTTAGAATAGGGAATTCCCGCAAAGAAATATAATTTAGACTTTAGGACAGGGAATTTTCGTGAAGAATTACTATTTGATTTGGAATAAAGAATGTATGCCATGGAACGGGAATTTTGGAAAATAGTTTAATTCTCATTTAAAAGAAAGGAATTTACCAAAAATCCCTGTTCAAATTCAGAATTATATTTCTTTTACAAAATTCCCTGTTCCAAATCATAAATATCTTGAAATATTCAAAAATTGTTTGAAGTTATTCATATCGTTTCAATTCTTATAAATTCACCGGAAAAAATAAGCAACTAACCAGAATAAAACCGGGAGATGATCGGGATTTTAAAATCATCCATCGGGAAGGCACCCTGATTAAGATATCGCTCAGGAATCTCAGGACTGGGAATTGAAATTTCCTCGCTTCTAAAAATGTTTTCAAGCAGTTTTTTTTATTCCCGTAGATTAATTCGTCTCTCGATTTGTCTCGAAGGTGAATTTGTTGACTCATATTCTCAGAATATGACTGAAGCCTGGCAGAATATTTCTTTTGGTGACTTGCGTCACAGAATTCAATATAATTCTAATGACAGGGAGTTTGGTCAATCGCTGTCGATTTGTTTCCTGTTTATTTATTTATTTTTTGAGATTGTATTTCCGCTCGGAGTGAGTATTAATATTGTCATTCACGTCCACGGGAGTCTGAGGAGGTTCCCTGTGGAGACGTCCAAAACTGACTGATTGTCAGTGCCTTGACAGTCGAAAGGGCGTCACTCCTTCCTTCTGGGTCACGCTGTTCCTGGTGGTCTGATCGTGGGATCGTGATTTTTTTACGCCCTGCCATTATCCATCGTCAAGATTTCATGATCTTCTCCT
>CAKNYM010051293.1:366535-386328 GCA_932195095.1 Andricus curvator
TAAACGTGATTTTTTTACGCCCTGCCATTATCCATCGTCAAGATTTCATGATCTTCTCCTCTTGACGTTGATAGATTTCTCTTGAATCAAATCTACTATTCCTCATTCAAAATGACTAGTATCTATCACCAACTCTTCAGTTGCGAAGTATTCTCTTTTCTATGAAGACTTTTCTTCTTCCAGATTTCTGTAATTGTTGATTCTTTAAAAGTGATTTTTAATTTGTCCTCCTGTAAGACTTGTAGGTCAAGAACACAACAGGATGGTCGTATGTCGGGGAAATCCTGGAAATCAGGTTCATATTGAATTAAGAGAAACCTGTCCTACATTGACATAATACTATGGGATCCAGTTTGAATCAGGTGAATGACGTGAGTCCTTCCGGACCATTTTTAGGTATCCCATGGGCCCAATCGACGGTATGAAGTTGCACCAGGGCAGGGGCCCGAGGTTGGAGGACCCGGGGAGCGAGCGCCGGCCTCCCGCGGACTTATGAATACAAATAGCCGCTCACTGCGCAACTCAGATCTCTGATAAGGTGACTCTTAGTTTACCGTGGCGACCCTGGACATAAAACAACAGGGACCCCATCGGGGAGGAGACCGTTTACCAAAAGATTATCCTTCTCAGTTGATTTCCTATCTAGGACCTGCAAGGTCGGTGGAAAGCCTCACGAAGAAATTTACACCATTTTTACTATTCCCCAGACTGGGGCTATTTTTATGGTAATGCCCATAAAATGTATAATGATTACAGGGTGGCCCCTGACGAGGAAAACCGAATATTAGCCTTGAATTTCGAGCACCGGTCACAGACCGGTCCCTATATCCCTATTGTACCCTATATTCAGTTAAAGTACCCTATTTTCAAGATTTGGTCCCTATGGTACCCTATTCGCAGCCCCTTAATGGAAATTCAAAAAAATGTGTAATAAGATCAAAGCTTCCAAGAGCATTTAAAAAAAATAGCAAAAATCAGGGAATTCCTGTAAGAAGTAACTGTAACAAAATAATCAGGGCTGCCACACACAGTGACTATTAGTCACTTTTTTCTTAAATCATTTTTTCTTCTTTTTTTTCTTGAATCATTTTTTCTTCACTTTTTTAAATGGAAAGATCACATTAGTCACTTTTCTATCAATAAATTAACTCATGGGTTAATCACTATTTAATTCAGATCTATACCTATTTCTGAATTGTCTTGAATTCGTTTGATATATTTCAGATTATTTTTAAAGATTCCGTGAAATTTGTAATAGATTTCAATAATTTGAAGGGATTTTTAAAGATTTTAGGGTATTTTTAAAACTTCTAAGGCATTTTCAAGAGCTTTTAATTTGAAATATTTTAGGGAATTTACAAAAATTCCGAGGAATTTTTAATTGAATTTAATAATTTTAAGAGATTTAATAACATTTTAGTGGATTTTAAAGAATTTATTCAAGAAAAGTGAGTTATTTCGTAGGGTTTTAAAGATTTGAAGAGATTTAAAATTATTTTTTGGTTTTCACCCTGAATTCTTATTAACTTATCCTGAATTCTTTGAAATTCTTTTGAATTTTTTAATTCATTTGAATTCTTATACATTTACTCAATTTTACATAATTCAATTGATTTTTTTGATTTTTTAAAAGCTTTTATATAATTGGTTCTTCAGATTAATTGATAAAATGACCAAAGGATTTGAAATATTTTAGGGTATTTTAAAAGATTCCCATGCATTTTCAAGAGCTTAAAAAAGTTTCAAGGGATTTCAAAACATTCAAAGGATTGGAAATATTTTAGGAAATTTTAACGATTCCCAGAATTTACTTATTTATTTCAATAACTTGAAAGTATTTCAAAGACTTTGAAATATTTCAAGGTATTTTAAAAGATTCCAAGGCATTTTATCAGATTCCAAGGCATTTTCAATGCCTTTTTAATATTTTAAGATTTTAATATTTTAACGGATTTCGAAGAATGTATTCACAAGAAGTGAGGGATTTCGTAGGGTTTCAAAGATTTTAAGAGATTTTCCAATATTTTTTGCAATTCATTTGGAATTCGCTCTGAATTCTTATTCTTTTGAATTCTCTTTAATTTTTCCTAAAATTCATTTCAAACTTACGCAATTCAATGAATTTTTCCATATTTAAAATTTTTTTTCATATTTAAAAATTTTTGTCAATTCATTTGAATTTTTTTTCAATTCGCATTGCATTTTTATGAATTTTATCGAATTCTTCTCGTTTTCCTTAAATTCCTCTACATTCACTCAAATTTTACAGAAATAAATGGATTTTTTCGATTTTTAAAACTTTTTCCAGTTCATTTGAATCTTTTTGAACTGTTTTGTAGTCATTAGTCATTAGTCATTTTTTTAGTTAGAAATTAGTAGGGCTTCAAAGAACTGAAGAGATTTGAAATTATTTTATGAAATTCACCCTGAATTCTTTTAAATTCTTTGGGATTCCCTTGAATTTTTTTACTTCACTTGAATTATTCTAAATTTACTCAATTATACTTAATTCAATGGATTCTTTTTTTAATTTTAAAATGTTGTTATTTAGTTGATCCTGAAGTCTTTTAACCTTGAATTCTTAGGCATTTCATAAAATTCTTTTGAATTTCCTTGAATTTTTCTAAGCTCATTTCGAAGTTACTGAATTCATAAAAGTTTCTTCATAATAAATTTTTTTTTTAAATTTATTTAAATTTTGTTTAATTCATCTTGAATTTTTATGAATTTCATCGAATTCTTCTCGTTTGTCTTAAATTCCTCTAAATTCATTCCAATTTGACGGAAATCAGTGGAATTTTTTTAACTTTTAAAATTGTTTCTAATTCCTTCGAATTCGTTGGAATTTAACTTGAATTGTTTTGAAGTCTTATAAATTTATCCTGAATTTTTTACCCTTTGAGCGTGACGAAAAGTACCCTTTGGTCCCTATATTTTATCCCATAGGGACTGTGAGGCCTGGTATCGTCTCCCTCTTCGAAAAAAATGTGTTTGGAATTGTGCTCAGTGCCACCAGACATCCCCGTTAAAATATCGAAGATCTTTTTATATTTAAGATTTAAAGTTAATGTTTCGTGCAAAAATGAATGTTCTTTTATTGAGGGACCATTCAAATACTAAACTTTTTATATTAGAGAAAGAAAACTTCCTTTTTAGATATTTATCATAATAATTACAGTGGTAACCTTGATTTATATAATTAATTACTAATAGTTGGCATAATAAAGTTATAATTAAGCGATATTCTAAATATTTCACAAATAAATTGCAAAACTGCTTTTAAAAAAAAACTATTTTGAAGTTGGAGAGTGCCATAAGCTCGTGTTTTATTACACTTATTCTTTAAATATAAAATTCACCCACTTCCGGTCATTTCTGGGTCACAAAAATATAATGTTTCCAAATGATTTTTTCGTAGAAAAGTCATTTTTTTGGTTGAAAATTCAATTGTTTTCTAATGGTTTGTCTTTTTGGTATGAAAATTCAACTATTTGGTTGAAAAAGCAACATTTTTTGGTTGAAGTTTAATCTTTTTTGTTTTAATTATTGATCATTTGATTAAAGATTCATCTTCCTAGGTTGCAAATTCAACTATTTGGTCAAAAATTTAACTTATTTGTTGAAAGTTCATCATTTCGGCTGTAGAAGTCAATTTTTTTCTAAAACATTCGACTTTAGCTAGAAAACTCAACTTTTCTGTTGAAAATTCGTCTTTTTGGGTACAAAATGCATCTTTTTTGGTTGAAAATTGCATTATTTGGTTGAAAATACAATACACCTCTACTTGAAATCCTAGGAATATGGTACCTGTATGAATATTATTTAAAAAAATGTATTCCCCTATTTTATTGAAAAACCACCCTATTTTCCCTGCTTTGGGAGATTTTTGGGCTCTGAAGAATGAAATCACTCTTACAATAATTAAGATGATATCTTTTACCTTGGAGTACTAAATTTTTTAATTCATTTCCAAGTTTATATAACAAAGCAATTACCATTGAATAATTGTTAATATAAACGCTTACAAGTCAACACGCAAAAATATAATATTTCGCCGGGAAAACCGGGAAATAGTCTCGAATTTTTAAAAAGTTATAGTGGCCAATCTGGATAAGAATCAAATTTCTATTGCTCATGGAAATATGAATTTGTGAAATAATTTAGCGATTCTTATCGTTGGCGATTACTTGCACAATTTGAATCGGAGTTGCCTACGAGGCGGAGAAAGTCGAAGTCATCCGAATCGGAAATCTGCAATCGCTGATTCTGATAGGAAATGACAAATTGCGAATAAACGATTTGGGGTCGAGGCACGCTTCGACGCCGTTGGAATGCCGTTGCTCGATCGGTAAACCTTTACTGGCCAGTCGATCACTTCGAAGATATACCCACGCCCAGCCTCACATTTCACGATCAGAGACACTATCGATTCTCATCTGCAGCTAATGTCGTGTAAGAACGTCCAGACTGTCTCCTTCGATCTGCTGACAACCCTACGTTGTCGAGATGTCGTCCTGGGAACTTCAGAGGTTAGATTGTTCACTGACTGACTTTCAATTATTTGCGCAATGCGCTTCAACAGCTCTTTTTCGACATCAATTGGTAGATGGTGCCAGTTCAGTCCACAGAAGCCTACACTTACGTCATTTTTTTACGAACAGTTAGAATTTCCTTCGAACAGTCCCTCAACATTTTAAATTTGACCTTGTACTCTATGTCACCAGTTATCCTATTGTCAAAAACAGGTATTTTTCATTTAGGGGAGACCTTCGTGAGGTTTTTACTAAGTGACATGGACCTGCGAATCTGTAGTTGACTAATCACTATTGTAAGTAGTTGCGTAAACGTCTAACCACGTACGCGTCGCATTTCAGGATGACGAAATGTACCGAACAAAGAGTGTGCATTAAATTTTGCCTCAAACTTGGTAATTTATGTTCAGAAACCATCATTGTTATTTGGAAAGTGTATGTAAAGTGTACAATCTATGAGTGATACCCAATATAAAGAGTGGTTTAGGCGATTCAAAATTGATCGTACGACAGTGGAAAGTGACCCACGCTCTGGAAGACTCGTAAGGGCCAAAAAACCTCAAAATGTGGACCGAGTGCTAGTGTTAATTAATGGAAATTCTCATTTAACAGTCATAGAGATAGATGACGACCTTGGGATTCCAAGAACTACTGTTTCAGAAATTTTGAGCCAAGATTTGGCCTGATCTGTGAAAAAGTGGCGACTGGGTCCTTCATAACGAGAACACACCTGCCCATTCATCGCAGCTTATTCAGCAATTTCTGGTCAAACACGGCCTTACACAACTTCAGCAGCTCCCATATAGTCCTGACCTGGTTCCTTGTGATTTCTGGTTGTTTCTCAAATTGAAGTATCCTCTAAAAGGAAAACGATTTCAAGACGTAGACGAAATAAAACAGAATGCGACGAAGAAGCTCCTAGCTATTCCGAAGCGTGACTTTAAGGAAAACTTCCGAAAGTTAGAGGATCGCTGGAAGAAGGTTGTGGATCACTGGAAGAAGGTTTTGGATCGCTGGAAGAAGGTTTTGGATCGCTGGAAGAAGGTTGTGGCTTCCAAAGGGGAGTACTTTGAAGGGGATATCATCGCCATTGACCATAATTAACTCATACTCCTGATACACCACAAGTTGGGATACTTTCCGGACCGACCTCGTATATAATTTATAAATTTGCAACCCTGAGGATTCGAACCCTGGAAGACTGCTGACTCACCGGCCTCCAAACATAAACCGAGAGTCCGTAAACTCGCGCAGCCGTCGAGGCCAAACAATACAGGTTTTATAAAACTTCTAGCTTGTGAGTTCTCTGAGAATTTTTTCTCAATCATTCGTAATATTTTTCCAATTATTAACGAAAAGAAATTGTTGAACTGTTTTTGAATTTTCACATCGAGTTCGTCAATTCTTTCTCAAAATTCGCAAATTATTTATGAAAATCCATCAATATCCAATACATTTTTCTCATATCCGAGACCTAGTTAAGACTACCGTTCTAAGGAAAAAGGGCAGTAATTGCAAAAAAAAATCAGCTTAGAAGGGAAAAGACAGCTTCTGCAAAAAAATCGGGATTAACTAAAAATTTCGTAGAATTATAGAAAAGTTCAAGAGATTAAAAAGTTTCTAAGAAATTTTGCAATATTACAGGGATTCATATACGATTTTCAATATAAATTCAAAGATTCCATAACATTATAAGGAATTGCTATCGATTTGACGGAATTTAAAAAAAGTGGAGAGCTTTCCAGAGATTTCAGAGGATTTCAACAGAATTCGAGGATATTTAATAGATTACTGTAGATTTCAAGGGATTTCAAGAGGCTTTTATCAGATTTTATGGGAATTCGCGGGATTTCAGAGAATTTAAAAGATTTCATCATTTTTTAAAGGAATTTTGAAAGTTATCACTGATATCAAATGTTTTACGCGATTTCACTCGTGTTTTGGAGGCTGACTAGGGATTTCATAAGATTTAAAGAATTTTATTAATTACACGGGATTTTGAAGGATTTTAAAGAGTTTAGGGTATTTTAAAGAATTTCAATGGATTTCGAAGAGTTGAAAATTTTTGAAGACATTTCAAGAAATATTGCAGTTTTCACGATAATTTATGGGATTTAAAAGTATTTCAAGGGTTTCGTAGGGATTTTACCAAACCTATGAGTTTTTATATAAGATCTCCGAGGACTTTACAGATTTTATTGGATTATAGAGAAGTTTGAGAGATAAAAAAATTTAGAAGCAATTTGAGTCATTTTGTTAGATTTCAGAAGATTTAAAAGATTTCAAGGATTGTACGAGCTTTTTATTTTGGTCTTTTGATCAATAGAGACTCATGTTTATTTAATCACCAAAAGTCAAACTTAAATTTTCGAATAGGGAATCTATAGATTTCAAGTGATTTAAAAAAATTTGAAAGTTTTCCAGAGATTTCAGAGAATTTCAACAGAATTCAAGAGTTTTTAAAAGATTCCAGTGGAATTCAAAGAAATTTAATAGGATTTTACAAGATTTTAGAAGATTCCAAAGATTTCTTAATTTTTTGAAGGAATTTTGAATGATAATACGGATTTCAAGATGTCTTATGACTTATGTGATGTTACTCGAGTTTTGTGAGATTACTAGGAATTTCACAAGATTTAAAGGATTTTCTCAATTTTAAGAAAAGAATTTCGTAGGATTTCAGAAAATACAGTCGAACCTCCATAATTCGAACAGCAAGGGACCGGCTGAAAAGTTCGAATTATGGAGGTGTTCGAATTATCTGCATCTGGTTTTCTGTATAGGAACGTCAAGGGACCGGAGAAAATGTTCGAATTATGGAGGAATTCGAATTATGGGTGTTCGAATTATGGAGTTTCGACTGTATCAAAGGATATTAAAAAGGAGGCAGGGTTATCAATGATTATTTAAAAGGTTTCAAGGTATTTCAACACATTTCTAGAGAATTTGAGGGAATACATGAAATGAAACAAAATTACATGGGATTTTGAAGGATTTCTACAGATTTCAGGGATTTCAGAGGTTTCACCATATTTGAGGAATTCATAGGATTTCAAAAGAAATGACAAGATTTCAAGGGATTTCCGCGGATTTCAAGGAATTTAAAGAATTCAAGGGATGTAAAAAGTGTGACGAGTTTTCCAGAATTTTTTAGAGGTTTTCAACAGATTTTAGAGGTTCTGAAGGATTTTAACTGATTTCAAAACTTTTAGGGTATTTTAAAAGATTCGAAAGGATTTTAAGATTTTATGGAACTCGTATATTGTATACTACATTTAGAAAAAGATAAACTCTCGTTTAGATATTTTAAAAAAAGTCAGATATGGAGGGCGCCTGTGACGTCAAAGGGGTCGGATTTTCCACCAATCACAGCTTAGGTTACAGTGTCAATTAAGAAATATGTTGTTGTTAAAAGAGGTTTTTGTGAAAGTTATTAGCAGGAATCTCACAAAAATATATTTATGGTAATGCAGTATTTTAAAAGTAAACCAGACTACTCTCCCTACAAGGACTTTATAAGTTTATAGCATAACCTCTTTATAAAAATTTTGGTTAGAAGCCAATTGCGCATTGACTTGAAGATTTGTGAATCCCTGTTAAATTTCATGTCATGTGATTCCAATTTGAATGATTCTTTTCGCGTCTTCAATTTTTAACTAACATGATTCACCTAAACAACGCGATGGATACAATTTTTACAAAGTTATCTGAGTTTAGCTTAAAATGAACTATTGAAAATGTATACTATCAAATTTTGCGAAGCAACCCTATTTATACTGCTATTGGCACTATATTGAATTTCTGAGTCTGAGGCCTGTAATTGAACAGTTCCTTATCATTTAATTGTTTCGTAGTCGCCATAGTTGAATAATTGGAATAGTCTAACCGTAGAATCGATTTTGTTTGATTCAACCAATTCATTAGAGCCCAGCCCTAAGAAATGAAATTTTGAGATAAGCATCCTGCATCTCATCATCATGACTACAGAAACAATACGAATAGTAAATTAGTAAGAATATAAGCAGTGGTATCCTTAATCTAAAAAAGAAAGTCTGTAGAGGAAGAGAGGATGTGGTTCGACCTTGAGTAAATTGAATGTAAAGAACGAGTTCACGTTTCGAGCTCACGATTGTGATTCACGGTTAGATCCATCGCTTCCCTGGCATGGCGTCTCTTGACACGACTGTTGAGCTCGACGGTGAAGAGCCTCGCGGAGAGAATGCGACCAGTCATCGAGTTATTTAATTTTTCGTGGCACCCCCGTCGCGCGTGTTTGCTCAGACCTGCTGTGAGCACAAATTACCTCGCGACCGAATCACCACGCTGGGCTACGCTCCAGCACCATGTAAACGCTCCTCAGGAATGATGCTCTTCCTCCTTTGCTCCAGTCCACGTCATTTGGCCTTACGTGTCAATACTCCTTGGGGACAATGATGGCGTTTGAACGTCACCGATGATACGCGTTATGATGTTGAAAGGTAATCGAGGGGGTGATCATGGTCAGGGTGTCCACTGTACGAAACTGGGAAATGTCCGTCCCACAGTGGGAGAAATCTGGAAATTTCGGTAATAATAATTCAAAACAAATTTAACATGGCAGGTTTTTGCAAATTTCAATGTACTTTAGAGTACAAGCTATGTTCATATTTTCTCCTAGAATCTCTCCGAAAGACTGAAGAAGCACCTACTTACTTTCTTGTTCGCCAATTGGTACTTCAGTGTCCAGTTGATTTTGAAGCTACTATAAGTAAAAAATGAAATTTTTTAACACAGTTTTTATGTTGGACAAATTTAGGCAGAATGGCACTATAATAGGTATATTTTTCAGGATATCTGCTGAAAATTTATTAAGCTATTGTTTGCCTAAATTTGCCCATGTAGTTGTTGTGCAGTGCGGACTTCATTAAAAATGAATATCTTTTTAAGCTTGCGCTATGAGGATTTTGATTAATGTTGATCCTGAATGTTATGATTGGAAACTATTTGGCTAGAGGCTACCTACAACCTTATACATTTAAATAACTGAAATAATTTTAGCTGGAAAATTAAATTTGACTATATTGCATGAATAATTTTCTTCCCCTTTATGAATGACGTCTACTGTAAAAAAAATACAATTCTGACTCTTCGAGGAAAGGTATCAACTTTATTTTTTGACAAAGTAGCATTACAGAAAGTGGTGACACTGTCCAGTCAATCTATAATTTTTTGCGATGGACCATCAACACTGAGCCCATATTGTATCGACCCCCTGAAACGCTTCACACCCAATTATCGAAATTCCCGTTGTACCTTACACCGGATTCGGAGATACGGGACCAAAACGGACATGACGCCGACGTCCGTGATCTAGGCGCGGACGCGTATATACGGTCAGCCTACCTCGCTATCTATATGCTAATCCATTGAGATGGTACCCGCAGATTACACCTCGGAATTAGCCCAGGGATCGGGGTATCAGGGCCGCACAGACAGCTCGACTGTCTCTATGGGTACCTTTATTCCGCCTTATACACGGTACACTACCATCCATAGTTTACCTTTCGCCCTGGACTCACACATCTGAACCTGGACCGTTGGTCGGAACCTCCAAATCGGACCACGTTCGGATATAGTATATACGCTGGTCCCCGTGACTCGGCACATCCAGTTCGTTAGCCCGTGTTAATAACGTTAAAGAGGATGCGATAAACTCGTTAGGAGTCCAAGAACCCACTCTATAAGTCCTGACGTTCATCTCAAAAGATCTGCTGATTTCAGATTCACAGTAGCAAAACCCCAGAAACTTTTTTGCCAAGAGAAACTTATCCCAGAATTATCGTTATAAAATATTGATTCAAAAATTTCAAAGGCTCTGAATTGTTTCAAATATTTCACCTGAATCAATATAAAAATTTAATTTAATAGGCTTATGGAGCTAAAGATCCATGCAAGAACCATATCTCGTAAATTCGATTTAAAAAGAAATAAACTAGGTTCAGCTGATCGAGAAACGAATATAATCTATCTCCTCATACCCCAGTGAATTTATTAGCTTTCGCGATATGATCGCTGCGATGCGGTTTATTTTACTGGGATGCGGCGTACCGAGATGAACACGGTACCTACGAATATTCCTGTCACGAGGTAGGCGTGTGTAATCTGCTCCATGTTCCCTATCCGGACCAAACTCGAGTGTTTGCGCGAAAATATGACAAGCGGGCTATGAATCACCCTCTAGCATGCTCTGGCAAACTAATAATCGTGCCGATCACTAATTTCCATTCCATATGCTCTCTCTCTTTCCTACCATCATCTTTCTCTCTGGCTTGTATTTCTATTCGCTTCTCACAATCCTCATTCAGATCCGCATCTCGAGCTGTTTTGAAATAGCTACTATCTCTATATCTGAAACGATCATAAGGCTCATTACAAAGGAGACATAGATTACAATAGATATGGGTGTGTTTGTAATTTGTTTCTATATCTAATTTCCCTATAGGTATTTAGGATACTTGTCAAACAAACCGAAGACCTCTATTAGCCATCCAGATTTGGGATGTGATAGTTTCATCCAAACTTTTTCAAAAATTGAGATCTCAAGTTTGGTGAATCGCACAAAATCGAATTAAGGATTGAAATGATAGCAACCTATCGCAGTATGAGAATGTATGAGTGGATAGGTAGACATCATGGCCGTCGTTGGGAGGCGTCGCCGAACCAAACGCTGAATCACCCAGCTAGAGTTTTCCTGTCACTGCCAGTAGCATTGCTGGTAGCGTCGAAGGCCCGTTGGAATTGCCTCTTTCTCCCGAAATGAATGCGCGAACGCCCATTAGGGGAATAAATCAGGATAACGCTATCCGCAGAATCACATAATCGATCCCGCTCCCGATGAGAGGAGACGATGCGCTTTGAAATTCCTTTCTGATCAGAGATTCGCTCCACGTGTTGCTCCCTAACGCTCAAATCAAAACCTTGTGGATTCCTCTCTGATGGATCCACCTGGTTTTAGAATAGATACAAATTGTCCTCATCATTTCTTCCTCTTCATTAGATTCCACTTTCTCTAAATAGCTATCTCAGGACCTTTTTCTGGATCAGGAGGTTCCTGAAGATACTCAGCTTACCTGAGCGGGAAATTTCGGCAGACATAAATCGCCCGTAGTCCCTGGCACTATGGACAATCCCCATTCAGCATCCGTGTTTTCAAGGGTATCAGGGTACTTCGCGGTGCGGCGAGCCGCAAAATGTTTGGTTAGTATTCGGCTTATTGGCCAGAGGATGTTCGTATGCTGTTAGCTACGTATGGATGGCCCCCAGGTTATAATAAAGCTAATTCCGCGGTGCTCTCGAGGCAGCTCGTGCCGCAACATGTTTTGCCTCTCATTTCTGACCCTCTCCCCTCTCCGGATCCACTCACGAGCCCCGACCCCTTCATTCATCGTCGGATACTACCATCGTACTCTCGAATGGAGCAGTCGAATTTATTTATAAGCCCGCTTCGACCCTTCACCTCCTTCAGCACACGCCGCTTATTAAAACGTTTCCAACCTTGTGAACTCGGAAGGGCCAACATCCTCTCAAGACCTTTTTCAACCCATGGTTGCTAGTGTCAAAACTTCAACAAAAGCACGTGTCTTGTGCGAGAACTAAAATAAAACATTTGCAAAGTGAATGTTATTGTAAGAAAAGAGGCTTTGATGCCTAATTGGATGAAGGGTCGTTTTTTGAATGTTTTAGTTAAGGTGCCCCTCCATTCATTGTCAAAGATTATTTGTTTTCCAAATGGGAAAATTTTTGTTTTTTTAAATTTTTGCCATCAAAGGCAAGAATAAGCGGCAAGAACATAATCTCGCATTTAACAGCCCATTCTCGCCACGCCTCCACTGACTACTGCAGACATACGTGTGTTTAATTGTCGGTTCTTGCCAGCCGACTTGGGTATACAGGTTAGCGGCACACCCCAGATTAGAATCTCCAATTTAGAGATTGGAATTAGCAATGCGAACTAAGCGTTAATTCTTTAGTTAATATTGTCGATAGAAACTTGCAAAGATTTTTTCTTCTACTGCAATGGAATAAATTCTACAACATATCCAGGGAGTGTTTCAAATGGACGAACTCGTAAAAATGTGTCGGGCAAATATCAAAGAATTGAAAGAAAAAAAAGTAAATGGCCCCACAGAAATTCGTTATCCCTTGATAAACTAAATCACGACCACGCATTAGGACCGATACCAACAGTATCTCTTTTTCGAGGTTCTTAAAAGCATCCAAGTGGAGGGAATCACTCTTGGAATCGCCAAAATGTTAAGTACATCGAACCCTTATCTCGCTAAAATCAGGATTTTTATCAGTGGCATCTCGATGGTTGGGATCGATTCTCGAACGATGCCGAGATATCGTGTTCCAGATCGCCGATGGGATCGCGGAGGGGACACTTGTTTGCTCGTATCTCTGGGGCCGGGTAAGAGATATGCAAATTTTCAACTCCCTCTTGATGCTGCAACCCGGCTGGAAATGCGAACCAACGCAACGGACCAGTCAGCGAAGCCACGGGCCGAGGAACATAATGGCGTGGTTATCAGATAAGCTTATAGGATGGGGGTTAATCGTAATGGCATCGCAGTGGCGTTCCTGTGGGCTCCACCTCAGCTAAGGAAAGTGGTGGTGGTGGAGATGGGTAGCGGAGGCAGAGGCGGAGGCTGAAGGCCCCACCTCGGCGCCTGCTCCCGTCACCGCGTCATTGTTTCGCCGTAATTAATATTTTAATTGAGATCACCAGGAATTAATTAACGCACCGGCGCGATTAAACCCTTCTCTCATCCCCTCAAGCCCCCCCTCACCCTCGGGAGGATGGTCCCGACGTTCGATCGATCGCCTACGTCCTACGAGTCTCTTGTATATCGTAGAGGCTGTTTCAAGGATCGTGATAAAGTCTCGATGCCTCGCTTTGACGTTGCTTAACGAGGCGTCGGCCTGCTGATCGATCTAGATGTAATTAGCTGATTTTTAGATCAACCGAAACCTCCCTGGTGACGAAAAATCTGTTAGTATCATCCTAGAACATAAATCTTTGATGGAAAGGACGAGGCAGAGGTAATCAAATTTCTTCTACTAAAGATGTCATGAGTGGGTTTCAGATTAGAGAAGGAATTAAGGGAGAACTAAAAAAGTTTTCTTGATTAAGATTTATTATTAACTATCAAAACTATGATTTTCAGAATTTTTTTCGGGATAGGCTATTTCTCCGTAAAGAGTTTTGTTGGTTCTCTGCTTTCATCACTGTGGAACTGAAGCAATTAGTTTGTTTTTTAAGAATAGGTTTTTTCTTCATTGTGTTCTTGATTTTTCGGTAACGGTATCATCAGATCAAATCTGATGCAATGAGTTCATCATATGTATGTTGGAACAGACCTATAACTAATATGATACCAAGAAACCAAAAAACTATCCTTAAAGGACAAATATAATCTTGAAGAATTTTAAGAATTTTCGTTCAGGGATAGGCTTGTTCTTCAAGGATAGTTTTGTTGGTTTTAGATATCATCACTTTGGAGCTGAAGCAATTGGTTTGTCATTTAAGAATAGGTTTCTTCTTCATTGTGTAATCAAATTTCTTCTACTAATAAAGATGTCATGAGTGGGTTTCAGATTAGAGTAGGAATTAAGGGAGAACTAAACAAGTTTTCTTGTTTAAGATTTATTATTAACTACCAAAACTATGATTTGCAGAATTTGTTTCGGGATAGGCTATTTCTCCGAAAAGAGTTATGTTGGTTCTCTGCTATCATCACTTTGGAACTGAAGCAATTAGTTTGTTTTTTAAGAATAGGTTTTTTCTTCATTGTGTTCTTGATTTTTCGGTGACGTTATCATCAGATCAAATCTTATGCAATGAGTTTATCATATGTATGTTGGAACAGACCTATATTGAATCAATTATAAACTAATATGATACCAAGAAACCAAAAAACTATCCTTGAAGGACAAATATAATCTTGAAGAATTTTAGAAATTCGTTCAGGGATAGGCTTGTTCTTCAAGGATAGTTTTGTTGGTTTTAGATATCATTACTTTGGAACTGAAGCAATTGGTTTGTCTTTTAAGAATAGGTTTCTTCTTCATTTTGTTCGTATGTATATTGGAACAGACCTATATTGATTCAGTTATTCACTAATGATACCAACAAACCAAAAACCTATGCTTGAAGAACAAATATAATATTGAAGAATTTTTAAATTGTGTTTGGGTATAGGTTTGATCTTCAAGAAGACTTTTTTTGGTTTTGGATATCATAACTTTTGAACTGAAAATAGGTTTGTTCTTTAAGATTATGTTTCTTATTCACTGATAGTTTTCTTGATTTTCTGGTATAAGGTTTTAATCTTATTTAAAATAAAATAATCCATGTTGAATCTATTTTGTATTAAAAGTTTCCTTTCCCGAGACGGACAAGGATTCGGACTTTAATATCCCTTAGAACGAGTCTGGTTCTATAAGCGAAGGCTGCTTTATGTGTGAACAGAAAAACAAAAAAGGAAGGGTCAAAGTTTTTGGAGAGAATCAAGACACGCACTTAAAACTTTTCAAGCTACATTGTCGACGTTGTCTATTCCGATAAAAAGTCGAATTTTCTGCTCCAGCGTTCAGTTTTCTGTTTAAATTTTGGGTTGAATCATTTAAAAATCAGGGAATTATTATTAGATCTGAAGCACCTGCGTTTTCATAAGATTATTGTCTTTGGATTGTAAATTGGATGTAAATTTTCCTAGCTTCTGTATAGTTAGTTTCGTAGCGATTTGAAAATTGTCAGCTTCCTAAAATCAACAGGGAATTGAAAAAAATATCTTAACATGAACTTCTCGTCCTCATAATAGCACAAACTGTAATAAAGTTTAGCGTCTAGTAAGTCAGGGTGGCGACTTGACCGGGAAACCGGGAAAGACCGGGAAATGACCGGGAATTTAATTTAAAAACCGGGAATTTACTTCTGATCATAGCAAAATTCAAGAAATATAATTTCACTTGGAACAGGGAAAGTTTTACATGGAATGGGAATTTTTTAAAGGAATTCTAATTCGGATTGAGAAAAAAGGAATTTTTAAAAATCCCTCTTTCAAGTCAGAATTCGTCACAATTTGAAAGTTCCCTCTTCTAAATTTTAGGTAATAAAAGTGCTTCAAGCAGTTTTCAGAGTAGAAGTAGAATTTCAAAAAAGAAATATTTCTGAATTGTAATAGAAATTTTTTTGTACATTGTTCGTTGCGAATTCATCGTTTTTTAGTTAGAAATTCAACTACTGGGTTAAAAGTTAAACTTTTGTTAAAAATTAATTTATCTTTTTTTGATAAAAATTCAACTATTTGGTTGAAAATTGATATTTTTCATTTAATAATTAAACTATTTGTTTGAAAATGTATGTACTTTGTGGAAAATTCATCTATTTTTGTAGACAATTAAACTTGATGGTTGACAATTCATCTTTTTGGCATAAAATTAAACTATTCCAGTTAAAGATTCATCATTTCAGTTGAAGATTCATCATTTTATTTGAAAATTCACCAGTTTGGTTCAAAATTAATTTCTTTAAACGAAAATTTAACTGTTCCATTCTGAGTTGAAAATTAAAATTTTCAAGTTCGGAATTCCACAATTTGGATAAAAATTTGTCTTTTTAATTGAAAATTTAACTATTCCGATGAAAATTCATGTATTTTGTTAAAAAATCGATTTTTTTGTTGGTAAAAAATTATCTTATTTTTCTTTGAAAGTTAATCTTGTTGTTTAAAAATTCTTCTTTTCGGTTAAAAATTCAAGTATTCCAGTCAAATATTTATTATTTTAGTTGAAAATTCATCTTTTAGGTTTGCAATAAAATTATTTGGTTGAAAGTTAAGCTCTTTTGTTAAAAATTAATTTTTTTTTTTTAGTTGAAAATCCATCGTTTTAATTAAAAATTCATTTCTTTGGTTGAAAAATGAGCTGTTTGATTGAAAATTTGTTTTTTCTTCGGATGTTTTTTGGTTGAAAATTATTTTTTTTTCAACTGAAAATGTAACTATTAATCCAGTTGAATATTTCATAATTTTAGTTCAAAATTCATGTCTTTGGTTGAACATTCATTTTTGACTAAAAATTTGATTATTCAATTTTTGGTTGAAAAATTATCTTTGTTAGTTGAAAATTCGTCTTTTTTTGGTAGAAATTAATCTTCTTGGTTGAAAAATAATCTTTTTGGTCAAAAATTCAATTATTCTAGTTAATGATTCATCATTTCAGTTAAAAATTCATCTTTCTAGTTTGAAATTCAACTATTGCAGTTAAATATTTACAATTTTATTTGAAAATTCATCAATATGTTTGAAAATGTAACTATTATTTTGAAAGTTAGTTTTTGTTGTTGTTAAAAGTTAGTTTTTTTTTTGTTGAAACTAATTTTTTTAACTGAAAATTTAACTTGTTCCAATTGAAAATTCCATAGCTGTTGAAAATTCATCGGTTTGGTTAAACATTAATTTTTTTAACTTGAAATTTAATTATTCAAGTTTTGGTTGACAATTTATCTTTCTTTAATAAAAATTAATTTTTTGGTTTGAAAATTGAACTATTTCAGTTAAAGATTCATTGTTTTAGTTGAAAACTCTTATGTTTGGTTTTCAAATAATTTTTTAAACTAAAAATGTTACTATTCCAGTTTCGATTGGAAATTATTATTTTTTCAGTTCAAAATTTAACTATTTCGTTGAAAATTTGTCTTCTTTTATTAAAACTTCAAACCTTTCTTTAAAAGTTAATGTATTTGGTTGAAAAATTGTATTTTTGGGTAGAAAATGAATCTTTTTATTTAAAATGTAATCTTCTTTAAAAATTCGTCTTTTTGGTTGAAAATTCGAGTGTTCCAGTTAAATATTCATCGTTTTAGTAGAAAATTTATCTTTTTGGTTTAAAATTTAACTATTCCAGATAAAGATTCATAATTTGATTTGAAAATTCATCACTTTGGTTGAAAATTGAACTATTTTATTGAAAATCCGTTTTTTTTGTTGAAAATTAATTTTTTCAACTGAAAGTTTAACTATTCCATTTTTTTGTAAAAAATTGATATTTTTTAGTGGAAAATTTAAGTATTTTTTTCCAAATTCATTTATTTTGCAACGTTTTGCTCTGTTGTGTTAAAAGATGTTTAGAACGAACGTCATGAATTAAAATAAATGTTTGCGTTTTGCGGCAAATATAAATATGTTACTTTGAGTTGACCGGGAAAATTGAAAAACTTGACCGGGGAAAACCGGGAAATGACCGGGAATTTGAAATCGTCCGCCGAATCGCCACCCTGTAAGTCCACATTGGACGCAAAATGTCAATTTTATAAAAATATATTGCAAAAAAAAACTTCAAAATTTCAAATTTCGCGTTAATTTTTTGTCTTAAGTTTTGTATAACAATGAAATTGATCATTATTCAAATTATGTGCATTAAAGATAATTTGTAATATTTCTGAGCTGTTCCTGACGAGAATAAAATAAACAATTTGTGTAGATTTGCCTTTTTTGCTAAACGTTGCGTAAAATCAATAAATATAAACAAATTTAATTTAAAAATCGACTCCACCAATTTTAGTATAAATTTAATGATGATAATTTTGTTTAAGTTCCAATTGTGTTAAGAATTACACACTGTAGACTATTTTCGTAACAGTAAATTCCAGATCCGTCCCACTGTCTCACAAAATTGCAAATTAAATGTAAAAATTAGTTCCGAAAATTTTATTTGAAATATTTGAAACTTCCAATTCCCTTAAGAATTACGGGCTATAGACTATTTTCAGCCGTAAATTCCAGATCCTCCCAGTGTGGCGCCTGATTCCATTAGTTAAGTGAATGAATATATTATTTCATCAATCATTATATTTTTGTTTTCAGATTAAAACATTTACTGGCTTTTTCTAAAAAAAAAATGATTAATTTATGTTCGTTTCAAAACTTTCGAGACATGTTTAAAAATAAATATAATATATACAAGATTTAAATTATATTAACAACATATTAGTTAAGAGCTTAATCGATTCATAGGTATACCTATGAATATATATAGTTGACGTAGATTAATTACTATAATTTTTTTTAATCATAGTTGTCGCCAAAAATGATTATTTTGTAGCAGTCCTTCAGTTTCACAATTCTTATTTTCGTGAATTCGTGCATCAATAACATTATTAGTAATAATACACATTAGCATTAACTCCAAATATTCTGATGGTTTCTGATGGAATTCCAATGTATATCTTTTTTTTTAAAACGCAATCAATTGAGATTTTTAAATAGCAAAAAAAAATTAACATTTTGAGTTTTCTTTGAAAATGATGATAACAGTAAACAGATTATAAAATTTTTTTCAAATCTAAAATTTGAATCATCTTGAAATCGGTCAGAGATTTGGAAAAACTAATAATTACAAAGAATTCAAACTAACCCAATAAAAAGTTTTTAAAAATTCAGCACAATAATACAAATGAATTTTTCACAAAAAGTTGAATTTTCAAACCAAAAATATGCATTTTCCATCAAAATAATTGAATTTTCGACCTAAAAAAAAAAGAAGTGAATTTTCAACTTTAAGAAATGAATTTTCTAACAAAAATGGAATAGCCACATTTTCAGTAAAAAAATTAATTTTCAACAAAAAAAAACTAATTTTCAACAAAATAGTTAAATTTTTAACTAAAGAAACTTATTTTTAACTAAAATAATGAATCTTTAACCAAAAAAATGAATCTTCAACCTAAAAGATGAATTTTCTACCAAAAAAAGATACATTTTCAACAAAATAAATGAATTTTCAACCAATCATATGAATATTCAACCAAGAAGATTAAATGTCTATCAAAAAATATAAATTTTCGACGAAAAATATAATAGTTAAATTTTCAGTTAAAAAATTAATTTTTAATTCAAAAAAACTAATTTTCAATCACAAAAATGAATTTTCAACCAAAAATTTTAATTTTTTAAAAATACATGAATTTTGAAACAAATTTTAAATTTGTAAAAGGACCTTCAACCAAAAAGGTTAATTAGTCCAGAATATTAATCTTCTTGGTAACTAATTCACCATTTTCGTTGAATATTCATTTATTTTGTTAAAAACTATAGAAATTTTTTTTTTAATAGCTGAATTTTCAAGTGAAGAAATTAGAAAAATTCAGTTTCACCAAAAAAAAAAAAAAACGAATTTTCAACAAAATAGTTAAATTTTTAACTAAAGAAACTTATTTTT
>CAKNYM010051293.1:386338-398208 GCA_932195095.1 Andricus curvator
TTCAACCAAGAAGATTAAATGTCTATCAAAAAATATAAATTTTCGACAAAAAATATAATAGTTAAATTTTCAGTTAAAAAATTAGTTTTTAATTTAAAAAATCTAATTTTCAATCAAAAAAATGAATTTTCAACCAAAAATTTTAATTTTTTAGAAATACATGAATTTTGAAACAAATTTTAAATTTGTAAAAGAATCTTCAACCAAAAAGGTTAATTTGTCCAGAATATCAATCTTCCTAGTGTCTAATTCACCATTTTGGTTGAATATTCATTTATTTTGTTAAAAACTATAGAAATTTTTATCTTAATAGCTGAATTTTCAAGTGAAGAAATTAGAAAAATTCAGTTTCACCAAAAAAAAAAACGAATTTTCAACAAAATAGTTAAATTTTTAAGCAAAAAAATTATTTTTTAACTAAAATAATGAATCTTCAATAAAACAAATGAATTTTTAACCCAATAGTTGAATTTTCAATTGGAAGAAAGGGTTTTGTACCTAAACAAATTTTCAACAAAATAGTTAAATTTTCTACCAAATAAATGAATTTTTGACAAAAAAAAGGGAATAGTTAAATTTTCAGTAAAAAATCTAATGTTCAGACAAAAAATTAATTGTCCAACAAAAAAGATTAATTTTCTGCCAAAAAACATCAATTTTTAACAAAATAAATGAATTTTCCACACAAAAAAGTGAATTAGTCACCAAGAAGATTAAGATATGCTACCATAAAAGACAACGTTTCAAAATAATACAGAAATTTTCAACCAAATAGCTGAATTTTGAATATAAATGTTGAATAAAACATGGAATAGTTACATTTTCAATTAAAAAAGTTAATTTACAACAAAAATTTCAAAAAAATAGTTGATTTTTGAATTAAGAAGTTATCAAATCAAGATATAATGGGACAAAACTCGTGGAACCAATGAAAAATTGACAGAATGATTTGAGCAAGAACTTATTTAAATACCTTGTAAATTCCGCACATTTTTCAGTTTTTCTAAAATGTATTCATATTGAAAAATGATAATTTTTAATAGAACTAGCAAAGATTAACCGGTTGTGGTAAGTTTTGGTTTTCAAAATTATTATTTAAATGTAAATAGTGCAATGAAAATATGCAACAATGGTTATTTTTCTTTTATTGTAAAAAAACCATTTTGACTGTTATTTAACAATAATCTGGAATTTTTCTCAGTTTAAACATGAACATAAATAATAGGACATTCTTCTTAATCTTGAAGGTTAAAAATAAAATTTTTATATAAAAATAAACAAAATATTGGAAAATGAACCGAGTTTTTTTCTAAAGAAAGGGTAATTATTGCGCGCGTAGCGCGCACAATGTTCTAAGAGTGGAGAGCGGTCATTAATCTTTTTTCACGGCGAAATTCTCTGCATGACTCAACATTTTTAACATAATCTTTCCCAAACGTCGAAATACTAATATTAATGTTTCGCTCGAGTGAATTATAAATGTTCTAATTCTTTTTTTTTCGAAACAGTGCAACACTCTTATTACTTTTTCGAAATAAAATAGTAACTTCGATTTTTAACGATGACTATGTTAATTTTCGGAATTGAGAACGAATACCTGCATTCTAGAATAAGTACAATCTTAAAATTCAATCTAATTTTTATCGAATTTAGAAACTAAAAGTCTTTCCGTGTGGTTTAATGACCTAGGGAGTGAACAACAAAGTCAACGCACCAACATTTTCGTAAACCACCCCTGAGTAGTTTGGCCCACCCTTACATACCCAATAATTAAAAAAATGGTATATAAGGATAACTTTCCTGCGCAGAAAACAACCAAACACCGTAAACGATAAAAATTCACAAAAAGTCTTTGGACTCCTCAAAAAATTTTAAATAAGGAAACACCCTGCGCAAAAGAAACCAAACGCCCTTATGTATAAAAATCGGGAAAAATCGACCTGACATAGTGTGCTCATTGGGATAAGATCTAAAATTTAAGAATATGGAATATCCATGTCATAAAGTGGGAAGCTGTCTCAAAAAAAAATACAATTCTTTATTTTAGAAATGTTTGATCAATGATAAAATATTTCTTGTTCGTTTGAGGCAAAACATATTTTTTTTTCTTATTTTTAATTAACTGAAGATGTTTCCTAATACTGTACTCAACCTTTATAATAAATTAAGTATTTATTTAAAATATAAAAATGTAATAAAACCTGGAAACCAACTTACCTTTCGCATAAGGCTACTTCTAATTTTAACTGAGATTTCGTCTCAAATGTTGGTAAGATTTTTTGATTCTGGAAACATGCTCTGATAACTGTCTCTTGCTTCTAGATTTGTAAAATTGCAAAAAGAATACTGAAAAATAGTGTAAAATTATTATTTTTTGTTTTTACAAGTTTAACATCAATGTGTGAGCATAAGATATTTTTTCTGGAATCTGAACTCTCTAGGCGTAATTCCAGTAGTACTAGGAAGCATTTTCAGTTCATGCAAAAGAAGACAAAAATTTGTTTTGCTTCCAACGAACAAGAAATATGCTACTTTTCCTACTTTTTACCAATACTCATTACTTAAACATTAATGCGCAGGCACATATATCGATGCTGTATACAACTTTTGCTCTGTATTCTGATCATAAAAAAATATTTTCGGTATGAAAATACTGATAAATAACGGACTTTTCCTTATTTTGTCGTTTACCATCGTTGGACAAACTAATGACATTTTGCTTCCTCATAGAGGAAGCTTTATAATGGTAACATTTTCCAAAATTTTTAAATTCATTTAATTGAACCTTCCCCAATTTAAAAATGTCTAATACAATGTTCTAAGCAATTGTCCGGGTGTGTGTGTGTGTGCATGTGTGTGTCGATGTGTGGATGTCACGCTTTTTTGTGAACACGATAACTTGAAAACGGTCGCAGATAAATTGATGCAATTTGGAGGGCTTATTTTCCCGACTAATATCTTGAAACTGACCGAAGGATTTCTAAAAATATTTGTTGCATTTTTTCTGAGCACTTAATAATATTTGAAAAATCGGTTTTTTATAGTAAAACTTTTTTCATTGACATAATTCAAAGTTGAAATTTAAGAATTTTAAATTAGATTAAAATCAAATTCAAAATCCCATTTAACGTCCAATAATCAAGTTAATGTATAGATTCCTGAAAATAAAACAAGATTCAACGATCAAATTTGGACAAACACCACAAAATGCTCCTATTGCAATTCCTAAAAACAAAGAAATTTGTTTGTTTGCACAAAAATAAAAAAAGAGGAAAGAAAAATGAGAAGGCAACCAACCACATCCCCTTCCTTCTCTTTTTTACTTCTTTCGTCTTTTTTATTTTTATTATTATCAAATCACAATATGAAAGCATGCAAAATATTTACCAACGTTTCGGTGCTCACACAGTAAATATTGTGCATGCTTTCATATTGTGATTTGATAATAATAAAAATAAAAAAGACGAAAGAAATAAAAAAGAGAAGGAACGGGATGTGGTTGGTTTACTTCTCATTTTTCTTTCCTATTTTTTATTTTTGCGCAAAGAAACAAATTTCTTTGTTTTTAGGAATTGCAATAGGAGCATTTTGTGGTGTTTGTCCAAATTTGATCGTTGAATCTTGTTTTATTTTCAGGAATTCTATACATTAATTCAATGTTGATGCAAGAATATAAAAGATTCCTTGGTAGGAGACGAATCGATTGACCTATACTATTAATATATTTTATTGAAGCGTAGGGAAGTTATGGTAATTTATATATTTTAAAAATCGGTTTTTCATAGTAAAACTTTTTTCATTGACATAATTCAAAGTTGATGCAAGAATATAAAAGATTCCTTGGATAGAGACGAATCGATTGACCTATAATATTAGTACATTTTATTGAAGATTAAGGAAGCTATGTTAATGCATAATATTTGAAAATACGGTTTTTTATGGTCAAACTTTTTTCTTCAATATAATCGAAAGTTGATGCAAGAATATAAAAGATTCCTTGCTTCGAGACGAATCGATTGACCTATAATATTAATATATTTTAATAAAGCGTAGGGAAGTTATGGTAATTTATATATTTTGAAAATCGGTTTTTTATAGTAAAACTTTTTTCATTAACATAATTCAAAGTTGATGCAAGAACAGAAAATATGTGTTGATTCGAGACGAATCGATTGACCTATAATATTAATACATTTTATTAAAGAGTAAGGAAGCTATGGTAATGCATATTATTTTAAAATACGGTTTTTCATAGTAAAACTTTTTTCTTCAATATAATTCAAAGTTGATGCAAGAATATAAAAGATTCCTTGGGTCGAGACGAATCGATTGACCTACAATATTAATAAATTTTATTAAAGAGCAGGGAAGTTATGGTAATTTATATATTTTTAAAATCGATTTTTATACTAAAAATGTTCTAATTCTCATAATTTAAAGTTGATGCGAGAATAGAAAAGTTGTGTTGATTCAAGACAAATCGATTGATCTATAGCATTGATACATTTTATTGAAGAGTAAGGAAGCTATGGTTATCCATAATATTTGAAAACACGGTTTTTTATAGTAAAACTTTTTTGACTAGCATAATTCAAAATTGATGCAAGAACGGAAAAGATTCCTTTATTCGAGGAAAATCGATTGATCTATAATATTAATACACTTTATTGAAGAGTAAGGAAGTTATGATCATTCGTAATATTTGAAACATCTGTTTAAAGCATTTAAAAACTTTTTTCATCGAAATAAATCAAATTTGATGTATGAATAGAAAAGACGTTTTGATCATAAATTTCCAAATAGAGTAATTCTGACAATTTAAAAAAAAAATCCAGCTGGAAAAATTATCATTTCAAATTCAGAATTTGATTTGTCTGATTTGTCTTTGTATTTCAAAAACTGTTTGTATTATTTTGTAATTTTGTATTTTTTGTAAATTTCTATTTTGAAATTGATCAAAATATAAGAACCATATAATTATAAATACAAACAAAGTGGAAACACTTGAGATCGAATTCACAGCTAGTTTGATTTATTTTTTGTTCCTTTGAAGGGAATAATTTTGGCACTTAATAGCAACTTTTCATCCTTATTCTAAAGGTAAAAAAAATAATTTTGTTTTCCTTAAGGGAGCGTCTATTAATTACGTAAGAATCTTACGAATCCTCAATTTGAGGGGGGGGGGGGATTTCTTACGTCAGTTTCTTCTTTTTAATTATTTTGTTTAAAATATGCTAATTGAAACCAGTTTTGGCTGTTAAAATTACTTTTTATACTGTTATACACAATCCTTTGAAATCCCTTGAAGTCCATTGAAACTGTATAAATCTTTGAGAATCCGCAAAATCTTTGGAAATACTTGAAATAGCTTGAAATCTTTAAAATTCCTTAAAATCTAAAAAAATCGCTTCAAATCTTATGAAATCCTGTAATATTTTGAATCTTTTGAAATCTCTTAAAATCCTTTGGCATCTCATGAAATATCGAAACCCCTTTTAGTCTCTCTAATGCGTTAAAATCCCGTTAAAGCCTGTGAAATCTTAGCAAACTGTTGAAATCTCTCCAAATCCTTTAAAATCTTCGAAATCCCATTAAAATCCTCTGGCATATTTCCAAATTCGTTAAAATATTTCGGTATCTCTTGAAATCCTTGTAAAATCCTTTGAAATCCCGTGACTCCTTTTGAAAAAATAATAGAAGCTCTAAAAATCCCTTAAAATTTCTCAAAAACCCCTAAAATACCTTAACATTCTTTGCAATTCTTTAACTTTGTAGTCCTTTGAAATACCTTAAAATCCCTTGAAGTCGGTTGCGATCCTTTCAAATCACCTGAATAATTTTCCAGATAAAATATTTTTCAAAAAGGTCAAGGTCATTCTTCAAGTAACTTTTAACGAGGAATACAGTAGTGACCTTGAATTTGACCTTGAGCTTGACCTTCAAGGTTATTTCGCGGCTTAACCTTCAAGGTTTTTTCAAGGTCAACTTTGTTTTTTCAAGCGGGAACCCCTATCTTTGACAACGGCAATCGAAAGAGCGGGAAAATTTGCGTCCAAACATGTACTCAGGTCGTGAGTCAAGGGTGACCTTGAACTTCAGCTGAAGGTTATTAGGCTTGACCCAGGTATGGGGCGGGTCCAATCTGTACTGCTGCGGCTCAGGTGTTTACGAAAAACGTCGAGGTTTTTCTTGAAGTAACTATTAACGAGGAATCTAGTGATGACCTTGAATTTGACTTTTAGCTTAACCTTAAAGATGATTTCAAGGTCAACTTTGTTGAAGGTCAAGCTCAAAGTCAAATTCAAGGTCACCACTGGATTCCTCGTTAAAAGTTACTCCAAGAATAACCTCGACGTTTTTCGTAAACACCTGAGTCGCAGCAGTACAGATAGGACCCGCCCCATACCTGGGTCAAGCCTAATAACCTTCAGCTGAAGTTCAAGGTCACCCTTGACCTATGACCTGAGTACATGTTTAGACGTAAAATTCCCCGCTCTTTCGATTGCCATTGTCAAAAATAGGGGTTCCCACTTGAAGAAACAAAAGTGACCTTGAAATAACCTTGAAGGTCAAGCTCAAGGTCAAATTCAAGGTCACCACTGGATTCCTCGTTGAAAGTTGAAAGTTAAAAATATTTCACCTGGAAAATTATTTAGGTGTTTCGTTACTCTTTGGACACCTGAAATATAAAATCTTACGTCATAAGTGGGGTCGGAGGGGGTCTATAATTTCAAAAATCATCCTTACGTAAGTAATGGATGTTTCCCAAAATAATGGAGAATATCAGAAGCTCTGACCATATCGTGTGTAAACACTTCCTCCCACGCTCACTCTAATCTGCGTATGAACTATAAAATCTATACGCATAGTCAACGACCCACTATCAGAACCTTAATCCCTGCCGGGCCAGGCAATAACGACAGCTTATTGAAAATACGATTGTTGAATCACTGATGGAGGATAGCGGGTGACCCATGCATATAATAAAGCCCGATTTCACTGTGTACGTGTTCTCGTACATGTTTATATAGAAGAGATCCTCAGAGAGCTGAGAACGCACCTTCCTTACTGTACCACCTGACTCTACGGGGGGTCAGTGGTTTTCATTTCTCCATAATACAACTTCTTCAATAACTTCTCCATCAAAATATTATTCCTTCTTAGTTTCTTCTTGAACATCTTTCACTTTTAATTAAGTTGTTCAAACCTTCCCCTGTCACACTTTCCCTTCTCTATTCCCCCTACATTCGCCTACCTCCCCTCCTCTCACTTTTCTCTCCCTCCTCCACAGCTTCTACCTCCTATACTTCCCCCTCTTCTCTCTTCCCCAGCTAACACTCATCTTTCCCTACTTCCCTTCCTCAGTCCTTCCCCTTCCTCACTCAACATTATTTCTAACTATTTCAACTACTTTCCCTCTTCTCATTTCCCCTCATTTCCCTCTTCTAATTTCCTCTCGCTTACCCTCCCCCCCGCCATTTCTCCTCATTGCACATACTTCCCTCGCTCTCTCCTCATTTCTCTTAGTTTTGTTTTTCCATTTCCCGTCATTTCCCTTATTTCCCTTACTTTCCCTCCCCTCATTTCCCCTCATTTCTCTCCTCTCACTTCCTCTCACTTACCTTCCGCGAAAAAAAGTACGACGGACAGACGTACACCCGAACGAAACTACATGGGTTTCTGCCCGGCCAGGGTGTCTAGCGTCCTGGAAATCCTTGAAAACCTGGAAAAGTCCTTGAATTCTTTTTTACCTGGAAAAGTCCTTGAATTCTTTTTTACCTGGAAAAGTCCTTGAATTTTGCACATGTTCCTGGAATTTGTATTCCCTTAATGAAAAGATAGGTTTGACTGAGTTATCCCACAATATTTGTACAGTGTAGCCGTGGCTTAGGAAAAAAACCCGGGGAAAGTCAGGGAATTTTATTGGTCTACCCTGATATAATGTTCTTGAATTCATCTTTTTTTGTAGAAAATTAAATTATTTGCGTGACGGTTGAACCAGTTTAGTAAAAAATCTTTTTTTGTTGTTGCAAATTCATCATTTTAGTTAAAAATTCATCTTTTTGGTTGAAAATTCATTTTTTTTGTTGAAAATTAATTTTTTTAAATCAGCTAGTCCAGATCAAGATTAATTATTTTTGTTTAACATTTATTTCGTTGGTTGGAAGTTTAACTAATTTGTTGAAAACTCTTTTTTTTTTGTGAAAAACCTAATTTTTTTAGCTGAAAATGTAACTTCCATTTTTGGCTGAAAATCGATTTTTTTAAAGTTAAAAATTGAACAATGTACCCTGGTAATAGTTGAACTACTTTATTGAAAATTGATTTTTTTGTTCGAAGATTCATCTATTGGGTTGAAAATTGAACTATTTTATTGAAAATTCGTTTTTTGTTGTGGTTGAAAACTGATTTTTTGTTGTTACAAAATTAATTTTTTTAACTAAAAATGTAACTATTCCATTTTTGGCTGAAAATTGATTTTTATAAATTGAAAATTCAACTTATTGTATAAAAGTTGAACCACTTTGTTAAAAATTAATTTTTTTCTTTAGAGATTTATCTCTTAGGTTGAAAATTGAACTATTTTATTGAAAATTCGTTCTTTTTTATTTAGAATTAATGTTTCAACTGAAAATTTAACTTTTCCATTTTTTGATGAAAATTGATCTATTTAGTTAAAAATTTGTTGTTTTTTTTTTGTTGAAGTTCATATTTTCGTTTTGAAAATGCAAGCGTTTTTAAAAAAACTCTTCTTTGGCTTAAAAGTTTAACAATGTGGATGAAATTTTTTTTTCTGTCTTGACTGAAAAATCTTTATTTCTTGAAAATTCGTCTTTCTGATTAGAAAATTTGAATTCTGGGGATAAGTTGACCTATATTGTTAAAAGCTTTTTTTTAAGTTTCATCATTTTAATGGAAAATTCATCTCTCTAATTGAAAATTGGTAACTATTTTGTTGAAAATTCTCTTTTGCCGATGTTGAAATACCAACTATTTAATTTTTGGTTGAGAATTCATCATTTTGTTAAAAATTCCACTTTTCTTGTTAAAAATTCACCTGTTTTTGGTTGAACTTTAATATTTCTTGTTCAAAAATTCGACTTTTTGGTTGAAAATTCAACTGTTTTGTTGAACATTCGTCTACTTGGAGGAAAAATTGGTCCCTTTGGATTCAAAATTCACCTTTTTTTGTTAAGAATTAAACTGTCTTCTAAAAAATTCAATTATTTTGTTGAAAATGCAACTGTTTGAAAGTTAATTCTTTTTGGTTGAAAACTCTCCTAGTAACTGTTTTGTTAAACGTTCGACTTTTTTGGATAGAAAATTCATCTTTTTTGGTAGAAATGTCATCTTTCTTGGTTGAAAATGAACTTTTTTTGACGAAAATTAATTGAAAATTCATCTTTTTTGGTAGAAAATGCAATTCTTTTCTAAAAAATTCGTCTTTTTGGATAGAACTTTCGTCCCTTCGGATTCAAAATTTATCTTTGTTACTAGAAAAGTCATCTTTTTAATTGAAAATTTATTTTTGTCGAAATCTTTATTTGAATCTATCTTTGATAAAAAATTTAACTATTTTCTTGAAAATTCGTTTCTTTTGGTTGAAAATAAAACAATTTAGTTGAAAATTCGTCATTCATGGATGAAAATTAACTTTTTTTTTCCGAATTCATATTTCGGACTTCAAAGTGAACGGTCTTCTAAAACATTTGACTTGATGTGGAAAATAATTGTAAATTCAACTATATTTTGTTGAAAATTCGTAGTTTTTGGTTAAATTGAACTGTTTCTGATGTAAAATTAAAATCTTTTTTTTTTTTTTTTTTTGAAATATCAACTAATGTAATTTTCGTTAAGAATTCATCTTTTTCGGTTGAAATAAAATTTTTCAAACTAAAAACTCAACTATTGGTTGGAAAGTCATGTATTTTCTTGAAAATTCCTTGCTTTTTTTGGTTTAATTCAATTTTTTTTTACTTAAAATGCAAATATTTTTCGGTTGAAATAACAGCTACATTTTTTTTTGTTTAGAATCAATTTTTTTTGGTCGAAAAGTTATCTTTCTTGGTTGAAAAGGAACTTTTTGGTCGAAAAGGGACTTTTTTGTTGAAAATTCATCTTTTCGGGTTTCAAAGTCAACGGTATTCTAAAACATTCGACTTTTTAAACTGAACTTTTTTGGTTCAAAATTCGACTATATTCACGAAGAAAAAGGATCCGTATTATTTACAGCACGATCAGTACACATTTGAACAATGTGACTTTTCAGTAGATTTTATATGAACTTCAGTTAAATCTACTGATTTTCTGTGCATTTTACTGATAGATTTAACTGAACTTTTTGCCAAATCTTCTAAAAAGTCATGTCCATATTCATTCTGCATGTTGTTGACTATGTACGAGTAGTATATTTCGAATTGATAAAATCTTAAGAATTTAAACTGATTCACATCGAATTTATTCCCCTATTTTCATGAAAATTTACCCTATTTCCCCTGTTTTGAGTTCATTTTGGGCTCTGAAGTCTGCCAATTGAAAGATTCTTAAAAAATATTTGCAGATCTTCTTAAAAGTCTGATTCTTTATCGATGGATTAATTTTTTAAGGCGATTGGATAAAGATATCCTTTGGGGGAATAATGAATTTGCGAATCATGCATTTGTGGCGTGGCTTACGAGGACTCAGGATCACCTTTGGACATCTGATATGAGCACCCCATGAGGCCGTAACCGTGACGAGTGAAAATACAAACAGTTTAACAGGGATGAGTAGTCGTTTAGCGTTCCATGGGATCAGACCTTCTAGCCTCTCTCTTTCTCCTCTCGATATCTTTCTCTGATCTCACCTCACCTCTAAGAGGGGACTCTTGCATCAGCTTTCTTCGTAAATATTTATTCATAAATACACCTACTCTCGCGGGATACTAGGTAATTAATTAATCACGCGTGAGAATCGAAAGCAAATTATCAGTATTTTCGCAAAAAACGTACTTGGGTTTAGAGAAAGGTAATTAGGAATTCCCATATATGATCAGGTGTTGAATTATGTTTCTTAAGGTCTTTCATAATGCTTCAATTTCTTTAAATATGTGCTGCGCCACACTAGGAACCGCCAAATCAGCCAATATTCTGACATCAGCCATAATTATAATATTTATATAATTTAGTCATGAAAATAACTTCTATTTTACAAACACTGAACACTGAGAGTGAACTGACGCAACGTGACGCAGTTATACAGCTAGGCCGTTACAGAGAAAGCCTAAAGTTCACCTTCAGTTCTCTTCCAAAATTAGTTACAAGATCAATCATGGGAAGTACTTTAGTACATCCTTAATAGGCATAGAAATTTTTTTTCAACATTTTTTTCTAAACACCAGGGATATTGAATTTTGCCCCATTTGGGGAATCACCCATAAGCTTTCACCTATCTTGTAATTTAAGAGATAATTAAATTGGACAGATTTATTGACAAGACCAAGCATATCTAAAATTCATCTCGAGAGAACATGAATGCCACCTAATTCGTATGTATTTTTGAATAATAGTATACATGTCAACATGAACTTTACAAGAAGAATGACTAGCAAAATTGTGGAGTATGTAGTCCTCTATTGTAGACACCCGTTATGTTGGCTCCGAACAGTTTACGATGGCAGTGGTTGACAGGGGTTGCGTAAGTCGAGGTCCAGCGTCAGAAAATCAATTATTGGATCCGTATATCAATCTGATCCTGACGGCAGGAGCACCATCATGCTACTTTGGTCTCCCGCTGTTTTACGCATTCTCTCCCAACTCCCCCAACTCTCTTTCCATCAAGTGCACTTCATTGGCACTCTATATAGGTCTATTTTATGCATACACACATAA
>CAKNYM010051294.1:0-29219 GCA_932195095.1 Andricus curvator
TTAAGGTTATGTCAAAAACCTGACGTGATGGGGTAAAATGGACTTCGAATTCAGTTTCAACGACCCCAAAAACATATAATAAACATGTGCTGACCCCCAGGCCAGAAAAACATTTTTTTTGTGTGGCTGTGTAATGGTACGTTTTCACAGGAGTAGTCAACCCTCCTAAAAATAAGGGTCTTTATGTTATTGCATTCTTAATGCAAAATATATGTCGGTATAAGCGTTCCGAGAGTAAAATTTAAAACGTATCTTGTGATTCATTTCCCAAAAGCAATAAATTAACTGTAAGGATAAATCACCCCTTGCAATAATTTTTTTGTCAGAAAGAATCTGACGTTTGATTGATTGAAAAATTCCTATTCGTTCTTGAGATATTAAAGAAAAACTATTTTTGGGGGTAAAGTTTAAGGGTGGTTGTCACCCCTTAGTTAGAAAAATTAGCACGTAACAAAAAATACGTTTCTACTATTTTTGTATGTATTACAACATATTACAGAATGAAGAAAATCGGCTAGGGTACTTTCCTTGTTAGTATCTCATCGACCGCTACAAGAATAGAGCGAGTTTCGACTAGAGTTTGAAAATTCTCGGTAACATAAAATTGGATAATGTAATAGAGGAACTTGCCGGTAAGTTACCGAATATACGAGAATTCACGAGAAAGTAATTTGAAGAATTTTGAACCAATTATACCGTCTTCCGGTAGCGGAAAGTTTTCATCAATAATATGAAAGAGGTGTTTCCTTCCGAGATAATTCAGATATGTTGCACTGTTCGATTTATGTTAGTCAATAACCATCACAAAACTTTTTATAAATTGATGAGTCGGTTGATTTAATGGTAGAGCTGATTCTTTCATCAGATTGAGTGAAGATCCAAAATCTACTAGTAATCTGTATTTTTTCCATGTGCTCTTCTTCCTTGTATGGATTGCAACTGTCCAGATATTGCTTATATTCAGCCATTTTTTCGTAGTCTTATCTGTTCTTGAATCTCCTCTTACGTCATTTCTTAATTCTCTAAGTAATTTTCCTCTTCTTCTTGTTCCCTTCTTGTCATGATTTGAGTTTCAGGTGGTAGTTTTTGGTTTTGGGTGTTCTGCAAAGTTTTGTGGCTCAACGTCGCATTGGGCTGCAAAGTGTCCTATTTTCCGAATTTATGACACTTTATTTGCCATCAATTGGCTAGTAGAATATTTTGGTTCGGCTTTTTAAATGATAACGGAGTTGTATTCTCCTTAGGCCTAGGTATAGATGTTCATATTTGTCGTCGCAGAAAATGGGGTATAGTTTTATTCGTAATTGGTTTCATTATTTTATTTCTGTTTTTCTCTTTAATCCGTATTTCCGCCTCGAATGCTTCTTGAAGAGCTTCATTCAGATTTGATGGTTTTATCGGCCTTACTTGGCCTGTAATTTCGTCGCGTTGGTTCGTAATATACATTTTAACTGCAGCTTTTTCTACCATGTTTAATGCAATTTTTCTTTCCCTTCCTAAATTATGTTCACATTGTTATGAATGAGTCAGTTCATTGTGAGCAATCCTAAAGCGTTGACCATCAATTTGTGCACTTTCAAATCCTTGTCGCACATTTTCTTATTTGGTTTTACCTAATTGTACTGAAGTGGTTATACGGATATTCGATTTTAAAGCTGTATACAAATCCTCATAATTGTTTATTTGTATGTGTCTAATTGCTCTGTTTGCATCGCCTATAATTTTTTCAGTCAAAATGTAGTCTAAGAGTAAATTTGGGTTATGATATGGAAGTTGTGCTCGTTTAATATATTTAATAAAATCACTGAATCCTACATCGTCGCTTCCATTCAATCACGAGGAGCTACTCACTAAGAAATCTTAGATTGCTGCGCGGGAAATATTAAGAGAATTCTTGGAGAAAATCTTGGAAATCTCTCAGCAATCTAGTATTCTTGAAAAAACTTGGAAATCTTTGGCCAAGTGTGTGCCGAGGTGAGGTGTTGTGGAGCATTCCGACATACGCCTATGCGTGGAACAAACAGCCGACTGAATCCGAAAGCTGCCGAGTTTAGCCGAGTCTGTAGAACCCCACGTGAGTTCTGATCGCGAGCAGAGTCGGAAATCTCGGAACTCCCGGCAATCTCGACGAAATCTTAAAAGTTTTGATAAAAATTCAATACAGTTGACACAGTTGGCACTTTCTTCACAATGGAGACCGTTGACTCCTTAGTGCGTGGATCAATACGTCTTGACGTTGAGTTTTCTGCTTGGCTGCTGCGTTGCGTTACTACGTGAATAACTGCTTTCCCGTCTTTTGTTGAGACTTATCGCAGTTTGTTGCATGCTCTAAGACATTACCGTCTTTATGACGTTTTCAATATGTGTTTATTCCCTTGAGTTTTTTAGAAAAAATAATCTTTTGTAGTGAAGGGCTGATATATCCACCCTAATACATTATTTTCGGTACTTACTCGTCTAGGATGAGTATCGATCAGCGCTTATAAAACTTTCTACTAGTCATACATACTGCGTGGCTTGTCAAGAAGTACATTAGCAGATGCGTAATGGATGCGGTTTTTACATTCTATTGATTATTCTTGTCGTTAGTTACAAGTATTATATATAGATTATTATTATTATATCATTTAGAAGAAGGGTACATAACAAGGGACACAATCCAAACTAATAATGAAGACTCTCTACCAAGATAACTACGGGGAAGCATTACTCTATCCTGTATTCTGTTTATTACTTATCATAAATCTAAACATTTAGCAGGGGTGACGAATCCAGCCAGGGAGCATCGTGCGATCCCTCAAATGTCAGAGATCCATTTATTTCATGTTCACGATTGACTTTTGGTTATTGCAAAATATGCAACGTGACAATGCATATGCTCGAATGAATGAAACTGTGAATTCTGTAGCAAGTTCTGCGCATTCTCAGTATTTAGAATTAAAAATTCATCCATTTCTATTTGTTCTTACAGAATTAAGTTCGCAAGGCGAATCACCTCCTAGACTTCCTCCTAGGAAGAGGTGGCAGTCTTCTTCAGGCCAATCTTCGACCCACCAAAGCCAACAAGCTGTATATGGTAAGTAACTTTCTTGTTAAAGTAAATCGTTACAGATACGTTACACAGCAAAAATATAAACTCGTTGCAGTTACGACAAGTCCCATATAATAACAGTTTCGCGGGGTGCCTCGCACTGACCTTGTTATTAAATCGGTACCCTCGAAGTATAAACAGTCAGGGCCGCCTGAACCCTTTCCATAATATTGCGCAACATACTCGACTGAGTACTCGCGCATGCGGTCCTTCCAAGGCGAAAGTCGCAACCGTCCCTCGCCCTCCCCCTGGGAAACTGCATGATCCAGCAGTTCTAGGAATTACAAAACCGGACCGCCTTCTATGGCACATGGAGTGTAATTTAAAAAATAAATTGTTTCTTTGCAAACTAAATGACTTTTACTTTGTTTTATAGCACAGTACTGTAAACTTCACAAGAGTTGCAACTGTCTTCTTTCAGCACCTGTTGCACACGATATTTATTGTAAAGTTTCCGCCTTATGGGAAATTGCTAAATATGGAAAATTTTCGGTAATTTATCAGTAATTTATCAGTCATTTGTGGTATGTTATCACTTCGAGTTTGTCCAATCACTATTCGCTACTGACAATCTGTCTCTCAAGCGGCAAATCATAATGAACTTAGGTTATGGTTCCAGCAGTCCTGGAAAGTAATTCTGAACCGAAATGCGCAAGCGCAACAGCCGGAAAAAGTAATCTGGCTCGAACTGCGCACGCGCAGGAGCTAGAAAAAGTCTTTTTATAACTGCTTTTTACTACGGTTTATGAATTGGTCACTTCCCACATGCAATACATACCTCGAAAAGCGAACATTTCGTGCATGCGTTACAAAAAGATTTTTTGGTCTGACCCCCCTTGAAAACGCGCCATTCGCACACGCGCACTCCGCCGCCGCGCAGACATTAAACTTTACGCCCGCTACATGAAACTTTACGCCCGCTACATAAAACTTTACGCCCGCTGCACATATACTGCACCATGTAAATGAGAATATGGAGGAAATTATCTTTAGTTTAAAAAAATTATATCGCTGGACCCCACAGTCTCCCTTCTGCAAAGTACGCTATTTCTTCGTTGCGCTTATAATCTAAAATTGTCAAGTACACCAAACATCCTCTATCTGCTTCACATGCTTTTTTTCAAGGACGGTAGGACAAAAATGTTCGTGTGTATCAAGGGCGTGCGGCTGTTGTGCCTTCTTTACGCCCTTGATACTCCATGTACTATTATATCAAGAAAGATAAAAAATTAAAACCAAATTGTTGAATTTTCAAGCAAAAAGACGAATTTTCTACGTAATATTAAAATTTTTAACCCGAAAATATGAAAGAATGAACGAATGAAATAGATGGATTTTTTACCAAGAAGATTGACTTTTTACCAAAAAAATACATTTTTGCAACAAAATACATGAATTTTCAATAACCTAGATACAGTCTCAAGAAAGTTGTTAAATTTTTAATCAAAGTGATAAATCCTCAAACAAAATAATAATTAATTATTTACAAAGAGTGTCGTTCAATCTTCAAACAACAATTAATATATGAACCAAAAAATAATTTTATTTCCAATAAAAATCCACAAGAAAATTAAACTTACAATCTAAACTTTTTTCAAAAAGGGAAACAAAATTTCAATCAATTTATTAAATATTCAAATAAAACAAACGTTTTATCAACCTATAACTACTCTTCAACCAAGAAAGAAAAAATAAAGTTGAAATTTGTCTACAAAGGATTTTATGTTAAGAGAATTTCAGCCGAAGGGTGAACATTTATTTCTTTGATTGAGAGTTCAATTCTTAATTGAATGTTTATCTCTTTTGTTAAAAATTTGGATGTTTAGTTTGAAAATTTATCTTTTTTGGTCCAAAATGCAACTGTTTGATTGAAAAATAATCAGTTCTTGTTTTTGGTTCAAAATTTAACTACTTTGTTAAAAATTAATTTTTGTTTGGTTGAACGTTCATCTTTTGGTTAAAAGTTCAACTCTTTTGATTGAAAATTCATCTTTTTTGGTAGAAATTTCCTCTTTTTTGGTAAAAAATGCAACTGTTTGGTTGAAAAATAATCTGTTTCGATTGAGGATTCAACTCTTCTATTGCAACTTCATTTTTTTGTTAAATTCAGCGATTTTTTATTAGGGATTAAAATATTCTTTATTTGAAATATCAATTATTACATTTTTTATTGAGAAATTAATCTTTTTTGTTTGAAAATTCTACTGGATGGTAGAAATTGAAATACCTTTAACAGCTCGTTGTTGACAGAATACGGGTAGTATCTGACGCGAGATCTGACGTTAGGAGAAGAAGAGAGGTGGGTCAGAGAAAATGAATAGTTTTTCTCATACCCATCTTGACTGAACATAAATAGCTTCGAGGAGCTTTGCAGTGCCCTAATAACAACTGAGGAGGAATGCCCGCCTATCACTACCGAAGAGGTGAAGAAAGTCATGTAGAACTATTCCGCTTTAGTATCAGATGATATCAAGAGTATCGGGTGCAAGAAGTTTCCTTCGAACAACCAGAATCTGGGCCACATTTTCACCTCATATCTAAAGTCGATAGGGCCTATTCTGGAGAGGTTGGTGAAAGGACGCACAGCGCCCCTCCCGTAAACGGGCAACTTGTCCGAAGCCAATAACTACAGGTCTGAACACGCTGTATAAGATCTTCGCAGCTGTCCTTAATGACAGGATTATTCGGACTGCCGGACCTGTGTGGCGAGAAATGTACGAATAACGCAACTCAAAGAAAGGCATAGCTGGATATCGGGAGAGCCTGCTCATCGATAGATGCATCTGTACAGACGCAGCATCCTACCAACGCTGCTTATCGATGGCCTCATGTGAGATTGGAATGGAGTCTGGGCTAGACAAGTTCGGCAAGATTCATTTAAAGTGAGAACAAATTACTGGCATATCCGAGGACCCTAAGCTCGTCGACAAATGCGCTGTATGACACCTTGGAGCTGTAGAGACCTACACATTCTGGCCGTGCCACGGAGCCGCATTTAGGATATGAAATCTATAAGTGATGCTCTTTGGTGCAGATACAAGTGTCTGATCCGACAGATTTGGTCATCCGAACTGTCTGCGAAAAATAAAGTATCTGTGCCGAACATGCTTGCCGTTTGTAGTGGTTCCATGTACGAAGGACGAGCTCAGATCCCTTGACATCGGGAGACGAAAGGTTATGCACATGCACAAAGCCATGCACCTTTAGTCATCTGTTCCACGACTTTATATCTCACGTTGTCAAGGCGCTCGTGGAATACAGCACATATAGTCGCAAATGGACGAGACCTCTTTTTAAAATGTTCGGGAAACACAAAGAGGTGGGCAAAGAAGCGCTTCTGTACAAAGCAGCGAAATCTATCAAAGATTATTATCCATCTTGAGTACTCACTCCTCAAGGCTCGGATCAAGAAAACACAGGAGAAAAACTTCCGCGAATAGTTCCTCTACAGGAAGATGCACGACATCCTCCAAAATGTGAAGGATCAGTCGATGTCGTTTAAGCTAACGTTTGCTTCTCTCGCAGAGCGTGTCCCCGAGCACCTAAGACACATACTAACTGGCTGCTAAGAAAAAGCCTAGATTCTGAAACTTAAATTCTTTCCTTACAAAACCTATCTCTTCCGATTTTCGAAATAGATCTTTTTTTTTTTTTAATTCTGGCCAACTTTTCGCGACTCTTCTCACTGCGCACTTGGTACTCTTGGTAGTGCCATGCTTTTACTGTTTAATAGTCTGAAAAGCATCCCTACTTGTCAACGAAATGCTAAGAAACTTGCTTCGTGTCCTGTTGCAAATTTACATTTCCCACGTGCAACTTTGAATTTAGCGCTAATTTAATTCACTTGATGGTGGCGTAATCTGTCATCAGTGACAACTTATCTACTAGTTGTATCTTAACACGGCCACGAACCATCATCGTCTGTCGGTAAATGACGATCGTTTCAACGGTGAACTTCTACAATAGTCCTTAGGTTCAACCCAGATTTTTTGCGCTTTCCCCTTTGTTATTAGAACAGATACTTAATACATATTTTATATGCTTCCTTTCATTACACCTTAAAATAACTCAAATTTTCCACTTCAACTACGTATTTCCTTCTTCTGTGGATGATTTCAATTGAATCGATTTCTTTGATCATGAGCAGAAAATGCCCAGAAAAATTGCTGATTTTACCACAGATTGGGTTAAATAAATAAACAAAAGAAGCTAAATTGAATAATTGAGCTCCACCTATCTCTTAGAAATCTAATTATCTACAATATGAAAAATTGTAAATCTGTTAAAAATTGAAGACTGTAGACTTCTCTCGACAGTAAATTCCTGACTTGGACCGCGATACATCCCGAAGGTGTCAAAAGCTAAGAAGGATAAGTTACAGCGGGTGTACTAGAAGGCGGGGCTTGCACTTTAAGCGCAATAGACCTCTTCATCTTAAATATCGAAGAACTCCACGCGTGGAGAATTTAACATGCATATGCTATATTTTTCTAGGCTCCCTACACTGAAAAAAATGGTTTAGCTGTCCCAGATAGAAGTTTAGCTGAATTTCGTCTTCTAAGAAAATATAGCTGTGTTACCTAAATTTCTAGCAGCGTTACCTAAATATCTAGCTAAATTAGCTAATTTTTCCATCGAGAAAGTATCTACCTAATTTAACTTTATAAACTCTACGTGCAAACATTTAGCTACAACAGCTAGATATTTGGGTAACACAACTAGAAATTTAGGCAACATAGCTATATTTTCTTAGAAGACGAAATCCAGCTAAACGTCTAGCTGGGACAGATAAACCATTTTTTTCAGTGTACGGTCCGAATTATTCAAGATGAAAGGTTAGCGGAGCGTAGACTGTGGGCATGGGCTGTGGGTTAGAACCTAAGATACAGGCATGTTCTGCCCTTGCAACAGAAGTTAAGATATAGATTACCCCCCGCGACAGGAATTCGATAAGGTAAATCACTGGTATATCGGCTGAGCTTTGGTCCATGTCAGCAAGTGCCGGATATAATAGGCATAATAATTATTCTCTAATATCGTATCTTTAATTCAAACAACTAACATTTTTTAAATCCTAATGGGTTCTCGAGATATAGCTAAAAATCTTCAAGTGTGTCTACGTCGAGTTTCAAGTTCTTAAGCAGCAAGGCTGGCTGACAGTGGTCATCGCCGACTGAAACCAGACTTAGACATGCTTGGAAATTTATATACGATGATCGAAAGGCAATAATCTCGAGAACCTTTATAGAACTTCAAAGTTTAATGTTAGAAACAAACTTTTTTCGAAAATGCTTCGGATATAGACAATTTCTTTAGATAGAGAAATTGGAGAATTAGGTTGGTGATCCGTTCATGTAGAAACACATAAACTGTTGATGATACAAGATTGCTGATTTTACCTTGTCATTATTTATCTCACAATAAGATCAAACTATAAAAAGAATTTGATTATAATCTCGTCAATTTCTTATTTCTTTGAGACAAGTTTCCCACGTGTCAACACGAGTTGAAGTTAAGGTACAAAATCTAATAAATTGTCGGCGATCACGGCTCGCGTGGACGTCACTGTAATCGCCGACTAAAATTTGACGCAGATACGCTTGGGCATTTTCAGTCATATTTCAGAAACCCGTGAAGATTTTCAAGCTTTATTAGCTTGAATTGAAGATAAGACTTTAAAACTATTTGATATACATTTTAGACTTTTGCTACCATTTTCCTACGTTATGACATGAGTTGAAGTCAAGGTACGAAATTCGAGCAATTCTTGATTTTTATTTTTAAACTTCTCACGTGGTACATTCTATTCAAAATATTTGAGAGGTCATTCGAAATGAAATTTCATAAGCTTTTCAATAGTTAAAAAAAAAGTTTATACCTTTTTTTATTTGCACAATTGATCAGGTTTGAAAGCTTACATAGGCTTGAATAAATAAAACTGCAACTTATGTAGCATGCTTTTCTCACTGTAAGTGTATTCCAAATTAAAACTTTATCAATTTCTATTTGTTCTTACAGAATTAGATTCAGAGGACGACTCACCTAATCAGCTGCCCTCGCGTTCGTCTCAGCGCAGCCAAACTTCTTTGAGCCAACGAAGCCGACCAGCTGACCAATCTGCTTTCGGTAAGTCACTTTTTTTTTAAGTGACTCGTTATAGTTACGTTATGCAGCAAACAAATTAAGTCGTCACAGTTACATCTTTAGCAATTTACTTCAATAATCTCGCAACAATTTATATCACATCAATGTCCATCGTGAATACCGACCGAACTGGCAACCGGAGTTGACATTTAGTTGGAATTTTTCTTTTTGCATCTTTTATACTCAAATGATGTACATAAACGTACTTTACTGTCGGCTCTTGCATTGCGCAAAGTTTGAAGCCGATTCAAAAAATGCACCCAGTTTTAATTTCTTCGAAAATAATTTTTGCTAAATTCTTCCTCCAATAAAGTACGTCAAAGTAGTTTATTTTCTTCTCATACATTTTCCAAAGTTTCACCCGATATTTTATTTACAAAAAAAGTTCTTAGATTCAACAAAAAATTCAGAAAATTGAAAAAGTGAGGTCGGTAATGTAGGTATTTATGTCTGTCACGTGCCCTTAAGTACCACATTTGTAATGCCAATTTCGCGTTCTCAAGTAACTTATTAAACTTTAGTTTAAAGAAACAAAATTTAATTTATATGTATAATTCAAATAGAAATTACTCTTTTTTTCGTCTAATACATTAAAATTAAGTTTTAATTTACACATCTTTGTTACTTAAATTATCGGCAGATGGCGCTGCAACATAATTAGTAAAGGACCCCGCACAAAATACATTGAAAAAAGGTCTTGGTGAATTTGTCTGAATTTTGGATATGTTGTAGACGATGACATTCCCGATTAAAAGTTCTTATGCCAAATCGAAAAATTGACAGTTTTTCGTTCGTATCGCATCAAAGGTCGCTTTTCGTGCACGCTAGAGTAAACAAACCGACACTCGAGAAATGTTTGGCTCCACGCTCAGGCATCATTCAAAACTCGTAGCCTGATTAATATTTTGCACTTTATGACCCCCCGATCGATAATATACGTATCTGAAGGTCGAGAGAAGGATACTTTTTCTTTAGTGCTACGTCCAAAATCGCTTTTCATGTATGCTAATAGAGATATACCGACACTAGAGGACTGTTTGGTGTCATGCTCAGAGATCATGCACACACTGAGCGGGCATTCTGCGATACTCACGCTCACTACAGTTTTTTCAATCTTAGTGTAAATGTTCAGCAAAAAACAAAAGAGGCAGAATACATTTGGCATCAATACGGTGAACGAAAGAAAGAACAACTGAACGATATTAATATCTAAGTCGTTCCTTTATTTTTTATTTTTTCCGTTTACTCAGATTGATAAATTCTCCAGGATTCATTCTAAAAACTAGTTTCGTATAGCAGTTGCCATTAACAAAAAAGTACAAAATAGCAATAAGGCACCGAGTTGGGCATGATCCCTCAGCGTGGCGCCAAACAGGCTTTGAGTGTCGATATGTCTCCTTTATTATGCACGAAGAACGACATTGGGTGCAGCACCAAAGAAAAAGTATCCTTCTTGCGACCTTCAGGCACGTATATTATCGATCAGGGGTTCCGAAACTACAAAATATCTAAAAGGGAGAGAGTTGGGCATGATCCCTGAGCGTAACGGCAAACAGTCCTTCAGTGTTGGTATATCTCTTCTAGCTTGCATGAAAAGCGACTTTGGACGCAAGACCAACGAAAAAGTATTCTTCTCTTGACGTTCAGACACACATATTGTCGATCAGGGGGTCCTAAGCTACAAAATATCAATGAGGCACAGAGTTGGGCATGATCCCTGAGCGTGGCGCCAAACATTCCTCGAGTGTCGGTATGTCTCCTTTAGCATGCACGAAAAGCTGCTTTGGACGCAACACCAACAAAAAAGTATTCTTGTCTCGACCTTCAGACACGTATGTTATCGATCAGGGGGTCCTAAACTACAAAATATCGAAAAGGGACAGAGTTGGGCATGATCCCTGAGCGTAACGCCAAACAGTCCTTCAGTGTTCATTTATCTCTTTTAGATTGCATGAAAAGCGACTTTGGACGCAACACAAGCGAAAAAGGATTCTTCTCTTGACGTTCAGACACACATATATGGTCGATCAGGGGGTCCTAAGCTACAAAATATCAATGAGGCACAGAGTTGAGCATGATCCCTGAGCGCGGCACCAAACAGTCCTCGAGTGTCGGTATGTCTACTCTAGGGTGCACGAAAAGCGACCTTTCATGCGATACGAACGAAAAACTGTCCATTGTTTGACTTTTTGGCATAAAAACTTTCAATCGGGGATATCATAGTCTACAACATAAGCAAAATTCAGATGAATCCACCGAGAACTTTTTTCAATGTATTTTGGGCGGGGTCCTTTTTCACTTTCATTTCCTGTTCTTACATGGATCCAAAATATTGGTCGCTATCGTTATTTTCAACGGTAAACTTCTACAATAGTCGTTTGATTTTATTCAAATTTCGCGCGCTTTCCGCTTTGTTATTAAAACAGATTCTCAATCTCAGATTTCAAATGCCTCTTTTCGTTAAACCTTAAAATAAGTCCAAGTGAGAAATAACCTGAAAATTGCTATTTTTGCCACACTTTGCATTAAATATATAAATATAGACAAAGTAAACTTGAAAAATTGCGCTTGACATGTCTCGTAGAAACTCAATTCTCTACAATTGAAAAAAATTGTGAATCTGTTGCATACTGAAGGTTGCAGACTTTTTTGAACAGTGAATTCCTGATTTGGATAGCAAAACGACACAAATGTGTCAAGATCTGAGAAATGATGATGTACGGCAAGCCTGCTAGTCGGCATATCTTGTACTTTGAGCGTAATAGTAGGCGGACCGTAAACTGTGGGCATGGCCTGTGGGTTTGAACTTCAGGTAAAGGCCACGCCCTTTCGGCAGAAGCTGAGGTATAGGTTACGCCCACGCGACAGGAGTCCGGTAATGTAGATCACTAGCATATCGGCTAAACTTCGATTCTTGCCGGTAAGTTGCCGCTGAACTACCATAGCCATAATACTCTTTTTCTAATTTCTTATCTGTAATTGAAGCCGATAAAATTTTTCAAATCTTTGTGGGTCCGCGAGATATGACTAAAAATCTTCAAGCGTGTCTACATCGAGTTTCAGTCGCTTAAGCAGCAAGGCTGACTGACAGTGGTCATGGCCGAATGAAACCCGACGTAGATACGCTTGGAAATTTATAGACGATGATCGAAAAGCAATAATCTCGAGAACTTTTGAAGAACTTCATAATTTACCGTTAGGAGCAAACTTTTTCAAACTCGATTGTTGTTCCTCTATACAGAGAAATGGAAGAATCATGTTGGTGATCCGTGCTTGTGGAAATACAAAAACTATTGATGATATCAGATTTCTGATTTATAAGCTGTCATTATTTATATCATAATAAGATCAAAATTAAACAAATTTTTTTCATAGTACTGTGTATTTTTTTTTTTAACAAGTTTACCACGTTACAGCAGGATTTTAATTTATGGGACAACATGTAAGAAAATCTCGGCCATCACCGTCCTCGCGGCCGTCAGCGGTGATCGCTGACTAAAATTGAGCGCAGACACGCTTGGGCATTTTTAGTCATATTTCGGGAACCCATAAATATTTTTTTAGTTATATGGCCTTAAATTGAAGATAAGACGTTAAAACTATGTAATATGAATTTCAGACCTTTGCTACCTGTTTGAGATTCAAACTAGAAAAAATGATCCAACGGTGAAGTTAGGCGGGAAGGGTAAAAAATAATGATACCTTTCTCACAGGATCATCTTAAAGTTCATTGTACCCATTTTCAACGTGAAAATAGATACCTAGAAAAGTTAGTATAACACTAAGTGCATTGAGCAGAACTGACTGTCCCCCCGCCCCTGCAGGTACTCGGTCCCCCAAGGTAGCGTTCAGGTTTCTCACCAAGTGCACTCGTCGGATGAACCTGTAAAAGGGGCGTGGTTTACGAAAGTTAACTACGAAGTGTCATGTTCTTTGAGCGGGTGCGTGTGAAAGGGTTTGGCGCGAATATAAAAATTCTCATGTTATGTTCACATATAACAACATAATAGAGAGATTTTGCATAGCGTTTCATAGGATACGGTAAACGCTAAACGATACGCTAACGAACGTCGGATAGCGGAAAACGTTAACGCTGAACTCGTAGAGCATGCGCAGAAACGTCATCACGTGACTTTAGCGTTTACCGTATGCAACGGAACGATATGCAAAATCTCCGTATCGTGTTTTATGCCCCTTTATTATATGATAATGGAGAGGCAGCGAACGAAAATTATTGTTGTTACCTGTCCGTCCGACCGGTGCGGGCAGAAAGCCCATAAGTGTAAAAGAGATAGAGAGCGGAAAATCAGACAAACAGTACTCTCTATTTCTTTTACTCTTATGACTTTTCTGCCTGCACCGGTCAGAAGGACAGGGGTATAAATGCACCATAATTACATCAAACAATGATTTTTACAGCAATCTTAGAAAGTGATGATGAAGACAGTGATTATGAGGTGGAAGTTGAAATTGTGATGGAAATTTCAATGAAAGTTCGAGGCCCAAGGGAAACTCCAGTTAGAATAACAGGATTTGCTACTATGGGATTTTGGTCTTCTCCCAAAATAACGAGGTGTTTTCCGGGCGCGAAATCCATATCCGTATACTTATTTACACTCTTCATAATTCACTCTGCTTTTTACCGCGGGTTTCATACAAGTTTCATTTCAAATATGCCCAATTTTCCAACTTCCCGCTAATTCTTAACGCCAATTTCAGTGTTCACTCGAATCCTCCTACCTTTTTTCGAGGGGTGAAAAAGTCACCCCTCGAGTGACCCCCGCCCGTCACTCTGGTGATTTCTGAACGGTTCACCCGGCTCGATCCGCCCAGTCACTTAGCGTCGCTTAACGGTTCCGAGTGCTCCTGAGTGCACTCGGTGAGAAACCTGAACGAACCCCGATGGAGTGAGTTGACAGATTTACCAGAGCCGTACGCAATCTGTGATCACACGCGACCACGAGAGATGAAAATATAAAAAAACACTATGGTAAAGAAAATCTCCAACACTACCATTTTCCTAGGTCATCACATGAGTTAAAGTCAACGTAAAAAATTCGAGAAATTCTTGATTTTTATTTTAAAACTGCTCAACTGGTATATTCTCTTCGAGAGGTCCAAACTGTTTCTTTTATGGGTCATTCGACGTAGAACCCCGTAGGCTTTTCAACGGTCTTTTAACAAATTTCTCCCTTTTTCTCTGAATGATTAATCACCTTTCAAGTTATACATAAGCTTAAATAAATGAAACTGCAACTTCTATGGCATTATTTCGTCAGTGTACGCATTCCAAATAAAAAGTACATTAATTTATATTTGTTCTTACAGAAATAAGTTCGGAGGACGACTCACCTCATCATCCACGCACGCGCTCGCGTCGGCGTAACCAACCTTCTTCGAGCCAACGAAACCGACCAGCCGTCCAAACTGCATTCGGTAAGTAACTTTTTTTTAATGACTCGTTACAGTTACGTTCCGCTGCAAAGAAATTAGCTCATTACAGTTGCGTTACATAAAGAAGTAACTTCAAGTTCTCTAAAATTTACTACAAATTTGACCCCCCCCCCCCCATTGCCCTTAATTGTTGAAGATTACAGGGAATGAGCACGCCTAAAATGAAAATGTACCCACGCTATATTTTGAGATGTGAAGGACAATACGTTTGCAAAAGTAAAAACAAAACCCTCATAATACTCTCTAATCTAGATCTTTAGCAAATTAACTATAATAATCTGCCAACAATTTACATCAAGTCAATGTGAAACTTTGTAACTATACATCAGTTTAAAATCTCATTAAATTCTCTTCAACATAAAGTTGTTTCCTGGCATGGAAATATTTTGGGTCCACTTCCGAAAAGCACATACACGGAAAAATAAGTTTTATAAAGTTTACGAAACTAACTCCGTATTTAAAATCCGAGGCAACATAACATGTACTGGCGCGCATATTATGGACTCTATAATTGAGTTCCAGAAAATGTAAATTGTAGCGGATGCGAATTCTGTTAGAGCAATTTAACAATGATAAAAAGTTATTTTTGATATTATTAGTATTATTACACTTGATTTATTACACACGTACAAGCTCATTTCCCCTTATACATATAATCGTATGCCTAAACGGTTCAAAATATCTAAATTAATCGTTGAGAATTCAAATTCTACATAACTGCGCTATCGAAGGCTTGGACTTTCGTATAAAACTCTTGGCTAGGCGTTAAAGTCTGATGATAGGTATATGTGTCCCAACTTATAATTAACTCTTCGGTTTCGTAAATTTTATGGATAGGCGATTAATAAAATGTGAATAGAATTTTTTTATTTTATCTCTTGTCATGTGTAAAATAGTGATTAAAGACTTTTTTAAAGAGGAGCAATTCCAACAGATTGGAATTGCGGTACTTTACTTTAGCTTTTACGATGATATCTTATAATTCATCGTATCGTGCAAAAAGACTGCCGCACTGGGCCTTCAGTGTAGTTTATATAGGCTCAAGAACGCAAAAACGCTGGTGAATGTGAAAAGGAATTATGACGTAGGTGTTTACGAATTCGGGTAGGCGTAACACTCTTATAAAATAATAGTATATTACATTACAAGTAGGGTTAGGCTTATTTCAAACCAACCATAAAGTGGCGTAACCCTCAGTAATTCAGGTAATGTCCTAACGAGATAATGACTATACGGTAGTAACGGCCTCAAAATTAAGTTGTTTAAAGTTTCGCAGTAGTTTTACAATGTGCGTCATGTCCTCTCAAAAAAAAAAAAAAAACAACACAAGAATAAATTTATAACGTAATGACAATTTCTGGTGTCCTTACATGTGTGATCAACGCCGATGTGTAGTTTCTGGTAGACAAACTGTCGTTTCTAACGCCGATTGTTCGATCTTTATTTTCGAATCCGTCCTTCTTCAAAGAATAAATCGGAATTTCCTTCGAGAGTTGATTCTCTCGAAACCAAAGACAAAAAAAACGTTTTGGATTAGCCTAAGAATGAACGGCCGAACATTTTATACACCATGATCGAAAGGCAATAGTCTTCAGAACTTTTGAGGAACCTCCAAATTTAATGTTAGGATCAAACTTCTTTCGAACGTGATTTTGATATGGATAATTTCTTTATATTATAGAGAAATGGAAGAATTAGGTTGGTGATTCTCTCATGTAGAAATATAAAATATATTGATGATGTAAGATTGCTGATTTCTAACCTGTCATTATTTATGGCAAAATAGGATCAAAATTTAAAAAGAATTTGTTTATAACCTACCCTAATACGACGGAACGTTCCCGGAACGTTCAGCGAGAACTTTCGGGGCGTTTCAGGAATGTTCTCGGAACGTGTAAAATGCCCGCGGTTTGGGACTGTTTCAGTGGAAAGTTCCAGAAACGTAACACTGAGACTTGAGGAGAAATTTCCGTTATTGTTATTTTTACCAACAATTAACTGGTAAAGCGTAAGAGATAGGTAAAAATGGATGTCATTCTTGAGTTTTGAGTACGCAAGCACTCTTGGGTATTTTTAGTCATATTTCGAGGACCCATCAAGATTTTTTAAGTTTTATGAAATTGAATTAAAGATGACACCTCAAAAGTATGTAATATAAATTTCAGACTTTTGTTACGATTTTCCTAGGACATGCCATGAGTTGATCGGAGTCAAGGTACAGAATTCGAGAAAATCTTGAATTATTTTTAAACACCTCACGTCGTAAATTCTCTGCAAAATATCAGAAATGTCTCTTTTAGAGGTCATTCGACGTGAAATTTCATAAAAATTTTTATGGGTTTTCTGAAAATAGTTTTTCCCTTTTTGTTTGAGCGATTAATCAGGCTTCAAAGTGTACATGGGCTTGAGTAAATGAAACTGCAACTTATGTACCATGCTTCTCTTAGTGGAAATATTGCAAATTAAAAATTCATCCATTTATATCTGTTCTTCCAGAATTAGGGTCGGAGGGCTACTTACGTAGGTACCTCGGCTCGCGCCCAACCCATACTACCCAAAGTTCTTTGAGCCAAGCTTCTCGAGGACAACCAAGGCAACATTCCACCGAAGCTGTATTTCGTAAGTAGCTTTCTTTTTTAGGTGACTGGTTACAGTTTTGTTACGCTTGTTTTGTTTTTGTAAATTAGCTCGTTACAATTAGGTTACTTAAAGAAGTAACTTCAAGTTCCTTGAAAGTTACTATAAAATTTGCCACCTATCTTCCTTAATTTGTGAAATTTACAAAAAAATTGGCATATCTAAAATAAAATGTACCTACGCTGTATTTTGAGATGTGAAGAACAATACGTTTGAAAAAATAAACACAAGACTCTTATAATGCTCTCTGCTTCAGATCTTTAATAATCAACTATAATAATCTCGCAGCAATTTCTATCATGTCAATGTGACACTTCAATAATATACGTTAGTTTAAAATGTCATAAAATTCTCTTCAACATAAAGTTGTTTCCTTGCATGAAAATATTTTTTTATTATTTTGATGAGATTAATTTTCCATATTAGAATTAGCGTGATGCAACATGACGGTATTATATACGAAATTCTGAGATAGTTTAATTTTTTTGGCTTTCAAAGTAAATTGAAAAGACTAGAAAAAACCTTATCAAAACTTCAGATGAAACATTTTTTTTATTAGTATTAACAGAGTTATGAATCATCAGAAATTTAGTCAAAAATCAATAAATCATTTAAAATTAAACAATTACATTTTTGTTTGTAAATTTATCTTTTTTAGTTGAAAATTCAACCATTTGGTTAAAATTAATGTATTTTATTGAAAATTCGTCTTACTTGGTCGTAAAACTAATCTATTTGGTTACAAATTCACCGTTTTGTTTGAAGACTCACTTCTTTGGTTAAAAATTTAACTAATTTCTTGAATCTTCATTTTTCTTTGGTTGAAAATTAATTTTTCTAAACTGAAAATATATCTATTTCATGTTCGATTTAAAATTGACATTTTTTATCTGAAAATTCGACTATTTAATTTTCGGTTCCAATATTATAGTTATTAGTTGAAAAGTCAACTATTCATTATAAAAAATATAAAATGCAAAATAGCACAACTCCGAAATCTTCTTTCAGCAGACAATAATATTATATTTGTTAAACTCAGAACTACACAAGGAAAGCCGACCAGTAAATAAAATATTATATTTTGTCTTTCCAAACTGAATGTCCTACGCTTTTACTTTATTTTGTGAATAAACTAAAAGCTTTTGGCAAAAGTCACATCTTTAAAATTGGTTGAAGAGGTTAGGATTTTTTAAGCGTATTAATATCTAGTGTACAAATTTAAAACTTAGTGATAGTGTGGGAATATGAGATTGTGGCAAACTGAGATTATGGAAAAATGAATATCTACCTTTTAAGAATAGGGGAGTTTATCACCCGCTAGGTAGTGCTAGCTGTTCTCGTCGAAGTTCCGCTAAAATTCAAATTGGATAAATGAAAAATTTCCTTCTTCATACTAACTAATGATGAAAGTTTCTTGTTTATTCATGAAACAAAGTAAAAGTATAAGTCATTAAGTTTGAAAAATAAAAATTTAAGATTTTAATCACTGCTCAGTTTTTCTTGCGGAAACGTGCATTTCACAAATATAACATCATTATACTGCGAGGACGTTTCAAATTACGCGTTTTCATACTTTTTCATTGTGTTTATTTGTTTAATTTTTAAAAAATTCACTGAAAAAAGAATAGTTAAATTTTCAGATAAAAAAATTAATTTTCAACAAACTAAGGCTGCTGGAGCGGAGTCCACAAAAATAGCGACGTCTTTGAAGCACTCACATTTTATCAATAAGATTCGAAAAATCGGGATTAATGTTTTAAATATGCATTTTACAAATTTTCTAGACCCGGAAAATGGTCTCGCGGTGGCAGGACATTGGGTAAATCTCTGGTTTTTCCAAAAAAACTACGGTAACTGCTGAAGAGTGAGAGTGAAATGGTGTAGCAACGACGTGAAGTGTGAAGGAAGCCGACTGACAGCTGATGGCGCTGATAGCTTGACCGTACTGGATCGTAATACGAAAATGCACGGTCGGTAGAAGTCGCATCTGTCTTGGCGGGAATTTTTAGTTTGAAGAAAAAATGCAATTTGTGTTTTTCTTCTTTTTTTTTGTTTATTGACAAGTCCGAATGACTGGCGAATGCAACAGTATTACAGCAATTTGAATAAATAATAATTTTTTTCTAAGAATAATAGACGTGATCTCGGAAAAGGAAAAGTGTACAAGTGATAAAAGGATGTCATTATTAGATTATACTATTAGCTCCAAAGAAGTAAAGTTAAGCTTGCGGTTGTTAAAGAAAAAAAGTCACCTGGAGAGAAATATCATTGGTAAATTGTATCGTTAAAAGTTTCACCCAGATCCTGCTGACAAAGTTGAACAATTGGGTGGCTGAAGAAAACTGTCTTCCAGAAAATCAGGAGTGTTTCCGGTCTGGTCGGAGTACTATAGACGATATTTTCACTTTGAATTCAATAGTTCAAACACGTTTATCTATCCCCAAGCGTAAAGTTTTCGCTTTTTTCGTTGATTTTAGGAAGGCTTTTCCTTCGATTAACGGCAGAAGGTATTGCGATTGATCATCTAATTGACATTATTTTATTGGCCTACGAAGACGATGTAGTTGTTCTCCTAACTCTCCAGCGGATTTTCAATTAAAAATAAAATTAATAGAGCAATGCTGTAAAGAAAACTTATTAGTGGTTGATAAAACAAAATCAAATATCTTAGTTTTTCACAAGGGCCGTTTAGGAGACTATACTTTCTATTTTGAGGGTGGACAGCTAGAAATAGTTGACAAGTTCATTTATCTGGGTACTACTTTTTCGCAATCTGAATTATTCATTAAAGTGGCAGATATGAAAATTAACTCAACCAATGTTGCAAGCGGGGCTGCAACATTTGCAATTTTCTTTAAAATTATTAACTGAATTACTTACAAATTTTGTCTCGACATAAATTATAATAATTTCAAAATTCATATAAAATTATAGTCTTGTGGTTGTTCATATTTGTTGTATTGTAACCTACATAACAATATATGGAAATACACTCAGAAACATCACAAAAATTTGCTTTTACTAGAGAGAAAATTATGATTTGAATATCTTGAAGGAGAAATGTAAAGTTCTCATGGAAAATATCAAAATCTGCAAACCTTGGGAGACATTTTGAAATCATCGACCCTTATTGGCAAAAATGCATTTTTCTATTATTCTTTCCATTATTTATTATTCTAAGAAGGAATTAATTATCTATTCAAATTTCAGTGATACTCTTGCATTCGCCAATCATTCGGACTTGTAAATAAATAAAAAAAGATCACAAATTGCATTTTGTATTCAAATTTTAAATTCCCGCCAAGACAGATGCGACTTTTAACGACAGTGGATTTTCGTAGTACGATGCAGTACGGTCAAGCTATTAGCGCCATCAGCAGTCAGTCGGCTTCCTTCACACTTTACGTCCTTGCTATACTATTTCACTCATACTTCTTATCAGTTAGCGTCCTTTTTTCGAAAAACCAGAGACTAACCCAAAGTCCTGCCACCATAAGTTCCGAGTGCTTCACAGATTTCGGCATTTTTTTTAACCCCGGTCCAACAGCCTCAATGAAATTTGTTTACGAAATATTGCAAATTTCCAGCAAGTAGTTGAATTTGTAAACAAAAAAGATGATTTTTATTTTAAATAAAAACAGTTGAATTCAACCAAAAAGACCAATTTTCCACAAAAGAGTTAGAATTTCAACCAAAAATAATTTTTTTTTTTATTCCAATGAGAAAACCAATTTCAACTAATTTTGTTGAATTTTCAAGCCGAAAAAGAAGAGTTTTCTACAAAATATTTGGTTTGAAAGGAATCTCAACCATAAGGTTTAGAATCTACCTTATTTAGTTGAAAATTCAACTTCCTTGTGGAAGGTTGAACTAAGTTATTAAAAATTATTTTGTTTGCTGATTATTCATCTCCTGGTTGGAAGCTCAAATCTTTTGATTGAAAATGCATTTCTTTTGGTAAAAAATGCAACTCTTTGTTCGAAAAAGAATCTGTTTTGGTTGGAGATTCAACTCATGTGTTGGAAATTCTTTTTTTGGTTAAATTGAATTGTTTTTGATTAAGAATTAAAATGATGACTTTGATAGAAAACTCGTCTTTTCAAATATAAAACTAATCTTATTGTTATAAAATTAATCTTCTTCTTGTTCTTGTTAGGAATTAAAAGTATTATAAATTGAATTTAATATAGTAACTTTTATGATAAGCACGTACAAAAAATCACATTTTATACATGTAAATACATATATGAGATGTATTTTCAATCTTACTAATATATATTTTCCCATTAGACACGAAATTAATAAATCTCTATTTTTCCTCACAAAAATAGATGCCCTGAGGTATTCAGAAATCCCTGGTGGAGATATTACAGTACATCCATTTGAGGATATTCATATTCCTGCTGGTAGCCGTTTTTTTCTACAAATGCCAGGTGACCATGTTGTTACTGGATTGCTACACATGGAATTCTTCCCGCATGGTATTCCTCGCTGGATGCCAATAAAAGGTCCCTATAAGAAAGTAGATTCATCTGCGCATGTTTTTCTATACGAACCTTCTTCTGCGGCCACCTATTTTCTTCAATCGGACTTCGAAAAAGATGTCCACAGAAACGATGATCCTAATGTTCGAGGATACAGCTGTTTTATAAAAACAGACCACGTTCTTTACGAAGCAGATCTTGTGCCACTTCTTCCAGATGTAAAAATGAATTTGTCTCAAAGGACAGCTATCTATATACAAGTACCAGATAACGATTTCATTTATTTGGGGTTGCTAAAACCTTTTACAGGGCAGAATGCACCCATGTGGATTAATTTGAGAAAATTTGATTGAGGACGCAACCTTGCGATTAACCGGGGATGACAGGCAGCACCTAAGAGCCTGACATTGCTGTTGAATGGAAAATTAAGGGGGTCTTCTAGTTTCGAGCCACGATTTCGAGCCTATTTTTGGAAATTTACTGCAAAGAAACTACACATGATAACTGGAAAGAGTGTTTTGCTATTTATTGATAAATTCTTCGACAACAAAAAATGACGTTTAAAAAAATTGTTTCCACACCCGCGACCTTGGAGCGTCCTTGACCGCGCTTCTGCAAAATTTCACTATCGAATGGATGGTAAGGCTTCGGCTATTTATATTTTCGGAAACAAGAAAAGTGAAATATGGCTTTAATTATGATTACACTGGCTAGGTCAGGACACAGGGGTTATTGAAAATTTCAAAATCTCTCTGAAAAAAAACTAAAACTTTTTTAAAACACGAACTTTGGGAAAACGCGTTTAAAAATAAATAATAGAATAAAACATGATTATAAAAACTTACGATTTAATCGGCTATACCAGGTCACGTTTTTAATCATTTACAGATTCGAAATATGCAAGAAAAATCGATTTTTTGAAACCTCGAAACCAGAAGGCACCCTTAAAGACATGCACTTCACTGTTTTTCCAACCAAAAAGAACCAGTTTATGAAAAATATTAATATTAAAATCAATAAACATGGGTGTTTTTATTATTTCCCACCGCGCCCCACACCGCCACACAGTGGGGCAAAACGTCAAAATTTGTTCCAACAACATGTTCCAACTACTTTTTGTAAACAACTTGTAAGCAAACTCTACTATTTTGACATTTATTCCCAGAAATACATTCTACTTTCACTCAAACGACTTTAAATTAATTTAATGTTGATGTGTCAACATAAAATTTTGTCTTTCCAACATACTTAATAATGTTATAAGCAAAGGTATATAAACAAATGCAGTCTTCGGCCACTCCTTCACAAAAATATATTCTATTTTCACTAAAATAACCTTAAATTGACTTGACAGTGTTGTATTGAGAAAAAAATCGATCTTTGCAACACATCTGTTATGGTTAGAACACACTGTATTAACGTATATATTATTCGCATCAGAATATCTGCTTATACAATTTCTTTTAAACATTAATACAATTAATTAAAACGGTTCAAAATAGCACAGGGCGCGTTAGGCAGGGATCAAGTAGGTCCTATTTGGAATTTGCCTCAAAGGACAGCCATTCATGTACAAGCACCAGATAACATTTTCATTTATGTGGGCTGGCTAAAGCCTTTTGCAAGGCAGAATGCACTCATCTGTATTAATTGAGAAAATTGGGAAAAAGGCGCGACCTTGAAGGCCTAAAAGCCTGATATCGCTATTGAATAGGAAATGAAAGAATACATCCCAGCAAAAAAGAAACAATTGACACGGATTGGGGCGAATTAATATTTTTTTAATGCGCGTGAATCCCGTTTTCTGATTCGTTTAAACGAATTGATACGCATTTAGATGAATTGAGACACCGCGAATTGAATGTGTGTGAATTCATATAAATGCGTGGTCAAGGTCAATTCGAAAAAAAAATTAATAAAAAGTGCATGAGTCGAGACTTGAAACAGCGATCCCTCGTGTATCAGTCCAAAGTATCACCAGGAAGCTACGGGACAATATACTAAACATTTACAGTGAATTCTCTATGTCCCGCACGTTAGTTTTCCTGTTACGGATTAAATTGTATAAATACATAAGCCTCTAATCTCTCGCCTCCTAGCCTCTAATCTTTATTCAAGCCGAATTATTCTGACGTAGATACAAAAAAAGTTTTATGATTAGTATCGCGAAAGGAACGTTTATGCACGTCCAAAAAAAAAAATTTACCAAGTGAGTCAAATGGCACAGTTACGAGACGACCAGCAGGCATAGTGGAGCTCAGCTGGTCGCTCAGTTAGCAAAAAAAATTACTTCAGTCAACCGGAAAGGAGAGGATGATCTTGATACTTAGAAAAACTATAAAGAAAAACATAGGGAGGTGGTCCGACCAGCGACAGTCGGTAAGCGTAGTCGCGCATTACCGACTAGTCGCCGGCGGAACCACCCTCCGGACGAGCATTCTTGCGGCCCTGTTCCAACGAGACTTTCTCACGGGCCTTGATTAAATATGGTTTTACGATAAGGTGCTGCGCCGAGTCTGCTTAATCTTAAAAGGGCCTTTATATTTTGGACACAACTTAGCGAGCACATCGTCAGCCTTCTTCGACAATCTTCTATTAGGTTTTAAAACCAGATCTCCCTCTCGAGACGTTCTCACGCGCTTGTTACTATTATAATACTATAATAATACTATTATAATACATCAGCGATCGGTATGGCAACGGGTTCCTCCCGAAGTTTAGAAAGGCAGGTGACACTTTCAGGGATCCATAGACTGCTGTGTTAAAAGCGAAGCGGAACTCGTGTAGATGGGCGTCCCACTCCCTATGATTGTCCTGTAAGAACGAGACAATCATCGTCTTAAGGAGCCTATTGACTCATTCGTTGGGATTCGCTTGGGCGCGGTATACAGGGTTTGTGGCGTGTACTGTTCCGAGGCTTTTACACATTTGTTCCATCAATCTATTCGAAAATTCAGTGATTTACTGGTTGGAAATGGGCCCATGACATCTCCCGCGACGACCGTCCACGGTTGCTCGACCACGGGTTGACCCATCAAGCAGGCTGGGCGGGTCTGTTCTACCTTGCACCTCTGGCAAGGGCCACAGCGTCGGACAAATTTCGCACTGTCATGGTACATTCCCGGCCAATAATACCTTAATGCAATTTGACTGTGAGTCTTGTCGATACCCAGGTGTCCCGCCTGAGGCTCCCAGTGAGCTTCTTCCATGACTTTCACCCTTTGTTCCTCCGGGACTCTAACTTCTCTAACTTCCAATCCGGAAAGATTTTTGGGCTTTCCTGGACGGCTTCTACCCGTCTCGCATACCACGAGTTTATTGCGTCTGAGATTTTTGCCACCCGGACCTCATCGTCCTCCTCAGCAAGTCTAGATAGCGCATCCGGAACATGGTGCAAAGCACCTTTTCTATGGATAATTTCCATGTCGTATCCCTGAAGCTCTAATCCCCAACGCGCAAGTCCAAAACCACCGCGAGGCATTCCCGCTCGGTAACGGTATGATTTCTTTCCGTTAAGGACTACGCCGAGCCTGGAAGCGCTCGCAACCGTTTAAAGATTAAAGGGATTCTCGACCACGTCTTTGAACATCGGGTAGGCTAAGATTGGTGCTTTAGTTAAGACGCGTTTTAAATATTCGAATGCCTTATACTGCTCGTCGTCCCAGCGCCACTTCACGTTCGTCCTGAATAACCGTGTCAACCGTTCTGCTATCGTCGCAAATTCCAGTATGAACTGTCGGTACCAGGAGGCAATCCCTAGAAACCGTCGTAATTGTTTGACCGTTTTGGAGGCCGGGTAGGAAACTATCGAATCGACTTTGTCGGGATCCACTTTAAGGCCGTCTTTGTTGACGACAAATTTGAGATATTTCACTTCTGAGCAGCAGAATTCGCTCTTCTCCGGATTTATCGTCAACCCTGCTTCAGCCACCCGATCGAGAACTTTTTCTAACCAATATAGGTGTTCGTCGAACGTTTCTGTCATCACTATGATGTCATCTAAGTAGCTAAAAACTTTGGGCCTCATTTCCGGGGTTATAACCCTATCTATGAGTCGCTGAAAGGTTGCAGGGGCCTCAGTAAGTCCGAATGGCATTCTTTTAAATTCGAATAGTCCTCTACCCGGAACGGTGTAAGCCATGTACGCCGGGCTTTCCTTTTCGAAAGAGATCTGATTAAACGCGGCGCTCAAATACAGTTTAGATATATACCTAGCCGCCTTTAATTGTGGCAGTATGTCCGTCATGTAGGACAAGGGGTAAGCGTCCTTTTTCGAGATTGCGTTCAACTTCCGGAAGTCTAGGCAAAGTCTATATTTGCCGCCAGATTTACGAGCCATTACTATCGGTGCTGACCACTAGCTTTATGATTCCGCAATGATTTCTTCAGCGAGTAACCTGTCCACCTTTCCATACATGCTCTCCTGGACTTTAGGGGACACTATCCGATACCTATCATTTATAGGAGCGTGACCTTGTACGTGAATCGAGTGGGTGATGAGGTGAGTCGCCCCTAGAGGGCCCTGCGACTTCGGAGGCAACTTTATTTTCAAGAGTTCTTCTAAAGTCTCCTCCTCCCCCTCCAGTAGGGCAGCCACCCCACTACGGCCCTCCTCTTCTACGAGCCACTGTTTTAGGGGATAGTGTCTCCCGTCGGTATCTGGTATAAATACTTCACGCGATTTAGCGATGTATACCATGTCAAACTTTCCTTGACCTTCTAAACCCAATATTAATTCCGTGTCAAGGTTGTTTGCAATTCTAACTTCGCAGGTTCGCGTGACTCCTTCGATGGTTATAGGCAGATTGGCCTTTCCGATAATCATGTCGGCCGAACCGTTAGCCTTAATCATGCGAGTTTTCTCATCGCAATCTAATTGTCTACCGGAAGCTTTCACTAACTTGTCCCAAGCTGACTTTCGTAATACTATGCGAGATGATCCGTTATCAATCAAAGCGTCTAGTGAAACTGAGTCTGTAGTAACCCGTACGTGGATTCCATTCGCTACCTCTGACGTCTCCACTTACCGCTAATCAGGTCTGCTTCCGAAATACTTTCCTCTATAGCCCTAATTTTCTCTAAGTCATCGGCTATAGGGTCTAGTGTTCACGGTCTACTTTCTACTAAAAGGTTGGGGATTTCAATTTCGGGATCCCTATGGACCTGAGCTTCTACTATAATTTTTCTTGGCCCTAGGTCCGATAAACCCTCGCCGCTCTCAGCTACGTCTGTCGAACAGGTACTTCGGAATTCTAGAAGGTTCGACATTTCGAGTTCCGGCGGCATTCCCACCCCGGTAAAACTCTCCGTGTCTATTGTCGCCAGTATCGCGTTCGTGTTTCCGAAACATGAGTCCACCGTAAGTTCAATATTTTCTGGTTTGTCAGTTCGGGTCTGCGACGAAGTTAGAATGGGCGTTCGAGTTTCGAGATTTCCCCCCCCCCCCCTTTCCCTAAAAACCACGTGTCGGTGTTACAGTTTGATTTTCGGATGTGAAGGCCTTCGGACTTTCTAGAGTCAATTGAGTCGAAGGTGGTCCTTATTTCTAATTTAGAGACGTCATCTGACTTTTCATTAACGGCCTCTAATGTCTCGGCAGTAGTGGGGACCGCTTTCACTACTCCGTTGCCCCATTTCCCGAACACCTAGGGCAGTCTTTGTAGGTGTAGCCTTCCTTTTTGCATTTATAATAAATCCGTTTTCATGGAGTGGCACTACTTCTTCGGAAATGGCCCTTTTGGTTGCAATTTCGACAAACTATTTTATTCGGGTCTCAAGTTGAGGTGGTAGGACTAATATTCTCAACAGGAGTATTATTACCCTGTTACCCCCCCCCCCCCTTTCTTAGGACCTTCCGGCGAGGTCGATTGTTGACCGGTGTTCTTTGTGTTTCGGCTTTTTATTGTTGGGCGTATTAAATCGGTAAGCAAATTCTTGTAGAAATGAGCTTTCCGGAGGAGGGGGGGGGGGTTATATTCTTTCATTTAAGCGTTCCATTCTTTCTCCCAACTTCTCCCTTATTGCTTATTGTTTCGTCCTTGCCTTGGGTCCGAGATTGAATTTGCTCTTTGACGCATTGCTGTAAGAAGTTCGTCGTCCGTTACTTGGGTCAACTTCCTACGGTCCTCCATTTTGGTCAGGAAGCTATCGCGACTAAGTTTATTGCTACCATCGAAAACTATTTTCCAGATAAAAATTATTTTCCCTAGGTCTCGGTTACTTTGTCTGCGTTTTGATGACGACGTTGTGCTATGAGTTCTTTCTCACTCGAAAGAGATTTTCCGTTCTGAATACCTGCGGAACCCTACGCTACTTCTCCGCGGACAGTTAGTTCTGTTAAGAAGTGAACTCCTTTTTACTTCTAAATCCGACTATATTTCCCTTAACAGACTCTCTTGTTTCCCTTTATTTCGTTTAAGGCAAGGTGGGGGTTGGTTTGCACATTGCTGGGTTGTTGCGCCCAAAGAAACCTTGCGAGGGATGGTTTATCCCACCTGTCAATGGCAGATACTTTGCTTGCGTATACACACGCATATACGTATCCATATACGTGGGTATACACACATGGTTTATTTTACCTTAAATCTGAAAGATCTGGGCGCCAGCCGGCCCCCACAGCGCAGATGAGAATCGTTAATAATTCGTGACCCGGCAAAATTAATAAAAAAAAGATAACAGCAAGAAAGAAAAAAGGAAAAACCTGAACCCTAAAGGAAAAAAACTAAAGGAACGGGGAATCTCAGGGGTGGTTCTTGAAGTCACAACGGCCAATTGTGTGAAGTTTGCCAATTTAATGTTTATTAACACGGAGAAAAGGAAAGAAAAGAAACTATATCCTAGAACGAGATTTTACAATTTGGTGATTAGCATCTAACAAATTAGCACATGCACCATGCTGGACTCTGAGATCGGAAGTTAAGCACGCACATGGCCACGTGGCCTTAGGTCAAAAATCCCGCGCGTGAGGCCATTACGTAAATCAGAACGAGCACGACAAAATCAACTCAACGCGAAACCGGAGGAGAAATAAAAGGAATCGAAAGAAAATTGTTAATAATCACTATGCACTGACTCGAACCTACCGATAATTTTCAAATGAAAAGCACTCTTAAGAGGGGCAAGCCAGGCAGTGGGCCGGCTGTGAGCAGGTCTACAGGACCCATGGCGTCAAACCAGTGTTCACGGATTGTGGGAGCTGGCGGCCCCCACCACGACTCCCGTGTGGGAGCAACACACGTAAACGCCGCGTATCGGTGTGTCCCCACTCCGTGACTTGATTCCACGTTCCGCGGCAACGAAAATTTGTCGGTTCGAATGATTTCACTGTCTCCTTCGTGCTCTTTCGTTTGATTTCGGTGGCAACTTCGGGTCAGCCACGAAGAAGGGTTCGGCGTTGAAGCCGAGGATTG
>CAKNYM010051294.1:44219-137358 GCA_932195095.1 Andricus curvator
TTATTCACGTAAAAAAAAAGTGATGAACCGTTTTAGAATTTTCACATAGAGTTCGTCAATCTTTCTCAAAGTTCGTAGGTTATTTACGAAAGTACATAAATATCCGATGAATTTTTCTCATATCCGAGACCTAGCTACTAGTTCGTGACTTTTTTACGGATAAATTTTTTCCGTGTACAAGTTGTTTACAAAAAGTAGTTGGAACATGTTGTTGGAACAAATTTTGACGTTTTGCCCATCTGTGTGGCGGTGTGGGGCGCGGTGGATAATATAAAAAACGCCCATGTTTATTGATTTTAATATTAATATTTTTCATAAACTGGTCGGCCCTGGTATAGCCGATTAAATCGTAAGTTTTTATAATCATGTTTTATTCTATCATTTATTTTTAAACGCGTTTCCCCAAAAATCGTGTTTTAAAAAAGTTTTAGTGAGACTTCGACTAGAAAAGTTTGGAATATCGCTTCACTGTTTTCAATTTTTCAGCAGACATGTCGCTAGGCTAGGACAGAGGCTCTTTCAAAAATATTTTTTAAAATCATTTTTACAGCCTTCATAAGCTCAAAAAAAGTCGGCTATTTTGAGAGATTTCGAAAATTTCAATAACCCCTGTGTCCTGACCTAGCCAGTGTAATCATAATTAAAGCCATATTTCACTTTTTTTATTTCCGACAATATGAATAGCCGAAGCCTTATCATCCATTCGATAGTGACATATTTGCAGAGGCGCGGTCAAGGACGCTCGAAGGTCGCGGGTGTGGAAACCATTTTTTTAAACGTCATTTTTTGTAGTCGAAGAATTTATCAATAAATAGCAAAACACCGTTTCCAGTTATCATGTGTAGTTTCTTTGCAGTAAATTTCCAAAAATAGGCTCGAAATCGTGGCTCGAAACTAGAAGACCCCCTTAATTTTCCATTCAACAGCAATGTCAGGCTCTTAGGTGCTGCCTGTCATCCCCGGTTAATCGCAAGGTTGCGTCCTCAATCAAATTTTCTCAAATTAATCCACATGGGTGCATTCTGCCTTGTAAAAGGTTTTAGCAACCCGAGATAAATGAAAACGTTATCTGGTACTTGTATATAGATCGCTGTCCTTTGAGACAAATTCATTTTTACATCTGGAAGAAGTGGCACAAGATCTGCTTCGTAAAGAACGTGGTCTGTTTTTATAAAACAGCTGTATCCTTGATCATTAGGATCATCGTTTCTGTGGACATCATTTTCGAAGTCCGATTGAAGAAAATAGGTAGCCGAAGAAGAATGTTCGTATAGAAAAACATGCGCAGGTGAACCTACTTTCTTATAGGGACCTTTTAATGGCATCCAGCGAGGAATACCACGCGAGAAGCATTCCATGTGTAGCAATCCAGTAACAACATGGTCACCTGGCATTTGTAGAAAAAAACGGCTACCAGCAGGAATATGAATATCCTCAAATGGATGTACTGTAATATCTCCACCAGGGATTCCAGAAAACCTCAGGGCATCTATTTTTGTGAGGAAAAATAGAAATTTATTAATTTCGGGTCTGATGGGAAAATATATATTAGTAAGATTGTAAATACATCTCATATATGTATTTACATGTATAAAATGTGATTTTTTGTACATGCTTATCATAAAAGTTACTATAATAAATTCAATTTAAAATACTTTTAATTCCTAACAAGAACAAGAAGAAGATTAATTTTATAACAATAAGATTAGTTTTATATTTGAAAAGACGAGTTTTCTACCAAAGTCATAATTTTAATTCTTTATAAAAAACAATTCAATTTAACCAAAAAACGAATTTTTAGCACATGAGTTGAATCTCCAACCAAAACAGATTCTTTTTCGAAAAGAGTTGCATTTTTTACCAAAAGAGATGCATTTTCAATCAAAAGAGTTGAGCTTCCAACCAGGAGATGAATATTCAGCAAACAAAATAATTTTTAATAAAATAGTTCAAGCTTCCACTAAGAAGTTGAATTTTCAAAAAAAGAAGGTAGATTCAAAATCAGAATTCATAATAATTTAAAAATTCTTGAAAATTCAACAAAATTAGTTGAAATTTTTTTTCTCGTTGGAATTAAAAAAAAAATTATTTTTGGTTGAAATTCTAACTCTTTTGTGGAAAATTGGTCTTTTTGGTTGAATTCAACTGTTTTTATTTGAAATAAAAATCATCTTTTTTGGTTACAAATTCAACTACTTGGTGGAAATTTGTAATATTTCGTAAACAAATTTCATTAAGGCTGTTGGACCGGGGTTCAAAAAAATGGCGAAATCTGTGAAGCACTCAGAACTTATGGGGGCAGGACATTGGGTTAGTCTCTGGTTTTTCGAAAAAAGTACGCTAACTGATAAGAAGTAAGAGTGAAATAGTATAGCAACGACGTAAAGTGTGAAGGAAGCTGACTGACTGCTGATGGTGCTGCTTGACCGTACTGCATCGTACTACGAAAATTCACCGTCAGTAAGAGTCGCATCTGTCTTGGCAGGAATTTTAAATTTGAATACAAAATGCAATTTGTGAATAGATAATTAATTCCTTCTTAGAATAATAAATAATAGAAAGAATAATAGAAAAATACATTTTTGCAAATAAGGATCGATGATTTCGAAATGTCTCCAAAGGTTTGCAGATTTTAATATTTTCCATGAGATGTACAATGCTTACCTTATTTATACGATTTCACGCAATGCGCCATTTACATATATTTGTATGTAGGTTACAACAGAACAAACATGTACAACGACAAGACTATAATTTTATATGAATTTTTAAATTATTATAATTTATGTCAAGACAAAATTTGTAAATAATTCAAATAATAATTTTAGAGAAAATTGCAAATGTTGCAGCCCCGCTTGCAACATTGGTTGAGTTAATTTTCCTATCTGCCTCTTTAATGAATAATTGAGATTGCGAAAAATTAGTACCCAGATAAATAAACTTGTCAACTATTTCTTGCTGTTCACCCTCAAAATAGAAAGTATAGTCTCCTAAACGGCCCTTGTGAAAAACTAAGATATTTGATTTTGTTTTATCAACCACTAATAAGTTTTCTTTACAGCATTGCTCTATTAATTTTATTTTTAATTGAAAATCCGCTGGAGAGTTTGGGAGAACAACTATATCGTCTGCGTAGGCCAATAAAATAATATCAATTAGATGATCAATCGCAATACCTTCTGCCGCATGATTCCTCATGTACTTTTCAAGGTCAGCTATAAAAAGGGTGAACAAGAGGGGGCTAAGGATTTCACCTTGGAGTACTCCCATGGTGATCAGAACAGGCGAGGTTATACCAGTCGGGTTCTAATAAACATAAAAGCATTTTGGTATAGATTCTTAATGAAACCAAAGAGCCAAAGAAGAGAGCGGTTAATCGAAGGGAAAGCCTTCCTAAACTCAACGAAAAAAGCAAAAACTTTACGCTTGGAGATAGATAAATCTATTTGAACTATTGAATTCAAAGTGAAAATCTGGTCATTAGTACTCCGACCAGACCGGAAACACGCCTGATTTTCTGGAAGACAGTTTTCTTTATCCACCCAATTGTTCAACTTTGTCAGCAGGATCTGGGTGAAACTTATAACTATACAATTTACCAATGATATTTCTCTATCGTTATGTGGATCTGCTGTAGACCCCTTTTTATGAAGCGTACCAAGTATTGTACCCAGACATTCGGAAAGTTCTTATAAAATTCGCTAGGGATTCCATCCTCTCCGGGTGACTTTTTTTCTTTAACAACCGCAAGCTTAACTTTACTTCTTTGGAGCTAATAGTATAATCTAATAATGGCACCCTTTTCTCACTTGTACACTTTTCCTTTTCCGAGACCACGTCTATCATTCTTAGAAAAAATGTATTATTTATTCAAATTGCAGTAATACTGTTGCAATCGTCAATCATTCGGACTTGCCAATAAACAAAAAAAGAAGAAAAACACAAATTGCATTTTTTATTCAAATTTAAAGTTCCCGCCAAGACAGATGCGACTTTTACCGACCGTTCATTTTCGTATTACGATCCAGTACGGTCAAGCTATCAGCGCCAAAAGCTGTCAGTTGGCTTCCTTCACACTTCACGTCGTTGCTACACCATTTCACTCCCACCCTTCAGCAGTTACCGTATTTTTTTTTTCGAAAAACGAGAGATTTACCCAATGTCCTGCCACCGCCAGGCCACTTTCGGGGTCTAGAAAATTTCCAAAGTGCACATTTAAAACTTTAATCCCGATTTTTCGAATCTTATTGATAAAATTTAAGTGCTTTAAAGACTTTTCTATTTTTGTGGACTCCGCTCCAACAGCCTTAGTTTGTTGAAAATTAATTTTTTTAACTGAAAATTTAACTATTCATTTTCAGTGAATTTTTAAAAAATTAAACAAATAAACACAATGAAAAAGTATGAAAACGTATCCGTTGAAACGTCCTCGAAGTATAATGATGCTATATTTGTGAAATGCACGATTCCGCAAGAAAAACTGAGCAGTGATTAAAATATTAAATTTTTATTTTTCAAACTGAATGACTTACACTTTTACTTTGTTTCATGAATAAACGAGAAACTTTCATTATTAGTTAGTATAAAGAAGGAAATTTTTCATTTATCTAATTTGAATTTTAACGAAACTTCGAAGAGAACAGATAGCAGTACCTAGCGGCTGATAAACTCCCCTATTATTGAAAGGTAGATATTCATTTCTCCATAATCTCAGTTTGCCACAATCTCATATTCCCACACAATCACTAAGTTTTAAAACCGAGTTCATTTGTATACTAGATATTAATACGCTTAAAAAAATTATAACCTCTTCAACCAATTTTACACCTGTCACTTTTGCCAACTAACATTCCCTTCTAGTCTTTGCTTTAACAGAGGTCAAATGCCTGCGAAAATTTGAATAGGATAAATGAAAAGCTTCCTATTTCGTACAAAAAGAAACACAGAATTTAATAGTTTATTTACTGGTCAGCTTGTCTTGTGTAGTTCTGAATTTAACAAATATAATATTATTGTCTGCTGAAAGAAGATTTCGTAGTTGTGCTATTATGCATTTTATATTGAATAGTTGAATTTTCAACTAATAAATATAATATTGAAACCAGAAATTAAATCGCTGAATTTTCAGATAAAAAAGGTAAATATTAAATCGAACATGGAATAGCTATATTTTCAGTTTGGAAAAATTAATTTTCAACCAAAGAAAAATGAAGATTCAACAAATTAGTTAAATTTTCAAACAAAGAAATGAGTCTTCAAACAAAACGGTGAATTTGTGACCAAGAAGATTAGTTTTACTACCAAGTAAGATGAATTTTCAATAAAATACATTAATTTTAACCAAATGGTTGAATTTTCAACTAAAAAAGATAAATTTACAAACAAAAATGGAATTGTTGAATTTTTAATGATTTATTGTTTTTTAACTAAATTTCTGATGATTCATGACTCTGTTAATACTAATAAAAAAAATGTTTCATCTGAGGCTTTGATAAGGTTTCTCCTAGTCTTTTCAAATTACTTTGAAAGCCAAATAAATTAAACTATCTCAGAATTTCGTATATAATACAGTCATTTTGAATCACGCTGAATCTAATATGGAAAATTAATCTCATCAAAATAATAAAAAAATATTTTCATGCAAGGAAACAACTTTATGTTGAAGAGAATTTTATGAGATTTTAAACTAACGTATATTATTGAAGTGTCACATTGACATGATAGAAATTGCTGCGAGATTATTATAGTTGATTATTAAAGATCTGAAGCAGAGAGCATTATAAGAGTCTTGTGTTTATTTTTTCAAACGTATTGTTCTTCACATCTCAAAATATAGCGTAGGTACATTTTATTTTAGGTATGCCAATTTTTTGTAATTTTCAAAAATTAAGAAAGATAGGAGGACAAATTTATAGTAACTTTTAAAGAACTTGAAGTTACTTCTTTAAGTAACCTAACTGTAACGAGTTAATTTGCAAAAACAAAACAAGCGTAACAAAACTGTAACGAGTCCCCTAAAAAAGAAAGCTACTTACGAAGTACAGCTTCGGTGGAATGTTGGCTTGGTTGTCTTCGAGAAGCTTGGCTCGAAGAACTTTGGGTACTCTGGGGCGGGCGCGAGCCGGGGTACCTACGTAAGTAGCCCTCCGAACCTAATTCTGGAAGAACAGATATAAATGGATGAATTTTTAATTTGAAATACTTACACTAAGAGAAGCATGCTACATAAGTTACAGTTCCATTTACTCAAGCCCATGTATACTTTGAAGCCTGATTAATCGCTCAAACAAAAAGGGAAAAACTATTTTCAGAGAACCGTTAGAAGTTTTATGAAATTCCACGTCGAATTCTGTACCTTGACTTCGATCAACTCATGACATGTCCTAGGAAAATCGTAACAAGTCTGAAATTTATATCACATAGTTTTGAGGTATCATCTTTAATTCAAGCTAATAAAACTTTAAAAATCTTGATGGGTCCCCGAAATATGACTAAAAATACCCAAGAGTGCTTGCGTACTCAGATCTCAAGAATGACATCCATGTTTATCTATCTCTTAGGCTTTGCCAGTTGATTGTTGGTAAAAATAACGATAACGGAAGGTTCTCCTCAGGTCTCAGTGTTACGTTTCTGGAACTTTCCACTGAAACAGTCCCAAACCGCGGGCATTTTACACGTTCCGAGAACATTCTTGAAACGCCCCGAAAGTTCCCGCTGAACGTTCCGGGAACGTTTCGTACTATTAGGGAAGGTCATAAAGAATTTTTTTTTAAATTTTGATCCTATCTTGACGTAAATAATGACAGGTTAGAAATCAGCAATCTTACATCATCAATATATTTTATATTTCTATATGAGAGAATCACCAACCTAATTCTTCCATTTCTCTATAATATAAAGAAATTATCCATATCAAAATCACGTTCGAAAGAAGTTTGGTCCTAACATTAAATTTGGAGGTTCTTCAAAAGTACTGGAGACTATTGCCTTTCGATCATGGTGTATAAAATGTTCGGCCGTTCATTCTTAGGCTAATCCAAAACGGTTTTTTTTTCTTTGGTTTCGAGAGAATCAACTCTCGAAGGGAATTCCGATTTCTTCTTTGAAGAAGGGCGGATTCGAAAATAAAGATCAAACAATCGGCGTTAGAAAGAAACTTACGACAGTTTGTCTACCAGAAACTACACATCGGCGTTGATCACACAGGTAAGGACACCAGAAATTGTCATTACGTTATAAATTTATTCTTGTATTGTTGTTTTTTTTTAGAGGACATGACGCACATCGTAAAACTACTGCGAAACTTCATGTAGTTTAATTTTGTGCCTTTACTACCGTATAGTAATTATCTCGTTACGACATTACCTGAATTACTGAGGGTTACGCTGATTTATAGTTGGTTTGAAATAACCAATCACCTTCGTATTGCTGTTATATCGGGCCTAGTACTAAAACCATATTGACTTAAGTCTGTCACCGAGCGCCTATTAGCACAGGGCGTTTCGCACGAACGGAAAGATCCTTCGTCTTCTCTACTTTTCTCGGGAGTGTACGACACTCTCTTTCTGGAAGCTCGATCGTCTAGTTATCAAAAATCCATAATCACTGATCATTATAAAGGATTACTATTCGAGGGGACTTAAAGTCGATATTTTGGATTATTTTGTGTTAAGAAGTTGATTTAATCGAACGAAAGATGTCTCAGGTAATGATTTGATTATTTTGGCATGCTAGTTAAAAGACCGAACATTAGATCGCAAAGGAAAAATAGTATCTTTCTCGAGTTTCAACGAGTACTCTCGCGATTATGAACGCACTCCTATCGAATTTAGGATCGTAGAATCAGTGTACGCGAAATAACCACGTGTCAAAAGATTTTCAAATGTATAGATTTTCGAGCATTGCGTAATTAAATAAGAACTTTATCAACAAACTTTAAAGAACTCATTCATTAACCTCTGTGCTAATTAATAAATGTACAATTTTGACCAATCAACCTAAAATCTGGCCTCAGCCTAACCCTACTTGATAACGTCACTTTCCTAACCTGCTTTCTGTCATACTAGTATGTAGCCGGGTAAAACGTAGATCCTAGGGATTTCTTGGTAAGTTCGCCTCATTCTTGGAGGGGACTGGCGCAAAACTAAATTCAAACTTCCAAGATATCTAGCAAGAAATTTCGATGAAACCCTCGTGTGTTTTGAGGACTCGAAGCGACCCAAGGATAACAGCTTTCTGCATCCATCTCCCAAGTGCCTTGCCATATTTTTGGCACGCGGGTATGGCTTTAATATATATATATATATATATATATATATATATATATATATATAAACACACAAAACTCTACCTCGCACCGAAACGCTTTGAAAATTTCGCGCGACACGAGATTTCAAATCACAGCCCAAACAGCTGACTGCCACGTCAAACGCATGTTTTCATCTAAAACAGTACAATCCGTGAAATCTCCAATTATCTGCAATCAGGTCGCGAAAAGCTATAATGGTTAGTCTTCTTGCACTCGAAATCATGAACAAAACAACCGATATCCCAGCACTGAACACAATTCAAGAAGTGAAAGAAGCACAACAAGATTTACTAACCGAAAAATCGAAGGATAAATATGAGCTGGCCTTCGAGAAATTCGACAAATGGAAAGAAAAAAACATAAAAATGTTCGGACCGTGATCATCACCATTATCAAAAAACATTCACTTCATAGGACGTTCTCGCGCCATTTCGGTAAAGGACTATCTAATGCTCACTTTTCGGGGAGCCCTATAGTCTCATAACATACTGATTTCGAATAAAGTATTATACAACACTCGTAGGGTTACACGCGTCTTCACGTGGAATTCAATGTTCGCAAGGACGAACTACTACTCGTCTTGTGAACATTGACCTCCCCGTGTAAAGATTTGCCTAACCCTACTTTTAATGTAATATACTATTATTTTATAAGAGTATTACGCCTACCCGAATACGTAAACACCTACGTCATAATTCCTTTTCACTTACACCAGCGTTTTCGCGTTCTTCAGCCTATATAAGCTACACTGAAGGCCCATTGCGGCAGTCTTTTTGCACGATACGCTGAATTATAAGATATCGTAAAAGCTAAAGTAAAGTACCGCAATTCCAATCTGTTGGAATTGCTCCTCTTTAAAAAAGTCTTTCATCACTATTTTACGCATGACAAGAGTTTAGGTATCCGATTATATATAAGGGGCAATAAGCTCGTACGTGTGTAATAAACTAAGTGTAATTATACTAATAATATCAAAAATAATTTTTTATCGTTGTTAAATTGCTCTAACAGAATTCGCATCCGCTCCAAGTTACATTTTCTGGAAGTGGACCCAAAATATTTCCATGCCAGGAAACAACTTTATGTTGAAGAGAATTTTATGAGATTTTAAACTGATGTATAGTTACAAAGTGTCACATTGACTTGATGTAAATTGTTGCCAGATTGTTATAGTTCATTTGCTAAAGATCTAGAGTAGAGACCATTATGAGGGTTTTGTATTTACTTTTGCAAACGTATTGTCCTTCACATCTCAAAATATAGCATGGGTACATTTTATTTTAGGCGCGCTCATTTCCTGTAATCTTCAAAAATTAAGGGCAATGGGGGGCAAAATTTGTAGTAACTTTTAGAGAACTTGAAGTTACTTCTTTATGCAACGCAACTGTAACGAGCTAATTTCTTTGCAGCGGAACGTAACTGTAACGAGTCATTAAAAAAAAGTTACTTACCGAACGCAGTTTGGTCGGCTGGTCGGTTTCGTTGGCTCGAAGAAGGTTGGTTACGCCGACGCGAGCGCGTGCGTGGTTGATGAGGTGAGTCGTCCTCCGAACTTATTTCTGTAAGAACAAATAGAAATTAATAAACTTTTAATTTGGAATGCGCACACTGACGAAATCATGCCATAGAAGTTGCAGTTTCATTTATTTAAGCTTATATATAACTTGAAACGTGGTCAGTTGTTCAGAGAGAAAGGGAGAAATTTGTTAATAAACCGTTTGAAAGCCTATGGGGTTCTACGTCGAATGACCCATAAAACAAATAGTTTGGACCTTTCGAAGAGAATATACCAGTTGAGAAGTTTTAAAATAAAAATCAAGAATTTCTCGAATTTTTTACGTTGACTTTAACTCATATGATGACCTAGGAAAATGGTAGTGTTGGAGATTTTCTTTACCATAGTGTTTTTTTATATTTTCATCTCTCGTGGTCGCGTGTGATCACGGATTGCGTACGGCCCTCGTAATTCTATCAACTCACTTCTTCGGGGATCGTTCGACGCTAGGTGAGTGGGCGGATCGAGCCGGGTGAACCGTTCAGAAATCACCAGAGTGACGGGCGGGGGTCACTCGCTGTGTGTTTTTTTCACCCGTCGAAAAAGGTAGTTGGATGCGAGTGAACACTGAAATTGGCGGGAAGTTGGAAAATTGGAAAATTGGGCATATTTGAAATGAAACTTGTATAAAACCCGCGGTGAAAAGCAGAGTGAATTGTGAATATTGTAAATAAGTATACGGATATGGATTTCGCGCCTGGGAAACACCTCGTTATTTTGGGAGAAGACCAAAATCCCATAGTAGCAAATCCTATTATTCTAACTGGAGTTTCCCTTGGGCCTCGAACTTTCATTGAAATTTCCATCACAATTTCAACTTCCACCTCATAATCACTGTCTTCATCATCACTTTCTAAGATTGCTGTAAAAATCATTGTTTGATGTAATTATGGTGCATTTATACCTCTGTCCTTCTGACCGGTGCAGGCAGAAAAGTCATAAGAGTAAAAGAAATAGAGAGTACTGTTTGTCTGATTTTCCGCTCTCTATCTCTTTTACTCTTATGGACTTTCTGCCCGTACCGCTCGGACGGACAGGTAGCAACAATAATTTTCTTTCGCTGCCTCTCCATTATCATATAATGAAGGGGCATAAAACATGATAGGGAGATTTTGCATATCGTTCCGTTGCATACTGTAAACGCTAAAGTCACGTGATGAGGTTTCTGCGCATGCTATACGAGTTTAGCGTTAACGTTTTCCGCTATCCGACGTTCTGTAGCATATCGTTTAGCGTTTACTGTATCCTACGAAACGCTATGCAAAATCTCCCTATTATGTTGTTATATGTGAACATAACATGAGAATTTTTTTATTCGCACCAAACCCTTTCACACGCACCCGCTCAAAGAACATGCCACTTCGTAGTTCACTTTCGTAAACCACGCCCCTTTTACAGGTTCACCCGACGAGTGCATTTGGTGAGAAACCTGAACGCTTGTTTGAATCTCAAACAGGTAGCAAAGGTCTGAAATTTATATTACATAGTTTTAACGTCTTATCTTCAATTTAAGGCAATATAACTAAAAAAATATTTATGGGTTCCCGAAATATGACTAAAAATGCCCAAGCGTGTCTGCGCTAAATTTTAGTCAGCGATCACCGCTGACGGCCGCGAGAACGGTGATCGCCGAGAATTTCTTACATGTTGTACCATAAATTCAAATCGTGCTGTAACGTGGTAAACTTGTTTGAAAAAAAAACTAAAATACACAGGATTATGAAAAAAATTTGTTTAATTTTGATCTTATTATGATATAAGTAATGACAGCTTATAAATCAGCAATCTTATATCATCAATAGTTTTTGTATTTCTACAAGAAAGGATCACCAACATAATTCTTCCATTTCTCTATGTAGAGAAATTATCTATATCCAAATCAAGTTTCAAAAAGTTTGCTCCAAACGCTAAATTACGAAGTTCTTCGGAAGTTCCCGAGATTTAGTCATATCTCGCGGACCCACAAAGATTTGAAAAATATTATCGGCTTGAATTAAAGATAAGACATTAGAGAAAGAGTATTATGGCTATGGTAGTTCCGCGGCAACTTACCGGCAAGAATCGAAGTTTAGCCGATATGCTAGTGATCTACATTACCGAAATCCTGTCGCTTGCCGTACATCATCATTTCATAGATCTTGACACCTTTGTGTCGTTTTGCTGCCCAAATCAGGAATTTAGTGTTCAAAGAAGTCTACAGCCTTCAGTATTTAAACGATTCACAATTTTTTGAAATGGTTGAGAATTGAGTTTCTAGGAGACATGTCAAGCGCAATTTTTCAAGTTTGCTTTTTCTATATTTATATATTTAATGCAAAGTTTAATGCAAATTAAATGCAAAAATAGCAATTTTTCAGGTTATTTCTCACTTCACGAATAAAAAGAATCGATTGAATTGAAATCATTCATAGAAAAAGCAAATACTTAGTTTAAATGGAAAATTGGACTTATTTCCAGGTGTAACGAAAAGAGGCATTTAAAATCTGAGATTGAGAATCTGTTTTAATAACTGCAGAAGTTTACTTTTGAAAACAACGATAACGACCAATATTTTGGATCCATGTAAGATTTTAATTGAGTCAAGTGATGTCTTTGAATGTGCAACAGGAAAAAAAAAGTGAGAAAGGACCCTGCACAAAATACATTCGAAAAACAAATTCTCGGTGGATTTTTCTGAGTTTTGGATATGTTGTCGACGATGGCATCCCCGATTGAAAGTTTTCATGCCAAAAAGTCCAAAAATGGACAGTTTTTCGTTCGTATCGCAACAAAGGTCGCTTTTCGTGCACGCTAGAGTAGACATACCGACACTGGAGAACTGTTTGGCGTCACGCCCAGGGATCATGCCCAACTCTCTCCCTTTTTGATAGTTTGTAGTTGAGGACCCCCTGATCGATAATATACGTGTCTGAAGGTCGAGAGAAGGATACTTTTTCTTTGGTGCTGCGCCCAACGTCGCTCTTCGTGCATTCTAAAGGAGACATACCGACACTCAAAGACTGTTTGGCGCCACGCTCAGGGATCATGCCCAACTCGGTGCCTCATTGCTATTTTGTACGACAATAACGAGTTAGATATTAATATCGTTTATTTGTTCTTTCTTTCTTTCATCGTATTGATGCTTGCGCCAAATGTATTCGGCCTCTTTTGTTTTTTGCTGAACATTTACACTAAGATTGAAAAAACTGCAGTGAGCGTGAGTATCGCAGAATGCCCGCCCAGCGTGTGACGAGACGATATTTGACGCAAGAGAGATTAGAATCTGTTACCTTGACAACCTTTTGTCATGAACCATTTTGATGGGGGGTCCTAAAGTACGAAATATCAATCAGGCTACGAGTTGGGCATGATACCTGAGCGTGGAGCCAAACAGTTCTGGAGTGTCGGTTTGTTTACTCTAGCGTGCACGAAAAGCGACCTTTGATGCGATACGAACGAAAAACTGTCAATATTTCGACTTTTTGGCATAAGAACTTTTAATCGGGAATGTCATCGTCTACAACATATCCAAAATTCAGACAAATTCACCGAGACCTTTTTTCAATGTATTTTGTGCGGGGTCCTTTACTCATTATGTTGCAGCGCCATCTGCCGATAATTTAAGTAACAAAGATGTGTAAATAAAAACTTAATTTTAATGTCGTAAACGAAAAATATGATTAATTTCTATATAAATGATGCATATAAATTAAATTTGGTTCCTTTAAATTGAAGTTTAATAAGTTACTTGAGAACGCGAAATTGGCATTACAAATGAGGTACTTAAGGGCATGTGAAAGACATGAATACCTACATTACCGACCTCACTTTTTCAATTTTCTGAATTTTTTGTTGAATCTAAGAACTTTTTTTGTAAATAAAATATTGGGTGAAACTTTGGAAAATGTATGAGAAGATAATAAACTACTTTGACGTACTTTATTCGAGGAAGAATTTCGCAGTAAAGTACGTTTATGTACATCATTTGAGTGTAAAAGATGCACAAAGAAAAATTCCAACTCAATGTAAAATCCGGTTGCCAGTTCGGTCGGAATTCACGATGGACATTGGCATGATATAAATTGTTGCGAGATTATTGTAGTTAATTGCTAAAGATGTAACTGTGACGAAGTAATTTGTTTGCTGCATAACGTAACTATAACGAGTCACTTAAAAAAAAGTGACTTACCTACTGCAGATTGGTCAGCTGGTCGGTTTCGTTGGCTCAAAGAAGTTTGGCTGCGCTGGGGCGAACGCGAGGGCAGCTGATTAGCTGAGTCGTCCTCTGAATCTAATTCTGTAAGAACAAATAGAAATTGATTAAGTTTTAATTTGGAATACACTTACACTGAGAAAGGCATGCTACATAAGTTGCTGTTTCATTCATTCAAGCCTATGTACGCTTTGAAAGCTGATTAATTGTGCAAATAAAGAGGTAGAAACTTTTTTTAACTATTGAAAAGCTTATGAAATTCCATTTCGAATGATCTCTCAAATAGATATTTCTGATATTTTGAATAGAGTATACCATGTGAGAAGTTAAAAAATAAAAATCAAGAATTTCTTGAATTTCGTACCTTGACTTCAACTCATGTCATAACCTAGGAAAATGGTAGCAAAAGTCTAAAATGTATATCAACTAGTTTTAAAGTCTTATCTTTAATTCAAGCTAATAAAGCCTGACAATCTTTATGGGTTTCTGAAGTATGACTGAAAATGCCCAAGCGTATCTGCGTCAAATTTTAGTCGGTGATCACAGTGACGGCCACGAGAGCCGTGATCGCCGACAATTTCTTAGATTTTGTACCTTAACTTCAACTCGTGTTCACACGTGAGAAAGTGGTCTAAAAGAAAAAAGAAATTGACAGGATTATAAACAAATACTTTTTATATTTTGATCTTATTGTGAGATAAATAATGACAAGGTAAAATCAGCAATCTTGTATCATCAACAGTTTATGTGTTTCTACATGAACGGATCACCAACCTAATTCTCCAATTTCTCTATCTAAAGAAATTGTCTATATCCGAAGCATTTTCGAAAAAAGTTTGTTCCTAATATTAAACTTTGAAGTTCTATAAAGGTTCTCGAGATTATTGTCTTTCGATCATCGTATGTATATAAATTTCCATGCATGGGTACGTCTGCTTTCAGTCGGCGATGACCACTGCCAGCGAGCTTTGCTGCTTAAGCGACAAGGGCAGAACATGCCTATATCTTAGGTTCTAACCCACAGCCCATGCCCACAGTCTACGTTCCGCCAACTATAGACCTTTTCATTTTGAAGAATTCGGTCCGTACACTGAAAAAAATTGTTTATCTGTCCCAGCTAGACGTTTAGCTGGATTTCGTCTTCTAAGAAAATATAGCTGTGTTGCCTAAATTTCTAGATGTGTTACCCAAATATCTAGCTGTTTTAGCTAAATGTTTGCACGTATAAATTATCTAGTTAAATTAGGTAGATAATTTCTATATGGCAAAATTAGCTAATTTAGCTAGATATTTAGGTAACGCAGCTAGAAATTTAGGTAACACAGCTATATTTTCTTAGAAAACGAAATCCAGCTAAACTTCTATCTGGGACAGCTAAACCATTTTTCATTGTAGGGAGCCTAGAAAAATAGAGCATATGCATGTTAAATTCTCCACGCGTGGAGTTCTTGGATATTTAAGATGAACAGGTCTATTGCGCTTAAAGTGCAAGCCCCGCCTTCTAGTACACCCGCTGTAACTTATCTTTCTTAGCTCTTGACACCTTCGGGTTGTATCGCGGTCCTAATCAGGAATATACTGTCGAGAAAAGTCTACAGTCTTCAATTTTTAACAGATTTACAATTTTTTTCATATTTTAGATAATTAAATTTCTAAGAGATAGGTGGAGATCAATTATTCAATTTAGCTTTTTTTGTTTATTTATTTAACGCAATCTGTGGTCAAATCAGCAATTTTTCAGGGTTTTTTTCTGCTTATGATCAAAAAAATCGATTCAATTGAAATCATCCACAGAAAAAGCAAATACGTAGTTGAAGTGGAAAATTTGACTTATTTCAAGGTGTAATGAAAAGAAGCATATAAAATATGCATTAAGTATCTGTTCTAATAACAAAGGGGAAAGCGCACGAAATCTGAGTTGAACCCAACGACTATTGTAGAAGTACACCGTTGAAAGGAACGATAGCGACCAATATTTAGGATTTTGAATTCAATCCAAAAATGTCTGTAGAATTCTGAGAAATGCAGAGAACTAAGTATGTAGCCGGTCATTTACCGACAGACGATAATGGTTCGTGGCCGTGTTAAGATACCACTAGTAGATAAGTTGTTACTGATGACAGATCTCGCCACCATCAAGTGAATTAAATTAGCGGTAAATTCAAAGTTGCACGTGGGAAATGTAAAGGGGCGGCCAATTTAAAAGTTTTACCAGGAGCAACAGGTTTGTCATGAGGACAACCAGGAGATTTCGACGGGAGCGGATGCCATTCTGTAAAATTGCACCCTCTACCGGCGAAATCTCGGTAACCTTTCAACTATTAAATAGTAAAAGCATGGCACTACCAAGAGTACCAACCGCGCAGTGGGACCAAATCGCGAAAAGCTGGCCAGAAGTAAAAAAAAAAGATCTATTTCGAAAATCGGAAGCGATAGGTTTCGTAAGAATTGAATCTATGTTTCAGATTCTACGCTTTTTCTTAGCGCCGCATTATGCCTTTGGATGTACGTCGTTTCCATATGACTTGGGCAGCCAAATACTATGTGCCCTAGGTGCTCGGGGTGTGCATGACACGCTCTGCGAGAGAAGCAAACGTTAGCTTAAACGGGATCGACTGATCCTTCACATTTTGGAGGATGCCGTGCGTTCTCTTGTAGAGGAACTGTTCGCGAAAGTTTTTCTCCTGTGTTTTCTTGAGCCGGTCCTTCAGAAGTGAGTACTCGAGATGGATAATTTTTGATGGATTTCGCTGCTTTTTACAGAAATGCTTCTTTTCCCAATTCTTTGTGTTTCCCGAACATTTTAAAAAGAGGGTCTCGTCCATTTGCGACTATATGTGCTGTATTCCGCGAGCGCCTTGACGACGTGAGATGTAAAGTCGTGGAACAGACGACTGAAGGTGCATGGCTTTGTGCATGTGCATAACCTTTCGTCTCCCGAAGTCAAGGGATCTGAGCTCGTCCTTCGTACATGAAACCACTACAAACGGCAAGCATGTTCGGTGCAGATACTTTATTTTTCGCAGACAGTTGGGATGACCAAATCTGTCGGATAAGACGCTTGTATCTGCACCAAAGAGCATGCCTTATAGATTTTATATCCTAAATACGGCTCTGTATGACAGTAATTTGTTCTCACTTTAAATGAATCTTGGCGAATTTTTCTAGCCCAAACTCCATTCCAATCTCACATCAGGCCATCGATAAGCGGCGCTGATAGGATGCTGGGTCTGTACAGATACATATATCGATGAGCAGGCTCTCCCGATATCCAGCTATGCCTTTCTTTGAGCTGCGTTACTCGTACATTTCTCGCCACACAGGTCCGGCAGTCCGAATAATCCTATCATTAAGGACAGCTGCGAAGATCTTATACAGCGTGTTCAGACCTGTAGTTATTGGCTTCGGACAAGTTGCCCGTTTGCGGGAGGGGCGCTGTGCGTCCTTTCACCAAACTCTTCAGAATAGGCTCTATCGACTTTAGATATGAGGTGAAAATGCAGCCCAGATTCTGGTGGTTCGAAGGAAACTTCTTCCACCCGAAACTCTTGATATCATCTGATACTGAAGCGGAATAGTTCTTCATGCCTTTAAATACTTTCTTCACCTCTCCAGTACTGATAGGTGGTCATTCCTCCTCAGTTGTTATTAGGGCACTGCAAAGCTCCTCGAAGCTATTTATGTTCAGTCGAGATGGGTAAGAGAAAAACTATTCATTTTCTCTGACCCACCTCTCTTCTTCCCCTAACGTCAGATCTCGCGTCAGATACTACCCGTATTCTGTCAACAACGAGCTGTTAAAGGTATTTCAATTTCTACCATCCAGTAGAATTTTCAAACAAAAAAGATTAATTTCTCAATAAAAATTGTAATAATTGATATTTCGAATAAAGAATATTTTAATCCTTAATAAACAACAGTTGAATTTAACAAAAAAATGAAGTTTCAATAAAAGAGTTGAATCCTCAAACGAAACAGATTATTTTTCAACCAAACAGTTGCATTTTTTACCAAAAAATAGGAAATTTCTACCAAAAAAGATGAATTTTCAATCAAAAGAGTTGAACTTTTAACCAAAAGATGAACGTTCAACCAAACAAAAAATTAATTTTTAACAAAGTAGTTCAACTTTTCATCGAGTAGTTAAATTTTGAACCAAAAACCATAACTGATTATTTTTCAATCAAATAGTTGCATTTTGGACCAAAAAAGATAAATTTTCAAACTAAAACATCCCAATTTTTAACAAAAGAGATAAACATTCAATTAAGAAATGCATTCTCAATCAAAGAAAAAAATCTTCACTCTTCCGTTGAAATTCTTTTAACATCAAATCCTTTACAGACAAATTTCAACTTTATTTTTTCTTTCTTGGTTGAAGAGTAGTTTTAGGTTGATAAAACGTTTTTTTTATTTGAATATTTAATAAATTGATTGAAATTTTGTTTCCCTTTTTGAAAAAAGTTTAGATTGAAAGTTTAATTTTCTTGTGGATTTTTATTTGAAATAAAATTATTTTTTGGTGCATATATTAATTGTTGTTTGAAAATTGAACAACATACTTTGAAAATAATTAAGTATTATTTTGCTTGAGAATTCATCCCTTTGATTACAAATTTAACAGCTTTCTTGAGACTGTGTCTAGGTTATGCATCATTTCATTCGTTCATTCATTCATATTTGCAGGTTCAAAATTGTAATATTACGTAGAAAATTCGTCTTTTGCTTGAAAATTCAACAATTTGGTTTTAATTTTTCATCTTTCTTGATATGATAGTACATAGAGTATCAAGGGCGTAAAGAAGGCAAAATAGCCGTACACTCTTGATACACACGAACATTTTTGTCCTACCCTCCTTGAAAACAAGCATGTGCAGCAGATAGACGATGTTTTGGGTACTTGACAATTTTAGATTATAAGTGCAACGAAGAAATAGCGTATTTTGCAGAAGGGAGATTCCGCGGTTTTCGATTCTGCTTGCGACCAGAACTCACCTGGGATTCTACAGATTCAGATAAACGCGGCGGCTTTCAGATTCAGTCGGCTGCTTGTTCCACGCATAGGAGCGTGTGTCGTAACGCTTCATACCACCTCACCTGTGCCCACATACAGGCAAAAATTTAGAAAGATTTCTGACGAATGCTAGATTGCTGAGAGATTTCCAAGAGTTTCTCGAAGAAATCGCTTAAGATTTCCCGCGCAACAATCTAATGTTTCTCATTGAGGAGCCCCTCGCGATGATTCCTTACGAAAAATTCAAAAGTTAATCCATCAAAGTTTCACTTCTGCCGTGTGGCCCCACTGTCACACACTGGATTTTCTTCACGTTTTCGCCGTTGGGGGCGGCTTGGTAATGGACACCCATCACCCTTTTATTTGTACTACTATAATACAATTTGATCACAATTTTTAATATTTTTATTTTGAAAGTTGGGCTCCATTTACAAATAGACAAGTAATCCACTTGGATTTTTTTCCATTTTTCCGGACATTTTTGCAATTTTAGGAACAGCTGAAAGTTGAACTTCCAAATCTAGGCATGGTCAAGAGTCATCTTTTCAATATTTGTTGCTCTTACAAAAACAACAAATTTTTCACCGAGATACGAGAAACTTCGTTGAACAGCTAGGCAGATTTCGAATCAGCTTTGCTAAATGCGAACTAAACTAAATTAAAGTTACTTCTTCAAGTAAAGTAACTGCAGCGAGTTTATATTTTTTCTGTGTAACGCATCTGTAACGATTTACTTTAACAAGAAAGTTACTTACCACATACAGCTTGTTGGCTTTGGTGGGTCGAAGATTGGCCTGAAGAAGACTGCCACCTCTTCCTAGGAGGAAGTCTAGGAGGTGAGTCGCCTTGCGAACTTAATTCTGTAAAAACAAATAGAAATGGATGAATTTTTAATTTTAAATACTGCGAGTGCGAAGAACTTGCTACGGAATTCACAGTTTCATTCATTCAAGCCTATGCATTGTCACGTTGCAGATTTTGCAATGAACAAAAGTCAATCGTAAGCATAATATAAATGGATCTCTGGCATTTGAGGGATCGCACGATGCTCCCTAGCTGGATTCGTCAATTTTTTTTTAGCCTAATTTAGGCTAATTTGTTTTGATTTTCAATATATGTACCGCTTACTCGGAATCAACATCATCGATGGACAACAAGGGACATCGAGAATTGGAGAACTTTAGGACATTTAACTTTTACCATTACTTCAAGATGAGCTAAGGCAGGATTCAAATAGTCGTGCCGTCTTCCGCTATCTTCCACTGCCGTCAACCTAACATCTATAACCTCTATATATCAGTAATTGCTTAAACTGTTAAAGGCAAGCATTAAAAGATTGTATTTGAATATAAATCCTACAGAGGCAGTAGCGTTTACAAAATCTGTCCTCCAATCATATTCGAACCTCCCTCACGTGTGTCACTAGCAATAACTAGGACCACGACCAATCAGAACCATGCGTTATTCTTAAAGAGAAACCCACGAGTGGATGCAGAGCTGATGGCTCCCGAGCATCGACCCCCACCCTCCTGTCCACCGCCAAAACAGTTCCATGGTTGGAAGTTTTTGAAGAAACACATATGTTTACATGATTGAAATAAATGAACATATTATGAAAGCCATTTAACATTCTATGTATAAAATAAAATGATATTCAGCATTCTAATTTTAAATTCCTTTTCTTCGAATTTGCTTCAGCAGCTTTTGAACTGCTTAAGAAAGAAAACATTTTTTTACATTTGAATAATGAATTAAAAAATAAATGTTCGGGCTCCGAGAGTTGAATATTTGATCAGATGCTGAATTTGGTTTAGTTTCAGTCGGCTATAGCTATAAGGGCAAGGCACTTGGTGTCTTCAAGCTGCAAGGATTACTGTTAGTCACGTAGACCTAGTTGCTGTCATAAGCTTTCCCTGTAACTCTATCAGTTGACTGCTATTAACCTTAGGCATTAGAACCTTGCGACGTTGTCAATTTTCCAACTTTTGTCCCAAAATGACCTTTTTGTCCGACCCCCCTTGAAAATGCGCCATTGCATGCACGTGAGGCAGGCGTAATGTGGCCGCTTACAGCCCAGTGACGTTCGCACATGCGCACTCCGCCGCCGGGCCAACATGAAACTTTACGCCCGCTACTTAACACGCTTAAAAAAATTGTATCGCTGCATCCCACAGTCTTCCTTCTGCGAAGTACGCTATTTCTTTCTTTCACTTATAATCTAAAATCGTCAATTACACCAAAAATCCTCTATCTGCTTAACATGCTTGTTTTCAAGAAGGGTAGGACAAAAAGTATGGTGTGTATCAAGGGCGTACGGCTATTTTGCCTCGTGCGACTGCCGACCTCGCTTCGCTCGGGCGGCAAGTTCACGCTCGTCAAAATAGCCTTCTTTACGCCCTCGATACACAATATACTATTTTGTACGGCAACACTGTAATTTGACGAGACGGCTTTGGGACTTCAGCTTTCGACCGTAGGTCAGTCACCAGAACACTGTTATCCTCAAGAGAGGCAACACTAATGTAAAAGCTCCATACCAAATCTTGTGTAATTCTTGAATTACGTTTCTTATAGTTTGAATAAAATGAATTAAAATGTACCATCCGCATTCTTAACTTCATAAGAATAGTTCAATAAATTGCATGCAAACGTGTAGAAATTCAGAAACCTTTCAACTTGACTTTGCATGCGCAACAGTAAGTAATCACTTTTTAGGTAAAAACTTGAAAGCTTCCAATTAGTAATTATTGAATAATAAAAGCCATGAAGATTAAATATTCTAACATTCTGTGCTGATTGAAAATAGATACGTTCGAGGTATTCACTCATTTGTTGAAGAAAAATGTTTATAATTCTACAATTGCCAATTGTCTGCGAGACTTATAGCTTAACAAAAATATAATAATAATAATAGTAACCGGTGTTTTCTCGAGTGATTTCTTGAAACTTACCGGTTTAATTCCTTCAGACTTTTTGTGTGTTAATTACTAGAAATCAGGTAAGGTTTTACCCGGGCGCAAAGAAGTGCAAGGCTCGCGGGAACCAATTACTAAGGGGAGCCTTGAAGCACCCCTGCTGAATGTTTAGATTTATGATAAGTAATAAACAGAATACATAATAGAGTAATGCTTCCCCGTAGTTATCTTGGTAGAGAGTCTTCATTATTAGTTTGGATTGTGTCCCCTGTTATGTACCCTGCTTATAAATGATATAATAATAATAATAATCCCTATATAATACTTGTAACTAACGACAAGAATAATCAATAGAATCTAAAACGCGCATCCATTACGCACACAGTGCATTCACTCTAATGGGAAAGAATTAGACCGTTTCTAGTGTTTTCTATTCCCGATAGGCGGCGCATGCCTTTCAAAAATATGCAAAAATGGTTGCGAACTTACAGGGGCCAGGGGACTTGTCAACCGTCAACTCGGTCCGGCATAGCACGTGGTAGCACGCCAGAATATTTTAGGATTTTTAGTATATTTTATATTAAAAAGAGTGTTTATTAAAATATGTTTGCTCCTGCCGATGTCAATTATGGTTTTCACTCTTTGTTGGTGATACAAGTTTCGCGGTAAATATTTTAAGATGTCCGAACATCATTGCTAACCTCGAAATGTGTTGCCTGAGACGAAACTTGTATTTCAGTGTAATAAGTACAAAGATCAACTTCTGCAAACATATTTAAATAATCATTTTTCTTTCATATAAATGATACTTGAAAAGAAAGAAATGATGCTTAAATTAACAAAAGAAAATTATGATTAGGAGAAAGGGGGGAGGGGGAGGTCTGCTCAGCGCAATTTAGTTCATTCTATTCCCCCTTGGAGTCGCATTCTCAACTCCATTGCCCTTATCCTTTCCCTATCCGCCCTCTCCTCCTTTTCATTCCTACGCTCTCCCACTTTCCCTTCTATCATATTCCCTACCCTCTCCCAAATACCTTTAATCTCACCCCCGCTACCCCCGACTCCTATTTTCATTTCCGTCCTGCCCTCCACCTTCTCAAGCCTTTTTTCCGTCCTTTCTTTCCACGCCCTAATCTCCTCTTCCATCTGTTTTATTTTAACTTCTTTTTCTTTTCTTTCCCTCTCTAACCCATCTACTCTCTCTTTCAGCTCTTTCACCTCCTTTTCCCATTTCTCATCTCTGATTCGCAAGTCCCCCCTCATACCTTCCATCTGCTCCTTGGTCCCCCTTACGTCCTCCCTCAGCCCCCTGATCTCGCCTAACAACATCCCGAGAGCCTCCTTTTCCAAAATCCCCTCCATTTTTTGGGGGGGTGACCTCGGTGTTATCCCGCTTTTTTTAAACGGGCTCTCGACCTCGCTTTTCTCCGGACTCTCTTGGCTGTCTCTCTTCCTTTTCAGGAGATCCTCCCCGTCACTTGCGCTTGACGCTCTCTCCCTTACCTTCTCGCTTCCTTCGTTGCCACCGTCCCGATTTCTCCCTCTCCCCGACGCACCGCTCGACAACGGGCGACGCGTTGTTGGTCGTCGTGGCTTGTGGAAAATTCCCTCCCCGTCGGTTTCACTACCAGCACTGCCAGTACTCTCGCTGCCCACCTCCCGCTCTACCGCCGGTAACTGGGACCTATCCATGCAGTACCAGCCGCAACCGACAGATGTCTCTGCAAAATGTTGGCGTCTTTCGCCCCCAAATTTTCCTTTTTTTTCCCCCTTTTTTTCAATTCCTCAGTCCCCGCAGACACCCCTTTCTCTCCCTTAGCATCCCCTAACTTTGCGAGAACCACCCTTGAACCCTCGAAAGCCCAGGACTCCTGACCACGAACTCCCCCGATTACTTGCCAACCTAACCTCACTTTCCCTATCCAGCTAGATACCACCTCCCACCCACGCTGAAACTCACTTTTTATCTCCCCAATTCACCCCACACAACCCTACTCACCTCCTCGGCTTCCACCCTCACACTCCACTCACACCTTCCACACAAATTCCGTAAAATTCTCTCTCCACCTGTCACTAAACACGTTCTCACTTCCGCCACCAACATGCAAGTCTATATATATCATTGAGATTCACTTCGTTTACAATCGAAGTTATGTACGTCCATTCAGATCGTTCCGGTATTACGGATATGTAGTATATACTTAACAACCTTAGAAATGAGATTTGAGCATAACCTTGGTATAGGAATGTGACTGGTCACTAATAATGGACCATACGTCAATCAAATAAAACATAATTGATCTTAGTTGTCTGAAATGTGTCCCTCATTATTTTCCTGACCATTCCTGCACGATGCGACACTAACAATAAGTTAATAATTGGAAGCCCAACAGCCGCTGCCTATCAATAATCTAATTGAGACCCGAAACGCCAAGACCTGGACTGCCCATTAGAATCCCTATTATTTATTTTATTTTCTTCCAATTTAAATTTGTGGTTAATAATTCATTTTTCCTTTCTCTGCGTTCTCTCTTCTTTTTTTTCTTCCCTTCTTTTGCTTGTTTATCACTATAAGCCGGCACAAACCGGTAGTACTATTCTTACTTTTATTTGTGATCGTCCTACCCTATTTGCCGAAATAAGAGTTCCTTGGTGGTTGCATTGACTGCTTATGGTCGGAATCGGCCTATTGACTTCGGGAATTACTTGCCTGACCTGAATAGTTTGCCAGAACTCAAACCTCCTGTATTTTCCGTTTGAGGTCGGGGGAGTTGTGACGGGGTGAATATTTTCTTTACCTGTCACTTAAAACTGCCTCGCGCCAGGGAATATTAAATCTCAGACTTTGTCCGCATGGAACGATAGATCAAGGGTCACCATCTCAGAGCACCACCAGGAAACACTCACGGTCTTATATCTTATCATTTATTTACTTTTCTCTTCAACTATTATTTTCATACCTTCTCCCGGAGCCAAACCTGTCATCGGAGGAGATTTTACGAAACTACGTATAATTGAATACGGAAACCGTATCCTGCTCATCCCAGAGGCCGCCACTGTACGGACGACCGAGACCGCCGTTCAAGCAGAATCGCAAGCGGGCATGGGGCCCCGACCCCGCAACGAGAGAGTAAAGTATCTCTTTAATCAATTTCTCTCAACGGAGTGACGCCCAAACGGTGTCATTTTGTATTCGCTATTTTCTGTATGTAAATTACATTTGCCACCTGTATTCCGAAGGCTTGAATCAGTTAATAATAGCTGTAAACCGGGCTGCACTCCCGAATATTTACGAGTTTGCGAACTCGCTTCGTTTGCGATGCCTGCCCACGTGATCTCAGTCACGTCTCTTATTGGACAATCACTCCGATTTTAGAATTTCGACGCTTCTGTATTTTTGTGAGCATCTTAACCTGTCACTCTTGTTCTATCCTTCCGGCGTAGCACTGTATTACACACAAATTTGAGAAATACTAAAGTTAAGCATGTCGAACTCTGAGAGTTTAGTTACTTTAAGGTTATGTCAGTGAATATTGACTATGTATGCATACCATTAAGCCATTTCCCTTTCAGGGTAGGCGTGACACTACCCGATTCGGGTAGTGTTTCTAGGTGGATAGTTTTCTTGTAGTTCTAAATAACTACAAATTTGGGCTCACCACACCCATAATATGCCAACAGCACACAGTATTCTCGAATGGTCACCCATCCAAGTACTAACCGCGCCCAACGCTGCTTAACTTCAGTGATCTGACGAGAACTGGTTTTTTCAGCGTGGCATGGCCGACTATAATTTGTAAAATCAAAATTTCTTTCTATTTAAAGTACCCCTATTGCAGTTACATAATTTTCTAAATGTTTTTGATGTTGCGAAATGAGTCTCTGAATTCAATTTTCAAAATTATGTGTACATATCTTTTGTGAGGGATCTCGCAAATTAATGGGAAGGGAGGGAATCGGAGCGTCGAAAGAACGGGCGAAGTCAATTAAAATTAGACGATATAAAATGAATGGTGGTTTATTACTAAACTTACAGGAATTGACTCTCGTGAGTCTGGTTCTCCAAAGCCCGAACCGGGCGGCAAAGCCAAGAGCGGGCGAGCGATGTAGCGGGTACTCAGGCGATGAAGCCAAGGTACTTGAGAGCAGCTATGGGTATTGCCTTGGAAGTGCATTCGTTGAGGATGAGGTGGCGTCGTTGGGGATACACTCACGGGGTGCTAAACCTCAAGGGTGTATTACCGGGTTACGGTGCAGGTAGTACAAGACTAAGGTGAAGCGCGGGGAGCACAAGACTGAAGTTCCAGGGTCAGGATTTGGGTATTAGAACCAGGAAGTTAGTCCTCTCCCCACTCCTGGTTCTAAGCCTACAGGGTCGTCTTTACTGGGGTGCTTGTAACTTCGTTACAGTTTTCATTTTTTATAAAATTTGTATAGAAGGTTATTAATGATATTGTTTGGCCTCGATGGCTGCACGTGTTTACGCACTATTGGTTTAAGTTTAAAAACGGGTGAGTAAGCAGTCTTCGAAGGTTCGAATCCCCTGATTTTTATATTTCAGTCTGAAATTTGCAGGTACAGTTTCTGGGAAATTCGAAACGTTCGGAAAAAACTTCGTAATTTATCCATACGTGTCTCATAAAGACAAGGATTTAATGTTTCATTTTTTTATCTCGTATCCGAGACCTTGCTACAGGTTCGTGACTTTTTTGCGGATAAATTTTTTCCATGTACTGGTCATGTAAAATTTAGTTTATTGTTTATGAGTGAATGAACTAAGACTGGAAACTTAATAAAATTAATTAAAATGTCATTAGATTAAAAAAATAATAGAATAGTATAAAAAAAGGAAATCTGATGTGATTTAAGATTGGTGGAGTACACATTTTGTAAACACGTGGCTTAGATTATTTATGTGTATATAATTTATTATGTTTTTACAAGTGAACAATATAATAATTGTAATATGCTAAAAATCTATATACATTAGAATTTCGAAACACTATCATTGGAACCTTTAAAGGCTACAAATTTGTAGAACATAATTTTTCTGCAGACAAAAGAAGTGGGGTGAAATTGTGAAGATGATTAATGGATTTTATAGTTACAAAATGAATGTAAATTATAATATAAAAATCATTGTGAAGGTCCTAGATAAGTTTTCATATTTCATAATAATTAAAAAGAGCAAAACGAATAAAACTCGTGTAGCATGTACGTGAGTTAAATAATTAGTAATATTAATATTATGCTTAATTTCTACTCAGCATAAATTGTATTGCAATTGCGTTGAATAACTCATTGTAGAGTTAAACAAATCAAATGATTCAGTGTGAGTCTTGCACAAATCATTCATCTACCTACACATATCCTGTGCTTGAGAGTTGTAAGAATTACTTTCCTTGTCAGTTTTGATATAGAAAGGCTCTTGAGATCGTGTATCAAACTGAGGCACTCGAAAATGAAGTCTATGAAGTAGAAATGGACAGTTAATTTTACCTTGTAAAATGTTGAATAGGATTTTTATGTAGTCAAGTGATCTTCCATCTTCAAATGGCTACCCCTTTCAGGATAAATACCCTCCTCTTTAAACACCAAATACCTTAAAAATCTCTTCTGTATCCTTTCAAGTGTCTTAGCATGTGATATAAATTTCGGTGAACATATCACAGATGCATATTCTAGTTTTGCAAGTACAAGAATATTATATAACGTTATTAACGTTTCCCTTTTCTTAAAACTCCTGCACGTCCTGAAAAAAAATCCAAGCATTTTGCTGGCTTGTCTACTAATTATTTCAATATGATCCTTAAATCCTAATTGCGAGTTAAAATTTATCCCTAGATTGCACGTGGATTCTACTCTACTTAGTTGGACATTATTGATTTCGTAATTAAAGATTATTGGAATCACAGTTCTAGAATACGTATCTACTGTACTTTTTCTAGATCAAGTGGGAGCTTATTCTTCAAACACCATTCATAAAAATTGTACAGATCATATTGTAGCTGCCAAAAATCACCTATTTGCTTTATTCTCTTTAGTATCTTTGTATCTTCCGCATATAATATCATTTTTGATGAGATCTTATCAGTTACATCATTACTGTAGACTATATAAAAAATAGGTCCTACATTTGAGCCTTGTGGGACTCCCGATTTAGGCTCTTAGAAAATTCTTAATTAGTGTAACAAGATTGGTCGGCAGATTGAGGTCACGTAATTTTATTAATAATAGCCTGTGATTTACTTTATTAAAAGCCTTTGAGAAATCGAAATAGACAACATCAACTTGCTCCCCACTCTTTAGCGCTTCCGAGGTATACTCTGTGAATTCACTCAAGTTTGTAACTGTAGATTTTCTCGGTACGTATCCGTGCTGTGCAGGATTCAATGATGGTTCTAGATATGACATAATAGTATCAGCTATACGCATCTCGAATATTTTGGAAAAGTTGCTTGCAATTGAAATAGGATGATAATTTTTTAGGTCAGATCTATCAACCCCAGTCCTTAACAATAAAGCTAGGTATCCTATTAATTCCAGCTGTATGTTTATTTGGCAATCTTTTTATTGCATTTTCTACTTGCGTATGCAAAATTTACATATTGTTCCCAAAGAGATCCTCCCCTACCAAGTCATCACACCATCTATCATCTCGCCATCTTACACATAGACGCTCTCAAAGTATTCTGCAAATGCTCCAACAATCTCCCCCTCTTCGCACAATTTATAGCTCTCATGCATCATGATTCCAGGAATCCTAGTTTAATTTTTTAACTTTAATGCAATGTTCCAAATCTTCCCTGGATCACTCTGTAGACAGTTTTCTGCATGTGCTCAATAATTTTTATGATCATCTTTGGCCATTTTTTAACTATTTTGCAAATTTCATTGAGAGCCTCTATATCAGCATCCGATTTGTTTATTTTACCTCGCAATTTGTATTTGCTTTTTAAATAGTTTTTTCATGTATTAGAAAACCAGATAGGGTAACGATTGGCAGATTAGTTGAACTTTAGAGTAGGAATAGATTCACACATTTCCTTTAGTATTACATCATAAAGATATTCGCACGCTGCCTCCAAATCATTAATCTTATACAGCTCTTTCCAATTAATTTTAGCTAAGTTTAAGTATAGGCACGAATAGTCTCCTTTTTTTAAATCAAAGCGTTTTGGACAATCTAACTTAAACTTAAAAAGTGCATCATTTGTCACGCAGTTACAATCCATTAGTAGGGAGGGATGGTGCACATCCTCATTCACGATAGTATCTGAAGTGGTTTTTACTGTACACATAGTATTTGCAAAAACTAAAGTAGGCCATACACGTTACGATTTACCGGAGAGGAATAACTGTGCAGTTTTGCCTGCGCCGGCCGAGCTCTTCAGGTAAAACTGTGCAGGCAGCCTGTGCAGGCCAAACCGTCGAGCCTTCAGTTCGTTTCGGTATGGCATCGATTGAAGACGACGACGCAATGGCATTAGTAGGCCTTGCGTTAATCTTGAAGAATAATGATACAAAAAAAGTGAAAAATAAGCGCAAAAAGTGGTGTAAAGATTGGTTATTGAAAAGGAAAGCTTATACTCATGTCAACTTATTAAATGATTTAAAATTCGAACCTGAAGATTTCAAAAACTACCTCCGAATGGACGAGAAAACGTATTTAAAGTTACTTGAAATGGTTACTCCTATGATAGTAAAAGAAGATACAGTTATGAGAAGCAGTATTTCTCCGCACGAAAGATTGGCAGCTACTTTGAGATTTCTTGCAACCGGCAGAAGTTATGAGGACCTAAAATTTTCTACAATTATTTCACCTCAAGCACTTGGAAAAATTATTCCTGAAACTTGTGAGGCTTTGTACAAAGTTCTAAGAAGAAAATATTTGAAGGTAAGTAATAAAAACAATTTTATTGTTATTATATGATTTATGTTTATTAAAATCCAATCTTCTGTGTTACAAAGTTTCTTCTCTGGTCACACGGTATTGCTATTTTGTGATAAAATTCGAAAATAATTATTGAAAATGTTCAAAATGCAGGCTAAAATGGTTATTTTACACTCAGAAAGATTTTAGTATTTAGGTAAGAATCAATTTATCAACGTCGATTGCAAACGAAAGTAAATAATTATCACTATATTTTCATAATGTTTTTTATAAAATATACGGTCACGCTCCCTATTAATTTATTATTCTACCAAATGAAAGGATATTTTGAACCGACGAAGTCAAAATAAAATAAATAGTGAAAATAGATATTGTTTCTATATTTTCAAACTTATTAAAATATAAAATATATTATATTATATATTATATAATACATATTATATATTAACAAATGTCGCAGCAGAACATTCTGGCAGTTCAAGTCCCTTTGTTTCACCGGGCTTGTTTCCATTAATTATAGGAGTAGGGGTAGGAATTATTGGGTAGGAATTGAGATTAGTGGTAGGAGGAAGGAAGGGTGGGCTAGGGTATGATAAGGATCCAAAACTTCCAGAGGTATATGACCTATTGAAAGTCGGAGAGGATTGATCATACATATTATGTGGTAGATAATGCTGTGCAGGTACATTAATTCGCTGATGTTGCCGCAAAACGTCTCGCATGTTTATCATGTTTATCATCCTCATTGTCTTCCTCGTCTTCCTGATCAGCATTTGCATGTCATCATTTGCATTTACATCAGCAAATGCATTTGCATTTGCGATTATCGTACCAATATACAAAAGAAAGGGAGATAAAAACAACTGCAGTAATTACAGAGGTATCAGCCTACTAAGTACCGTAAGTAAAATATACTCAAAAATACTTATTCGTAGGGTAATGGAAATCACAGAAGAAAACATATGGGAAGTCCAAAGTGGATTTATGCCAGGAAGATCATGTACAGATCAGATATTTAGCCTAAGACAGATCACAGAAAAAAGCTTGAGAGTAGGAAAGAAAGTTTTCTGTGCATTTATTGACCTAGAAAAAGCATTTGACACGGTAAATAGAAGTAAACTTTGGGAAGTTCTTAAAGAATACGGAGTAAATGGAGGGCTCCTGCAAGCAATAAAAACAATATATACAGGTAGTAAAGCGAGCGTAAGGGTAAACGGGAAACTGAGTGACTGGTTCGATATTACGCAAGGCGTGAAACAAGGATGCGTTATGTCCTCGTGGCTATTTATCATATTCATGGATAAGTGTCTAAGAACTGCACTCTTCGACGAAGAAGGTGTAGATCTCCAAACAGTTAAGGTACGTGGGTTAGCTTTCGCAGATGACAAGATTGTTATGGCAGAATCAGTCGAGGACTTGCAAAGAATGTTGAATAAACTTCATACAAGCATGAAGGACATGGGACTCAAAATTAACGTAAATAAAACAAAAATCATGGTGTTTGAGGGAAAGAGTGAGAAAACAATGTGCAACATTGTCCTAAATGATGAGAGATTAGAACAAGTTGACAAGTACGTATATCTAGGTAGTCTATTCACTAGCGATGGAAAAATAGATGGGGAGTTAGATAGGCGCATAAATAAGGGTAAACAGGTTATCGGTAGAGCAGGGTCCATCCTAACAAATAAAAACATATCAAAAAAAGCTAAAATGGCCATACACAATTCTATATTCGTACCGACTGTACTATACGGTAGCGAGACATGGACCTGTCAAGAAAAGGACAGGAGTAAAATTAACGCGATCGGCATGAAACCTCTGCGCATAATATGCGGGAAAACACTAATGGACAAAGTCCGAAACGAGACAATCCTCAAAGAATGTGGTGCAAAAGAGACAATAGTTGACACATGGGAAAGAAATCAGTTAAGATGGTTCGGACATCTTGAAAGAATGAAAGATGAACGACTGACCAAACAAGTGTATAAAGGTAAAGTAAATGGCAGAATGCCCAGAGGTAGACCGCCGAAAGAATGGTTAGAATCTGTAAATGAGACATTAATCCGTAGAGACATAAGAAGCCATAGGAACACAAGAGCTTGCATGAAAAAATGCATGGACGTGAAGGAAGCTAGAGTAGTATGCCAGGACAGAAAAGTGTGGCGACAAATAGTTTGTAAACAGAGTGACAGTAGAATGAATGACGCCTGAAACAAAGATCTTGGATACTAATGGGCCCAAGTGGAGAACCATACATAACAATTTTGTGAGGCTCTTCACTTGGGGTGATCGCTAGAGAGATTGATCAGCAACCTGGGTCGGAGCAGTGTTGCGGAGTAAACGTGTCATTTAAATAAATAACACGAGAATTCCAGATCAATCTAAAATATATATACCTAACACTTATATACCTATCCACCTCATACCTATATTCCTACCTACCTTATACCTTTATACCCATATGCACACTACTATTCTCCAACCGAGCAAGTCACGCCTACCCCGAAAGGGAAATGGCTTAATGGTATAATAATAATAATAATAATAATAATAATAATAATAATAATAATAATTGTCTTCCTCGTCTTCCTGATCAGCATTTGCGTAGTCTCTTGTCTCGTCTCCCTGAAAAACAAATAATTTTATTATAGAATAACAAGCTAGTTTTGTTTTTAGATGTGAGGGGATATAAAATTAAGATGTTATTTTTATATTTCAGTTTCCTACATGTGAAGAAGAATGGAAAGAAATAAGCCAGTTATACGAAGAACGATGGAACTATCCTCACTGTCTCGGTGCAATAGATGGAAAGCACATTGCGATTGTTCCACCGGCAAATAGTGGATCTTATCATTATAATTATAAAGGTCATCATAGTCTGGTTCTTATGGCAATTGTCAATGCAAAATGTCAATTTATGTATATGGATGTAGGCATGAATGGGAGAATATCAGACGGAGGTGTACTACAAAATACTGCGTTCTTTAAAAAATTAGAAAATAATGAATTACAAATTCCAAGCAGCGAAACGTTAACAGGCAGTAATCGAAACTTGCCATATGTATTTATTGCAGACGACGCGTTTCCTTTACGCCCTGACATGATGAAACCGTTTCGACAGGCAGATTTAACATCACGTGAAAAAAAACCCTGAATTACAGATTATCCCGCGCCAGGCGCACTGTAGAAAGCGCTTTCGGGATAATGGCGTCACGATTTCGAATATTTTACACTCATATTAATTTAGAACCAGAAAGAATCCAGAAAGTAGTTAAAGCTTCCTGTGCATTGCATAACTTTCTAATAGAACACTCGAAAAAGTCTTATGCGCCTCTAAAATGCTTCTATCGTGAAAATTCTGAAAACGGAATTGTAATTTCTGAAGGGTATAACACACAAAATAGTACCATGGAAATTTTAGAGAGAAGAAACCCAGGAAACACCTTAAACTCAGCAAAGATTGTCCGAGAAGAGTTTATGAATTATTTTTATCAGGAGGGCAGAGTACCATGGCAAGATCATGACATAAATTAAAGAAAAGAAGCATTTTTCTATAGCCTATGTTTACTTAGAACATTCTCGTGCTAAGTCGAAAAATTAGAGTTATAAAAAACAGCGTTCACGATAAACAGAAAACTTATTAAATTAATTTTCGAATAATTATTTTCAATAATGTCATCCAATGTAGGTTTCCGAAATAATATGAGGAATATTTCCTCAAATTTAAGCAAAATTAGTCGATAAGTTTTGAAGTTATCGTACATTTGGAGCAATTTGTATAATTTTCGGGATACAACTCACATAAATGTCTCAAAGAAATAACAAAATTTTTGTGTATCTAGTTATAAGAATTTATGAGAACCTAATAAAAATAACATCACTAAAAGTACAAGAATTTTACTTACCTCACAACTGTTTTCATCGTCGCTATCTAAGTTTGAGGAAGACTCTCTCGGCGTCGCTTGGTCGTTGATGAAATCAAATAATTCATAATACCACAATTTGGTGTGATAAACATCATCAGCAGATGCCCCAGACTTCAGAGAGTTCTCGTGCTTTTTCTTCTCCTTTCTGACGCTGCTCCTGAGGTTATTAATTTTTCGAACAACTGCTGCTTTATTTGCTTCTTCTTCTATTTCCTTCAGTTTTTCAATTAGTACTCTATAAGCTGCTTCTTTCTTATCACGATCGTGATACTCCTTACACTTCACTTTCCACAAACAGGGATGGTTTCGATATATTTCAATGAATTCTCCGAGCACTTTTCTTACAACGGAATGTGTTGGCGCCATTTCAATCGAACGTTAATGATACTGACGCGACAACCACCCTACACACAGATTAGAAAACAAGTGACGAAGTGGCTGCAAGTGAAGTTTGGCCTGCGCAGGCGGCCGGAGTAGTCCCCATACACGCTCAGGTACACCGTACGGTCAAGCTCAAAAATATTGATTTTCGATCTTGCTCCGGCCGCCTGTACAGGCCCGAAAAACTGCACAGTTCTATTGCCACAGACGCTCCGATATACCTGCACAGGTCGCCTGCACAGTTATTCCTCTCCGGCAAAACGTAACGTGTATGGCCGGCTTAAGTCTAAACATCTATTGTTATTGTTCAAGATTTTATTGTGTTGGGTTAAATCCATAGATCCAGCAAGTTCGCATAGTTTATCCGCCCTAATATCTGAGAGAAAACCTTCAGAAGAATCATTGTAGTTTCTTATATTGAAATCTCCAGCAATAAGAAATTTCCCCTGATACAATGATCCTAACAAAAGCCATTTCCTCCGTAAATAATACAAATTCGTCCATAACGACGAAGGTATATATAGAACAACTATTATTAGAGAATAGAAGTTTTTAGATATTTTTGTAGCAACTACATTCATGCTAGAACAATGATTTTTCAAACTAGTCAATGGTATTTCTATTGACTTGAAATGTGTATTTATTGCTATAAGTGCTCCCCCACCACTTCTCCATATGCTATTATCTCGGTAGCATATATAATTATTTATTTCGAATACTTCTGTAGAGTAAACCCTTGGGCGCAGCCAAGTTTCTGTCAGTAAGATTAAATTAAAATTATTAGTTGCTGTAAAGAAACGAACCTGCTCCATCTTTGTATTTAACCCCCTAACATTTTGATAATAAATACTTACCTTTTTTCTCTCTATGCATCCTTGTCTTCCACTAGAGTTTTCTTCTTGTATTCTTTCCCGATTATAACAGGTACTCCTTGCCGATATGCGATTCGAAGATCCGCTTCCCCCTCTAACATTCTCTTGATCAACTCCTGATGTAGATGCTGAAGTTCCGCTTTTTGCATCTTTGCTCTGTCTGGAGTGCATCTGGTTCCCTGTAGAATCCCCACTTTCTGGCCCTTCGATACTATCGATATAGTTTTGTGTAGGTTTCTCGCCTGCATCTCCGTTTCTAAGATTAACTTTATTGGCCTTGGATTCGTCCTGTTCTGTAATATTTTGCCAATTATGTAGAATTTTTTACCTTCCAGTACAAACTCAGAGTCAAAACATTTCATAATCTTCAAAAAGTTTTCAGACGCACTCTTCTTATTTGCAGTGTCCTTTTTCTCTCTATACACTTCTGCCACACCGAAAATTATGAGTTTGTTTCTTCTGCTGCTTCTATCTTCCAGTTCATGGATACAGGCATTGCAATTACTTGCACCGTCCTGGACCAGTGGTATTGTTTCGCTCGCCGTAGTTTCGCAATTCTAATGTATACAGATTTTTACGATATTACAGATATTATATTGTTCACTTGTAAAAACTTCCAAGTTGTATTGTACCTTTCAACAGAAAAAAAATAAATATTCTAAACCACGTGTTTACAAAATGTGTATTCCACCAATTATAAATCCCATCGGCTTTCCTTTTTTTATACTAGTCTATTATTTTTATTAATGTAATTACTTTTTATTGAACTTTATTAAGTTTCCAGTTTTAGTCCACTCACTCATGAACAATAAACTAAATTTTACCGTCACGCGCGATAAAAACTTTAAATGTTTGTTGAAAATTCGTGTTTTGTTTGCTGGAAATCAATTTTTTTTACTGAAAATTCACCCATTTCAGTTCAAGATTCTTCATTTTAATTTAAATGTAATTTCTTTGTTGTAAAGAAGATCTTTAATTGGCATTATGGTCGAAAATATTTATTTTTGTTCCGCAATTAATTTTTAAAAATATAATTCTTTGGTTGAAAATTCAACTCTTATATTGTTTAAATTTTGTTCGCTTGAAAGCACAACTATCTGGTTGGGGGCCGTTCAATTATTACGTAAGCATAATTTTGCCTATTCTTGACCCCCTCCCCCCATTGTAAGCATATTTTTCAATTAAGAATATACAACAATAAGCATCTACTTAGACCCCTATCCCTCTCAAAATGCTTACGTAATACTTGAATAGCCCATTTTAATTGCAACTGTTTATTTAAAAATGTATATATTAACATTCTGATAATTCAAGAAATATTTTTTAATACACATTTATCCAGATAATTAGAAGTAATTTACATTGTTAACCCAGATAGTTTACAAATATACAGTTGAAAATGTTTTATTATTTGAGACTAAAATTTCTAACTGAAAATTTAACTATACCTTTTTTATTGAAAAATTTGTCTTCTTTAGTTGAAAATTCGGACACCCAACAATTTTGTTACAAATTTATCTCGTAATCTGGTATTCTTAGGTAATCTTAGTTCATTTCAATTTATTATCAAAGTTTCTTGTTCTTGCATTTTTTGTGCGTAAAAGTTGACTTTATTGAAAAAGCATTTCACTTGGTAATTTTATGCTATAGCAATAAAAGTACACGCAATCATGAAACTTTAAACAAACATGATGTGATAATAATCACCGAAATGTTTACTGGCACGAAAGTAATAAATCATATTTATTCTCAGCTTCAGTTCTTGACAATCACGTGATTTTTTCATGTCTCGATGTTTACCTATCAAAAACAGAAATTTCTACAAATGAGTCTGTAAGGACATAATGCCTTCATCGCTCATGCGCACATAGAGCCTATTTACAAAACGTGGCAGTTCCGTGGCAAAAATTTTCACGGTGCTAATAGAATCATAGTAATCTGATGAAGGTTTGTATAAATAGCAGTACAAATATTCCGAAATTCTCAGTCGAAATTCTGGAAATCTATTCAATACCAAGAGAAGAAAAATGCAGATCGCCAGCTACATTCTAATTCTTACATTTTCGGTTCATCTGGATTTTGTTGGTAAGTTTAATTAGGCTGACCATACTAATAATTTTTATACTTATATCCGCTTTCTGAGGCTTGTGAATTTTGTCCTACGATGTCCTCAACCTTCTGCAAGTTGTTCAAAATAGAATTTTTCAATTGTTAAAGATAAAAAGCATTGGGTTATAGTGAAATCTAATAGTTTTCTTATCAAATTTGTTGCCACATACGAAATATTTGTGTATAACTTCATGTTTAAATATTTATTCTTCCATCTTCTGTACACGAGGAGACCCATATGGTTTCCACGTTTTCTCACTGCGCTGTTATTTGTCTGTTTGGTGATTTACTTTCCTTTGCTTCTTACACATTAAACGTTTTTTAAAGTTTGAGTACTAGGGTTGTTCCAATTTGTTCAAACTGATTAAAATCAACCCGTGCCTCCGTGGTATCGAAATTACAATGGGCTTTTTAATGCCTATAGCTCGGTTTTCGAAAAAATTGAAAATGTAATTACTTCTTATTACCTTTTTATAAATTAAAGTTTAGTCGCCTTCGAAGGAATCTTCAAAGGAATCTTTAAATTATTTCATTTCCACATCATAACTTTTAATTTGGACCGAACACGTCCCTTCTTATTGGGCCCGGAAAATGCTCCAAAATTGTAAAATAGCAGTTTTATGCAAAATTATTGTTAAAGACGATATTTTTTGGAACTTTTCCATTTAAATATGATAAAACAAAAAAATTTCAAAAATTATTTAAAAAAATATATGCTTCATTTATTGTTGTGAGAATAAAGTGCGGTTTTTAAAACATAATTTTACAACTGTTACCACAATAGTAATGAAAGATAAGTGCCATACCTCTACAGCTGGCAGGCGACAAGACGTACGACCAGATGTCTACTGGTTCTGAGAAACCAGTGAACCTCACTGATTAAACCAGTTCCGGAACTCCACTGAATGAACCAGTGAATTCTCACTGTTTGTCTGTGACACACTTCTGGCTGCTTCAACCAGTGAGATTTCACTAGAAATCAGTGAGATTTCACTGGTTCATTTTAAGAGAGTATTGAGGGGTTCACGCACTGAGGGAAAGAATAATTGTTGAAAGTAATAATATACGGGAAATAATTCATGAATCAACTAACTGGGGTTGCGACAATTTTAGGGGTAACTAAGATATTCGCGATGCACTTTTGAAGTGCAACAAGAAAAAGGGCAACATATGTACAAGGTCGACTAAAACTTTACAAAATTTAACTAGATTTATACAAAATATGGATTAGTAAGCTCATATGTAACTGATGACAAGAATCTTGCGCTACTAACAAAATGAATGAATAAGTTTGACTGTCAGGGACAACTGAAATTTCATAAAATGTGACTAGATGCACAAGCAACATTGATCAGTAAGCTTATTGGTGACTATTGACAAGAATCTGCTCAAGTAACAATTTGTTACAGTGCATAGTCAATCAATTTGACTTTCAGAGCCAACTAAAATTGGGTTTGCACTTTCGAGGGTCAGGTTAATGAAACACCAGAGGTTTCACACGAATTGAGTTAGAATGAACATACCGGGCGGATTTGTTGAATGTCCTCAAGTTCTCCAATTCTTGATGTCCCTTGCTGTCCATCGATGATGTTGATTCCGAGGAGGCGGTACACATGACGAAAATAAAAATTAAAAAAATGACCCTGAATTGAGTTTAAAAAATATTGACGAATCGAGCCGGGGTGCATCGTGCAATCCTTGAAATGCCAGAGAATCATTTATTTTATGTTCGCGATTGACTTTTGTTCATTGCTAAATCTTCAACGTCACAATACATAGGCTTGCATGAATGAAACTACAAATTTTGTAGCAAGTTTTTCTCAGTTTAAGTATTTAAAATTAAAAATTCATCTTTTTTTATTTGTTCTTACAGAATTAAGTTCGCAGCGCAACTCACCTCCTGCACTTCCTCCTAAGAAGAGGTGGCAGCCTTCTTCGAGCCACCAAAGCCAACAAGATGTAAGGGGTAAGTAACTTTGTCGTTGAAGTAACTCGTTACAGATACGTTACAGAGCAAAAATATCAACTCATTGCAGTTACTTTACTTAAAGAAGTAACTTGAATTTGTCTAAAATTTACTATAAATTTTGCACCCTAATCACCTAATTTGGTAAATTTACAACAAAAATGAGCATACCTAACGAAAACGTACGTAAGCTATATTTTTAGATGTGAAAAAGAATACGTTTGAATATAATTAACACAAAAGGCTCAAAATTGTCTGCTCTTCAGATCTTTAGCTATTAACTATAATAATCTCGCAGCAATTTCTATCATTTCAATGTGACACTTTATTAGTATATGCTATGTTAAAATCTCATAAAATTCTCTGCAACATAAAGACGTTTCCTTGCATGGAAATATTTTATCATTGATTTCCAAGATAATAATCTTACAGATTTCATTGAAAGGACTGAATTTTAAAAATCGTGATGCGAAATGACAGTTTGCTATGCAAAATTCTAAAAAAGTGTAATTTATGAGGCTTTCAAATTAAATTGCAAATACTGCGAAAAGCCTTAACGCGCCTTTAGGGGAAACATTTGTACATTCGCATTCTAATGAGAAGGTATTAATATCGGGACAGTAAATCCTGGCACTTAGTAAAGCAGCTCTATCTCAGTGAAAAAAAAATCGCACTGAGTTCGCTTTTAGAATAGCTGATTCAAAATCCGCCTACCTGCTCAACGACGTTTCTCGTATCTGGGTGAAAAATTTGTTGTTTTTGCAAAAGCAACAAATCTGGAAAAGATCACTATTCGTGGATTGAGATCGCATAATTTTGACTTAAATGAGCTATGCTAAAGTCTCCTGAGGAAATAGTAGTACAAAAAAAAGGAAGACGGGTGTCCATTACCAAGCCGCCCCCAATGGCGAAGGCTTGAAGAAAAACCAGTGTGTGATAGTGGTGCGAGACCAAAGCATATACATGCTTTGCTTAGCCTGTTAGTAGTGGGGAAATCGAACTGGAGTCTTTAGAACGATTGCGAATCGGCGGACAAAAAGGGAGAATCGAATAGAGAAAGGAGGTATACACTATAGAAAGTATACTTGTGTGAGAGAGATACATAGAGATATTCGTACGGCCGGTCCTACAAGCGATCGTTTTTTTTTTAAATTCTTTCCCATCCCAAAAAAAAGTTTCACTTCGAAATGGGGTCTGCTTCGTTACGGTTCCCTGCAGAGTATAGGTCAGAGTCTTAGTCCACGACTAGACCTGGCCATATGGTTGTAATTTTCTTTTCATTTAGCACATTTTTCAGATTTCAGTATATTATACATACTAAAATTTTATTGTACGCCAACAGTAATTATTAACTTACAATTATATTTTTGAAAATGTTGTTAAATAAGGGGTAATTTTGTCAATTTATTAAAACGAGTATTAAAGTAGAATAGAATTGATTTATTACTTTGCGAATTTCTACAAATGAGAGATTCCTTTCTGGTAATATACATGCAATTTGAAACCTTAAAAGTATAAAAAAGCAATTACAAATAACTTTTTCTAATAAATATTATTGAAAAATAACACTTACTTAAATAATGTTTATAATTTGTGTAACAATAACTTTACTTACACATCAATAATAAGCGTGGTATATTTTTTCTAATATGTGAAATGATATTGATTTATATATATGCAAGTTAGAAATAATTGCAAGACAATGAGAGCGATCTTTTGTGTGAAAGCCAGTTGAAAACACAAAGAAGTGGGCAAAGAAGCGTCTCTGTACAAAGCAGCGAAATCCATCAAAGATTACCCATCTCGAGTACTCATTGCTCAATGCTCGGATCAAGATAACACAGGACAAAAACTCCCGCGAACAGTTCCTCTACAAGAGGATGCACGGCATCCTCTGAGATGTGAAGGATCAGTCGATGTCGTTTGAGCTAACGTTTGCTTCTCTCAAATGACCCGAATTGAAGTCGCAAACATTGAAGGGTTTCATTTTTGCGTATCAAGACCGTGTAATTTCTACTTTGGCATACCTTCACCATATTTTAAGCCAGGACATTCCTGATGATAACTACAGAGCGTGTCATGCACACCCCAAGCACTTAGGACACATATGTACTATCTGGTTGTCCAACTCATATGGCAACGACGTACATCCGAAGGCACAATGCGGCGCTAAGAGTGCTTTATTACCATCTCTGTCACTCTTACTGCATTAGATTTGATACCGCTCCGCCAAACGCTCCACAGTGGTGCCAAATCGCGAAAAGCTGACCAAAAGCGTGGATTCTGAAACTTAGATTCTTTATTTACAAAACCTATATCTTCCGATTTTCGACATCGATCTTTTTTTTTACTTCTGGCCACCTTTCGCGATTTGGTCCCACTGCGCGCTTCTATCAATTCTGGACAATTGTTTCTGTCACGCACTCGAGGCCTGGCATAGTTTTTCTTGACTTCGCGAAACGAACCCTGTTCGTTATCAAATTGTCGGTGTCAGCCGACCAGAACATCACAGCCAAATGGAATGAAAAGAAAGAGAGACTATACGCAGAATGTTCTGCTAAACTAGTCGTCCTGATCATCGGTACTCTTGAAAGTGCCATTATTTTAATGGTCAATAGCCTGAAAAGCATCCCTAATTTTCAACGAAATGCCTAGACACTTGGTTCGTGTCCTTAGGGTGCAAGAGACCAGGACCGGCGGAAGCCGTATGTACGGTGGGTAGTACTACCCACCTGGGCTCAACACGTTTCGCCAACTCTGCAAGAGACTTTTGCCGGACCATCGTTTTGAGTTCTTCGCAGCCTGTAACACCTATGTCACGGTCATGAGACGTGGTTACAGCTGAACGGTTACCGCGACTTCGCCGGTAGTGGGTGCAATTTTCTAGAATGGCATCCGCTCCCGCCGAATTTCCCTGGTTGTCCTTAGGACAATTATTTTGCTCCTAGTAAAACTTTTAAATTTGCCACCCCTGTTGCAAATTTACATTTCCCACGTGCAATTTTGATTTTACCGCTAATTTAATTCACTTCATGGTAGCGCGATCTGCCATCAGTAACAACTTATCGACTAGTGGTATCTTATCATGGACAGGAACAATTATTGTCGGTCGGTAAATGACCGGCTACATAATTAGTTCTCTGCATTTCTCAGAATCAGAATGTTCCTTTCAACGGTGAACTTCTACAATAGTCGTTGGGTTGAACTAAGAGTTTGTGCGCTTTCCCCTTTGTTATTAAAACAGATACTCAATTTCATATTTTATATATGCTTCTTTTCACTACACATTAAAATAAGTGCAATTTTCCACTTAACCCATTAGTTCCCAAGGTTATAAAATAAAACTAATTTTATGTTTTTACTGCATTTTACAACTGAAAATATATTCAAATAATTGTCCTTCAAGTTTAAAAAAATTACATGTTTTTATTTTTTTTTATAACAAAATGTTGCGTATACGTAACGTTGGGATTTTCGCGAAACCAAAAATCATTACTTAGTGTGGAATAGACCAAAACAGTTTATGTGAAGATGCACGTGACACTTGGCACACATGTATATAGTGTTGTTTTTGCATTGTCTACATCTTCTTCTTGCTTTATTTTCCTCCTCCACTATCACGTGACCAAGATTATCAAGTCGAATTTCAATGGGCAATGCGCATTTAGATGGTCGTCCATAATTTTGTCTTGAAGGAAAGTTTACTTGGTCACTTGGTCCCGTTATTTCTTCACCTTGAATGTCATATTCTATGGCTGTTTCATCCACTTTCATTAGAGTGACTGCTATGTAAGACTTAAATTCCAACTGTGACATTTTTGATTTGTTTGCCAAATTGTATATTTTCCAGGAATTTATAATAACACTGTCAATCAAATTTACAAAGAGAGGCCACCACCACTTTTTTCCTTTTACATTGATTCTGTAGTTGCATATTCCGTTGTCATGTAAATCAACACCTCCCATATGCTGATTATACTCGGCTATAACTTTTGGCTGAGGAATTGACTCTTTTTTTCCTACTTTCCTGTTGTACCTTTCTGCGCTTACTAGATGTTCAGTGGTGCAGTTATTCGTTGCAACTGTCAACACAGAATTGTCGTTCCATCTAACTAACAAAATTTTTTGTTGATTGTCAAAAGAAAAATCATAAGTACCACGATTTTTTTTCTTTATGTTTTTCACAGTTTCCATTGTGCTATTACACGTACGGTTTTCACAAATTGTCCCAGTAGCGTAAAAACCTTTTTCTTTCAGCAAACAGAATAACTTGTAAGAAGAGAAAAAGTTGTCAAAAAACACGCGATAACAGATGGTTGCTGAACAACTGACAATAGTTCCAGTACAACGTTCTCTCCCAGTCCCAACTCGTTCTCATAAGTGGTTGTTTTTCCAGCGTAAGGTATGAATTTGTACAAGTAACCATTAGAACTACATAGACACCAGAGTTTGAAGCCGAACCTAATTGGTTTTCCCATGATGTGCATCTTACAACTATGTCGTCCAAAATATGGCACCATTTCCTCGTAGATAGACAGATTATCAGAAAATACTCCAAACTGCATGTTCTTTTCATTTATCAAATCAAAAAGGGGTGTTAGTTTTGAAAATCTGTCGCTTCTAACAAGTTGGTTGTTATCTAATAAATGTATATTTTGCTTTATGGAATCGAATCTGTTTCTACTCATACAGTTTCTAACTAACATTACTCCTTTGTCCTCATCTTTCGACCAATACAATTTTGTAGCTGGTAACGTATGATACCCCGAAAAAATTAGTATGCCTGAAAATCGCTTTAGGGTACTTTTGTCAATCTCAAATGAATGCCGATTATTATCGTGAGCATATTTTTTTGTATGAAAAATTATTTTTTCCCACACATCGTCACTAATGTACAATGAAAAAACTTCAAAAGGGGTTTTACCGCCAATTTTATTTTCAATTTTTTCCAAATTATTTTTCTCTTCATTTTGTGGTTCTGTTGCATATATTGGGTTCTCTTTTCTCCACTTCGGAAGAATTTTCTTTGACTTATTTTGTATAGTTTTTTACACATCTTTGCCTTTTGGATCTTGATGGTAAAGATTCTTTATCTAAGTCTTCAGAAGTATCAGGTAAACTTGCATGTATTTCATAGGTCCCCGCGCAATCTGGTAAATCTGTCCCGTCTTCACATATGTCGTCATCAAGCTCTTCTTCGTCTGTGAGTTCGTCTACAGGCGGTGGAATGTAGACGCCATCAACGGTATCAGCCTCTAATAAATCTTCATCCTCTTCCAATATAGCCAAGATCTCAACAGTTGACAGACGTCTTTCATTTTTCCAAGACATCACTATAACAACAAATTATTTGAGAAAAAGGTTTACTTAGTAAATGAAATAATACATACTTTATATATAAATTGTGTAACTAACTTACTTCAGTTCAATATTTTTCAAAACTGCACTTCACTAATCCTTATTACAATTCACTATGAATAATCACACAGAACTGACTCTCGACGACATATTGAAGGCACATTGACGCCTTCTTACTGGGAATCCCAACGTTGCGTAGCCGCAACAATAATAAATCAGGTCAGGCATGCAAAAACTATAAACACTGTGTCAAATATCATGTTATGTCTCATTTACTAAAGGTCAGCTCATTCTAAATTGACAATCTGGAAAATCCCATTGTATTCTGCGTCGGAAAATAAAATCGATGAAAACATAGTACAGGAAATCTCAAATATCGGCCCAGTTCATAAATTTGCGAAAAATAAACTTTTTGATTATATCGACGTATTTAATAAAAAACATCATTCCAGTTCTTGTGGGAGCAAGTTGTAGCAACAAATAATTCATTTCAATCAGTAATATATATATTTTTTAAATCATTTAAAAAATGTTTCGTTTACGCAACGTTCGGGACTAATGGTTTTTAAACTCAGTATTTACTTTTTATGTGAATGATTTCAATATCAATTTCTATGATCATGAGCAGAAAAAAGACCTTGCAAAATTGCTGATTTTTCCACAGATTGTGTAAACTAGACAAACAAAGAAAAAAAATTATAAATCGGTTAAAAACTGAAGACTGTAGACTTTCTTCGGCAGTAAATTACGGCAGTTGTACTAGAAGGCGGGGCTTGTACTTTAAGCGCAGTAGATCTTTTCATCTTAAATATCGAAGAACTCAACGCGTTGAGAATTTAACATGCATATGCTCTACTTTTCTAGGGTCTCTACTGTCCGAATTATTCAAGATGAAAAGGTCTAGTGGGCAGGGCGTAGACTGGGGGCGTGGGCTTTGGGTTTGAACCTAAGGTATAGGCAGGTTCTGGCCTTGCAGCAGAAGTTAAGATATAGATTACGCTTCCGCGACAGGAGTTCGGTAAGGTTCTCACGTGGTATATTCCATTCAAAATATCAGGAATATCTATTCTAGGGGTTATTCGAAGTGGAATTTCGTAAGCTTTCCAACGGTTTTCGAACAAATTTTCTGCCCTTTTTATTTAAACAATTAATCAGGTTTCAAAGTGTGGATAGGCTCTAATAAATAAAACTGCAACTTCTGTCGCATGCTTTTCTCAGTGTAAGTATTCCAAATTGAAAGTTTATCAATTTCTATTTGTTCTTACAGAATTAGATCCGGAGGACGACTCACCTCATCAACCGCGCTCGCGCTCGCCCCAGCGTAGCCCACCTTCTTCAAGCCGCCGAAGCCGACCAGCTGACCAATCTGCGTTAGGTAAGTCACTTTTTTTCTTCCAACTATTTGCTTGAAATTTATGTATTTTATAAAATACTTGTCTTGTTTGGTAATACAATTAATCCTTTTTGGATGATAAACTAGTTCATTACAAACTAATTTTTTTAGTTGTACATTCCTCATTTTAGTCTTCATTTTAATTTAACTATTCCACATTTAGAAGACACAGTTTATATAGCAGCCCGCTTGTAGATGTGTCAGGGATCGGAATCTTTTAGGTTGGACCCGAGGTTCAAAGGTTCCTTAAGGGTTCGGATCCGGACTGGACCCTTTCATTTCTTAAGGCATTTCTTAATTCATTCATTTATCGATTGTCGAATACAATTATGCGTTCAAAATTGTTTAAATCAGAAATTTGACATGTAGTTTGAAAATTTTATTTCATTGGTATGTTTCCGTGGAAGTCAGTACGGAGGGCGTTTTCGGGGCACAGAACATGAATTTGGTGTCAAAATTAAAAAAATTTTAAAGTTCATTAAAATTTTAAAGATTTAAATTAATTGGTTAATTCTCATGAAGTCATAACGAGGAGAATTTTCGAGTCTGATTTGAAATTTGATTCTGAAATTTCGAGTCTGAATACAAAACGTATTTTGTGTAAAAATTCCAAAAAGCAACCTAATTTTTGGAAATTCTATCTAATTGGTAGATTTCCATGCAAGTCAGTACGGAGGGGTTTCTCAAGTCACAGAACATGAATTTGGATTCAAAATTCAAAGAAGCGAACTCAATTTTTTTTAATTTGATTAAATTAGTGGATATCTATAGAAGTCAGTACGAGATGATTTTCAAGTCACAGCACACAAATTTGGGGTCAAATTTCTAAAAGTGGACCTTATTTTGAAAATGTTATTAAATTGGTAGATTTCCATGAAAATCAAGTACGAGGATGTTTTTATCCGTAACGAGGGAATTTTTTGAGTCTGAAAATACGAATGTCTACTCCAAATTTGTCTTCTAAAACTCGAAAAATATCCTCGTACTTAATATCTTGACTAAGTTTTAACAGTTTCAGTGAAACATTTCAATTTTTACCTTAAATTCGTGTTATTTTACTTGAAAAATCCCCTGGTACTGTCTTTCATGGAAACCCACTAATTTAATAAAATTTGAAAAGTTTCTGTCGCTGTTTCGATTTTTTGAATTATGACCACAAATTTATTTTCTTTGCCCCGAAAATCTGCAATGTTACTAAAATTTTGAAAATTTGAGTTACATTTTGGAGTTTTGAGTAATATTTTGGGATTTTAAGTAAAATCTTAGAATACTGAGTTTCATGGAAATATACCAAATTAATGGGTAAAATTTAAAAAATTTGAGTAATATTTGAGTAAGATCTGTTGCAGTATCTTCTTCAACCACTGTTATATCTGACTGTCCTGAAGTCTCTTCTTCATCGTCATCAACAGTTATAAATGACCCATCATCATCCTTTGATTCAATTTATTCAGGTAGTGATTGTTGGGTTTCATCTTTTACTTTAGGCGTTGGTTGCTTAATTTCAGCCTCTGATTCAGGCAACGCTTGATTATCTTCCACATCAGTAGAATCTTTAGTGATGTTTACTAGGCTCTGTAGTGGCTTTCGCGTGACTGTTTTTCACAATTCGACGTAAAGCATCCTTCTGCTTACTGAAATCCATGTTGATGTGATTGCTGCTCAATCAATACTGATCAACTGTTGTTGCTACAGTAAATGTAGACAACTTGGTTATATATAGAAAAAAGATAAATTAAGAATTTTCGCTTGACATATCGCCTAGAAAATGAATTCTCTATCATTTAAAAAAAAATATAAATCGTTTGAATACTGAAGGCTGTAGACTTTTTTGAACAGTAACTAAATATCTTCGAGCGCGTCTACGTCGACTTACAGTCGCTCAAGCAGCAAGGCTGGCCAACAGTGGTCATCGCCGACTGAAACCCGACGCAGATACGCTTGGAAATTTATATAAGATGATTGTAACTCAATAATCTGGAGAATTTTCAAAGAACTTCAAAATATAATGTCACAAGCAAACTTTTTTGGAACGTGATTTGGATATAGGTAAATTCTTCATATAGAGAAATTGAAGAATTATGTTGGTGATGCGTTCATGTAGAAATATAAAAACTGTTCATGGTGTAAGATTGCTAATTTATAGCCTGTCGTTATACATGTTATAATAAGGTCGAAATTTAAAGATAATTTGTCTATAATCCTGTCAACTTAAGATTTTTTAACAACTTTCCTACGTTATAGCACGAGTTGAAGTTAAGGTACAAAATGTAAGAAATTCTCGGCGATCACCGCTGTCGCGGCCGTCAGCGATGATCGCCGACTGAAATTTGACGCAGACAAGCTAGGGCATTTTCAGTCATATTTCGGTAGCCCACAAAGATTTTTCAATTTTATTTCCTGAAATTGAAGGTAGGACCTTAAAACTATGTGATATGGATTTTAGACGTTTACTACTATTTTCCTAGGTCATCACATGAGTTGAAGTCAAGGTAGAAAATTCAACAAATTCTTTAATTTTATTTTAAAACTTCTCAGTTGGTATATTCTCTTCAAGAGATCAAAAATATTTCTTTCAGGGGTCATTCGACGCGAAACCCCATAGGCTTTCCAACGGTTATTTGATAAGTTTCTCCCTTTTTCTCTAAACGATTAATCATGTTTCAAGCTATACCAAAGCCTGAATAAACGAAACCTTATGTTCTACGGCATGCTTTTCTCAGTGTAAGTATTCCGAATTAAAAATGCATCCATTTCTGTTTGTTCTTATAGAATCAAAACCGCATGTTGACACACCTCGTCTTCCGCGCTCGCGCTCCCGTCAGCGTGACGAACCATCTCCGAGCAAACCTTCTTCGAGCCAACGAAACCGACCTTCTTCCAGCCAACGAAACCGATCAGCCAGCCCAACTGCGTTCGGTAAGTATCATTATTTTGAATGACTCGTTTCAGTTATGTTACTTGAATAATTAACTTCAAGTTCTCTAAAAGTTACTACAAATTTAGCACCTCATTGCAAAAGTGAACACAAAACCCTTATAATGCTCTCTACTCTAGACATTTAGCAATTAACTATAATAACCTGGCAAAAATTTATATCAAGTCAATGTGACACATTGTTAGTATACATCAGTTTCAAATCTCATAAGATTCTCTTCAGCATAAAGTTGTTTCCTTGCATGAAAATATTTTCGGTCCACTTCCGAAAAGCGCATACACGGAAAAAATAAGTTTTCTAAAGTTTACGAAACTAATTCAAGAGTAGCGGATTTGCAAGATAGTTAAATGCAAATCAGAAAGGTTTGGTTATATGATGTGATGAATTTATTTTAAATCCTTGCAAAAGAAAGACTCCGCAGAGCCGTGAGGAAAAACGACATAAGTACCGTTAGAATGAGAAACTCTTACGCAGAATGCCTGAAGAGTAAGACAGCGCAACGATAATTGTCTCGTTTTTCCTCTCGACTCTGCGGAGTGGTCGTTTTGTTCTGAGGTGCTCATATAATGTGTGTGTGTTCAGTTAAAAAAAGTAACACTGGCGAACGTCCCTCTTTTCAATTGAAGCGTTTGGCGAAAAAAAAATCGAAGAAAAGAGATCAAATACTAGACATGGGCGAAGATCACAAATATTACAGCACAACAACGTTGGCCACATAGAAGTTCCGTGGCCCACCAAACGATAGAAGAATTGCAATGGGAAATTCTGCCGCATCCGGCTTACTCTCCGAAAATTGCCCCGTCCAATTACCACCTTTTTCGCTTGTTACAAAACAGCTTAGCTGACCACTAAATTCAAATTAAAGCTGCAGTCCGAAAAATGGTGGATGAAGTTTTAGCGTCAAAAGATCAAGCCTTCTTTCGCCATGGCATCTATCAGTTGCCTGAGCATTGGCAAAAAGTAGAAGCCAATGGCCACGATATTAATTATTACTTGCATTTTGTTAGATATTTATGAATAAAAAAAATTTGCTTAAAGCGGGTATAACTTATTAGTACACCTAATAGTTGAAAGACGAAACTAAAATTTACAAATGGCGATCTCTAAATTTGTTTTCAAAAAGATAATAACTCTTAAAATCTGTTAAAAAATAAAAAATTAACTGTGTGTTCAAAACGATTTACTCATCTATATTTCAACAACATAACCACCCCTATACCTATCGACCTTCACATATAGTAAACAAAACATAAATACGTACGCCTGAAGTATTTTCCGAATCGTTTCGAATTTTACGGAAATCCGTTCTCCAGTTTGTATAATGCAGTGCTTCAGGAAAACACTCAGCATCTCGAAGTGAATTCCTATGAATGTTTTAAAGACTTTTTATCGATCTTTTTTATAATTACACCTAAATAATTTTACAGTTCATCTGGAATGTTTTGAAAATTATCCAAAATATTGGTTGCCATCGTTTCTTTCAACGGTGAACTTCTACAATACTCGTGTTTTTACTCAAATTTTGCGCGCTTTCCGCTTTATTATCAAAACAGATTCTTGATTTCACATTTTATGTGCTTCTTTTCGTTACACCCTAAAATAATTCCAATTCTCCACTTAACTTTGCGTTAAATATATAAATATAAGAGAACTAAATTAAAAAATTGCGCTCCACATGTCTCTTAGAAATTTAATTATTTACAATTTAAAAAATTGTAAATCCGTTGTATCCTGAAGGCTGTAGACTTTTTTGAACAGTAAATTATGTGTTATAAATTTCAAACTTTTGGTACCATTTTCGTAGGTCATGCCATGAGTTGATTGAATTCAAGGTACAGAATTCGAGAAATTCTTGAATTTTTTTCCAAACTTTTCACGTGGTACATTCTCTGCGAAAGATGAGAAACATCTCTTTTAGAGGTCATTCGACGTGCAATTACATAAATTTTCTAACGGCTTTCTAAAAATAGTTTCTTCCGTTTTGTTTGAGAGATTAATCATATTTCAAAGTGTACATGGGCTTGAGTAAATGAAACTGCAACTTATGTAGCATGCTTCTCTTAGTGTAAGTATACAAAATGAAAAAATTATCCATTTCTATCTGTTCTTACAGAATTCAGGATGGTGGGCAACTCACTTTGGATCTCGGGCTCGCACTCACCCCAGCGGGCCTCTTCGAGCCAAGATTCTCCCAGCCAACCAAGCGAAAATCCCAACGCAGCTTTATTTCGTAAGCAACTAAGGTTAACTCTTTACAGTTAGGTTACCTCAAAAAGTAACTTCAATTTACCAAAAAATTACTATAAATTTTGCTCTAAAATAGTTTAATTTTTGTGGCCTTCAAAGTAAAGTGAAAAGACTATGAAAAACTTTATCAAAACTTCAGATGAAACATTTTTTTTATTAGTAGTAACAGAGTTATAAATCATCAGAAATTTAGTCGAAAATCAATGAATCATTAAAAATTCAACAATTCCATTTTTGTTTGTAAATTTATCTATTTTAGTTTAAAATTCAAACATTTGGTTAAAATTAATGTGTTTTATTGAAAATTCATCTTGTTTGGTTTTAAAATTAATCTTCTTGGATACAATAGAAAATAATTTTTTTAAACTGAAAATGTAGTTATTCCATTTTTGATTAAAAATTAACCTTTTTTGTCTGGAAACTCAACTATTTAATTTTTTATTCAAACATATTTATTAGTTGCAAATTCAACTATTCAGTATAAAAATAAAAAATTCATAAAAGCACAACTTTAAAACCTTCTTTTAGCAGAGAATAATGTTATATTTGTGAAATCCAAAACTACACAAGAAAAGCTGACCAGTAAATAAAATATTAAATTTGTTCTTTCTCAACAGAATATAATACACTTTTATTTTGTTTTATAAATAAACTAATAGTACATTGTGTATCGAGGGCGTAAAGAAGGCTATTTTGACACATGAGGCAAAATAGCCGTACGCCCTTGAAATCTGCTTTGGTTGGAGATTCAACTCTTGCGTTGAAGATTATTTATTTTCTGTTGAATTCAACTGTTTTCTCTTAAGGATTAAAATCATGGCCATCTTACTTATATATATTTTCACGGTGTGCATGAATTTGATAAATTTCTATTTTTTTACAAAAATAGATGCCCTATGGTACTCAGGAATCCCTGATGGAGATGTTGCAGTACATCCATTACAAGATATTTGTATTCCTTCTGGTAGCCGCTTTTTTCTACAAATGCCAGGTGATCATGTTGTTTTTGGAACTCTAGACATGGAATTCTTCTCGCGTGGTATTCCTAGCTGGATGCCATTGAAATTTCCCTATAAGAAAGTAGATTCACCTGCGCGTATTTTTCTATACTTGCGTTCTTTTTCTTCCTTCTTTTTACATGCGAACTTCGATAAAGATGTCCACATAAACAATGATCCTAGTGTTCGAGGATACAGCTGTTTTATAAAAACAGACCACCTTCTTTACGAAGTAGATCTTAAGCCACTTCCTGTAGGTGAAAAACTGAATTTGCCTCAAAGGACAGCTATTTATGTACGAGTACCAGATAGCCTTGTCATTTATGCGGGTTTGCTGAAGCCTTTTACAGGGCAGAATGCACCCACCTGGATTAATTGAGAAAATTGGATTAAGGGCGCGACCTTGAGATTATCCGGGGATGATAGGCAGAGCCTAAGAGCCTGACAATGCTGTTGAATACGAAATGAATAAAACACATGCATTGAATTGAATCCAAGTTTATTTTTTACCAAGAACAAAATATGTTGTTATTTTTGAACGTACTTAAGGATTTTTAAAAGAATGGCAAATAATATAGTGAAACCAATCCTGCATGATTATTGTGTGTAAGATATGATTTACCTTCCAGTTCAACCCATTTCAATTACATTGCCTATGTAAACTGTGTAAAAATCAGTATAAATATTAAAACGGGGTTTCAAGTTGTAAAGCAATCAAATGAATTCGATAAATTCAAGAAAAAAATCATGTTTAAAAATAAGAGCGAATGTAACCGCAGCGTCAATTTGCCCCCAATATATAATGATAAATTATAGATTTCTCTTTCAGACTGTTTTAATTTTTTCTAATGTAATTTAAACGAAATCTACTTCACAAATTTACAAGATATTACAGCCCTATCCGACTTCTTGGAAAGATATCCGTAAATATATACTTCCAAGTAGCAGTACGAAAAAAATCCGACAGATAGCTCACCTGCGGCCTCTACTCAGTTTAGCACTACACTGTTAGAAAAATCTCTACTAAATTTAGTATACATGTAATGGAAGTAAGAATGCATAACATGAAATTAAATTTAGTATACCAGCGTACAGTAAATTTAGTATATTCATACTGAATTTAGTATACACGTATATGAAATTTAGTATACGCGTGTACTAAATTCAGTATGAATATACTAAATTTACTGTACGCTGGTATACTAAATTTAATTTCATGTTGTGCATTTTTGCTTCCATTACATTATACTAAATTTAGTAGAGATTTTTCTAACAGTGTATCTATTATATTGACAATGAGTAAGTGATGTTACGTGTAAAAAATTGATTATAATTATGCAGTGGCACTTATTGCGGACTCAAAATGGTTGCTTACAGGTGTATTGTACCGAATTGTGATTTGGGGTACGATGTCCCTAATGAAGAAAAGTGGCCCGGCAGGACCTCGGCCCCAAAGGCATTCAACGTCATTCAACGGCGTCAACTTGTGTCTCATTTAAATCAAATAACTGACCAGATCTGCGAATCTGCGCCAGGACAAATTAAATTAAAGTGACTTTTTATTCAAACCGTTACATACATTGGCGATTGATTATTGGCGATTGATTATGGATATTTCATTGGCTTTTGATTGATACGTCATTCTAATAAAATATGAATGAAAACCTGTCTACGGAATTCAAATCAGGAAAACTCGTACTGGGCTAAACAGAGTAGGCTCACAGTGATTCCTTGTCTCGAAAATTAGACTAAAAGTTGAGACTTAGCCCAACCAAGTTGGCACCGTTGGAATTGCAGAATTCACGGACTCTGAACCCCATGGCTGACCAGAAAGAGGAAATCCACTGAAGCAGCCACGAAATATCTTCACTGGGAATCTCAAGTGAGTGAAAAGAGGAAATATTTCAAAATAAAAAGGAGTATTCTGTCACGACTCTCCAAGACCTCGTGAGGCTAGTCGACTACGAGAGACTAGACCTTTCGTAAAAAAAAGTTCATCGATTCATTCACAATATACGTACGCGAGTATTTCTGTGTACCGCACGATATAGAGATTAGATAACGCGACGCGACACACCACGCGACATCCGCTAACATAAGTAGGCAACTCAAAGAATTAGGTACACTATTAAACACATACACACACTATAAGAAGAAACCCATGGCAGACGGAATTAGAAAAAACGCACCTTCAGAGAGGGAAGGTACCCCCTTTTAGTTACTAATGCCGATATAATTGGCATGCTACAAAAATTATCAGATCGGATGTCTAACATGGAACTCGCAATAAATACTCGTAAAGGAGAAATGCGCTCTATAGCAAAAATTTTTATTTGGTTATCTGAAACGATGTAGGATCTAGAGTAGGTAACGATGACGCGTTATTTTTAGAATCAGCACAGTTATTAGAGAGAGAACAAATTGAGCCGAGGCTTCTACAAAGGATGCCAAATGAAAGATGAACAACCCCAAATCAAGAAATCCGTACAAAAGATAGGCCCTCACAAAGGTCGAATGAAAGAATATGCACCACAAGCAAAAATATCCCTGCAAGAGACGCGGTTAAATTGACTTAAAAAATTCAATGGACATGACGATATGAGAATTGAACCCTTCATCGCTCTTGTGAAAAGAATTAAATCGCAGTGCTCAAATCCAGGAGTTTTATTAGACTGGATCATTGCAGAAAAAATCGAAGGAGAACCGGAAAAATGTATTCCTTTCTTATCAATTCAAGATTATGATGATCTTTTCAAAGCTCTTAGAACTAAATTTGGAACTACTGGATCACTAGAAACTCATCGCGCCAAACTCTCACAAGTAATCCAAATAGCTGGGGAAAGTACGCAGAATTTCAATGGAAGATTCAACCGAAAAATGCACGACCTTTTGTATGCTGTAGAATCAAAAAATCCTCTAGCACACGAACGAGAAATTTGCATAAAAAATGAAGAGCAAACAGTTCTCGAAAAATATATCATGAATATAAGAGAAGAACTTTCAGATCGAGTTTGAAGCAAAAATCCTAGCGATGTTAGAGAAGCACAAGAAATGGCAATCCAATCAGAAGTCTGGTTAGCTGAAAGAAGTAAAATTCGCTTATCAAGAAACACGATTAAATCCCAAGTACCTATCCACACAAACCTCAATAAAAATCCTTTTGAAACCCTTAACTCCCGATTCAATAGACAATACCCTTCGATAAACAATCCTCGAAATCACAGCATACCTTTGCAGCAGATACTCCAGTTATTTTGCAGTCACTGCAAAATACCTGGACACATCGAAAACCAATGTTTTTCTAAACAAAAAATTTTCACACGAAGGCCTCGGGAGGCCGACCTCCGGATCGTATAATTTCTATACAATAAAAAATGGAGGAACAACAAGATATCCGAGCAACGGAGTCGGAGACAGAGTATCAGCAATATCTGGAGGATTATATTCTATCAGAGGACGGTTACACGGAGATATTAAACCTGTGAAATTATTAGTTGATAGTGGCGCATCGATAAATCTAATAAAAGAAAATTGCATTGACAAATACAACCAGAGAATATCCATGCACAAAGAGTTTTCAATTGGAAATGATAAGCACCGGACAAACGAAGTCACCAAGTTTAAGTTTCAAGGGAATGAACATCTCTTTGTAATTGTAGCAGAAAAATTTCCTATACCCGAGGAAGGCATCATCGGAACACCATTCCTGTACTCTTATCACTTTAACTTGTCCAACAGGTCCCTCCAAGACGACGATAAGGTCTATCCCTTGAAATATGACAGTATCCTTATCCCAAAGAGCACTATAAAAATGATAACCGTGGAAACAAACAAAAAGCAGGGGCACATTCTCATAGAAGAGAATACCTGCATTCCAAATTATATTTACCGTATCATTGACACGCAAGTAATGATTCTCGTTAGTAACGATACCGAAACAGACTTGGGATGGAGTGATGAAGAGATAAATTATAAGTTTTTAAATGTTAGTCCAGAACGACAGGAGCGTGTACTTACATTACAAAGGAAGAATAAAATGCTAGATTGAAATTATTGAATGGAAATTTGAGGCTTGAACAAAACAGGTAAATGAAATGTTAACTAAAAGAATAATAGAAGCGTCGGACTCACCATTCAACTCACTACTTTCGGTAGTCCCGAAAAAATGTGACAAGTCGGGAAAATCTAAGTGGAGGCTTGTAATTGATTTTAGAAAGTTAAATGAAAAAACAGATGAAGATGCCTACCCACTTCATGTAATCGATGAAATTCTGGACCAAATAGGAAAGGCAAAATTCTTTTCAGCCTTCGATTTGAGCTCAGGATTTCACCAAATTCCCATGAACAAGGACTGAAAAATATATACTGCGATTTCTACACCTGAAGGACATTTTCACTACAACCGCATGCCGTTCGAGTTCAAAAACGCTCCAGCCACATTTCAAAGAATGATGGACGCAGCATTAAGAGTACTGGTAGGAAAAATATGATTCGCTTATCTAGACGACATCGTTGTCTTTAGAAGTACACTCCAAGAACACAGCGGAAATAAGCTCATCTTATTTGAACGCTTACGGCCTACTGGACTCAAACTTCAACCAGACAAATGTGAGTTCCTTCGATCGGAACTGGAATATCTGGGACACGTGATCACGGAAAACGATGTGAAACCAAACCCGTATAAATTATCAGCTGTCCAACGTTTCAAAAGACCCGAAAAACATAAAGAAGTCATATCTTTCTTAGAACTAGCTGGATATTACTGGATTTTTTTTAAACCTCTCTACGATAGGTAAACCACTAACAGAACTGTCAAAGAAAAATCAACCCTTTAATTAGACGCCATCTTGCGAAACATGTTTTAAAATGTTGAAAGATGCTCTTTGCTCAGCACCGATATTAAGATATCCTGACTTCAATGACACATTTACTTTGACCACCGATGCAAGTAATCTCAACAGGGACACCCTGCTTGCTACATCTCAAGAACTTTAAATGAACCTGAGTTAAACTTCACCACTATCGAAAAAGGTACATCAGCAATCGTATGGGCAGTTAAACGGCTTCGACAATATCTTCTTGGACGTCAATTCATAATAAAAACGGATCTTCAAGCTTTGTCGTGGCTTTTTAACGTAAAAGACCCTTCTTCCAGGTTAATATCATCATCATCATCATCATCAGGCGAAAATAATGAACCGATTTCTGAAATATTATGAAATCATGAACCGACGGATCAAAAAGAAATTCAAAACGATGACGCAAACTGGGAAATGAACCTTCTGCGTAGTAGATTAAAAATCAAACCTGTTGCCAATGGAAAGAATTGGATTAGAATAAGCAAACAAAATATTTTCTTCTTGCTAAGAATCCAGTTACCCTTAATTAAAATTACGGAACGTTTACGCATAGGAGATATGTTGAATTTTCTACTACAGACATTTTTCCTCTGTGAACGACCTGATAAAAAATTAAGTGAAGAAGAGAAACAAAATATGTTGAGAGGCACGCGGAAACGTGGCCAGTGGTCACTGTGGCCAAAATACAACAATCAAGAGACTACGCGAACAAACATCGTGGGAAAATATGGAGAAAGACGTAATCGACTTCGTTAAAAAGTGTCAAGCATGCCAACGCAAAAAAACTGATCCGAATTCGTCCCAAGGTTGAAGCAGTCACTCCGGATATGCCGACGCAGCCCAATGAGAAGGTCACGATGGACATAGTTGGCCCATTACCGGAAACAACGAGCGGAAATGAATATACTTTATCCATTCAAGATGTGCTCACGAAATATATCATTCTTATAGCACTATGGGAACCGACGAGCAAAAACATACTAACTAACCTGCTAGATCATTACATTTACATATTTTCTTCTGCAAAGCACATCTTAACTGACCAGGGTGCTAACTTTGTATCGGAATTGGTTCAAAAATTTGAAAAAATCTTTACAATAAAGCACATCAAAACAACTGCATTCCATCCACAAAGCAATGGAGCCCTCAGGACAAGTCACGGAATAATCAAAGATTTGTTGAAGACATACATGGCTGATAACGAAACGGAATGGGACCAAAATTTAAACCTAATATGCTTAGCATTTAATACTGCAGTTCACGAGAGTACAGGCTTAACGCCGTTTGAAATGACATTTGAAAGAAAAGCCAATTTACCTTTAGCCTTAGCAACAACGACATCATTAACCCATTAAGAATTGTTAGACATTTAGTGAAAAAGACATGAGTATTTGGAAAAGGGAAGGACTGCCATTCAAAAAACACAGGAAAGATTAAAAATACAGCAAGATGCAAAGATAATAAAGCATCAGAAATCGTCTTTTCAAACCAGGAGATTTAGTATTCTTGCATAACGATAGAAAAGCAACAAAATTAGAGAGTGAATGGCTTGGACCCTACACCATATACAAACGCGTCCGTTCTTCTGATTATGAAATTTTCTACAACACTCAGAGAAATTTCCTCTAAACGATAAAGGAATACTTTTACGGTTAAAGTGCAATCGTTTCAGAATTAGTTTGAAAAATATATCCTTTAGCGGTTAAAGTGCGAAAATTGTAAACAAGCATCATCTCAAGGTTAAACGATTCTACTTTAACGCGTAGGAGGCGCAGTTTAACGGTTAAAATGGGACGTACTTTTACCTAAAATAATTGACTTAGAATAATTGTCTTCTAAAGATAAAAATGCGTGACTCTATGATTTAGACGGCATCATTTTAGTGTTAAACTAGACCAGTAGTTGAATTATTAACCAAAAAAGACCATTTTTCCCAAAAAAGCTAAATTCACAATAAAAAATGTAATGGTTTCTACATAAACAAAAAATGCTTCTATTTTAAATAAAAAATGGTATAATTCAACCAAAAAACACGAATTTTTAAAAAAAAGCGTTAAATTTTCAACCCAAGAAAATTAATCACCTACCATAGATTTAGTTTTAAATGAATTTCAGCCAAAAGGTAAAAATTTATTTCTTTTATTGGTTTGAAAATCCATCTCTCTTGGTAGAAAAGTAATATTTTTTGGTTCAAAATGAAACTGTTTGGTTACAAAGTAATGAGTTCTGGTTAAATATTTAACTCTTTGTTGAAAATTTGTCTTCTGGATGAATTCAACTATTTTTGATGAAGGAATAGGATCTTCTTTGGTTGAAATATGAACTATTGCATTTTTAGTTGAGATTTTGATCCTTTTTGGTTGAAAATTCAACTGCTTGGTTGCAAAATGAACTACTTTCTTAAAACATTATTTTTTCGTTTAAACATTTATGACTTTGGTAGAAAACATGTATTTTCAATTATAAAACTAATATTATTAGTAGAAAATTAATCTTTTTGTTGAAAATTCAACTATTCGGTTGTTACAACATTTTTTTTCGTTGAAAGAGCAATATTTTCACTTGATATGTTAGGAATTTGAAGCGTTTCAAATTGAATCAATATAATAACTTACTTAGCAGCTGGTATACATATTCCTCTATTTACCACCTTGATTGACAAATATTGGCCTAGTGTATACAGAATTTATAAATCTCTGTTTTTTCTTGAAAAAATACTTGCAAGGGAGACCTCAGGAATCCCTGGAGGAAATGCTTTAATACATCAACATGAGCAGATTTGTATTTCTAGTGGTAGCGTTATTTTGCTATAAATGCCAAGTGATTATGTTGTTACTGGAACCCTACACACGTCCTTGTTCGGGCGTGTAGTGCCCAGCTGGTCGAGAGTAAAAACTGTCATAAAATGGATCATAAAATGGATCATAAAATGATCCTAATGTTCGAGAAAACCCATTTATGTATAAGCAAGGGAAAAGGTTTAGTTCTGAGATGGGTTTTTTTTAGCTATAAATATTCACTGTTATGACCAAATCTGGATTTCTATATGCCGGTGAAATACACAACCCCGATAAATATTTCCAAATATTAATTTCTATTTATTTTAAAGGCCTTCAGTAGGCAATAATTATTTGAAAAAATGGCACATTTCATTCTTCATCATCGTCTTCTTCAAGGTTGTTTTTCCACTGGATTTTCACACACGATGTTTGCAGCTGATACAATAATGCGTCTATTCACTTCGTTGTAAGCACAAAAACTGGCTAATGCCAAAAGAGAACTTTGACAGTCGTCAGGTCGGCCATATTGATATTACATGACAGAAAAATGGACTGTCTCACAACTAATCCTGTCTCGCAATCAAACCCTCTTCCTTACCAGAACACAACTTTATTTATTTATTTAAAATCCAACGGGCTTTGGACCTTTATTACAGGTTAAAAGAAATTTATACATCTAAGCAATCTAAGTTATAATTAATATTAAGATTAAAATCAAAAATTAAAAATAAAAAGCTTAACAGTTCTTCAGAATCGCATTGTATACAAAGACTAATTCAAAAGAGTATACCTCTAAGCCGCGTTATTCTCTGATTTGAAGAATGTTTTCAAGAGACGGTTTGAATTTTGTCATTGAATAATTAAAGAAATCGAGACTATCGCACCATAATTTTGCTTCGCTACATACACTAGACAATACATTGTTTTTTCCATAGTTTGTGCGATGACAAGGTGGACTAAAGAAGGTGCTGTTCCTTAATAACTTTATAGTTGCATTCAAATATATCTTAGCTAGAATTTGCGGACAGTCGATATTGTTGTTTAGGATGTTAAAAAGGAAGCTTTAATCTGCGAATAGAAATCTAGAGTTAATTTTAGGAATGTTAAGTAGGGTTTTAATTCCACTATAGTCATGGTCTCGTCTATTCATGGGTATTCCCATTTTCCTGGCCGCGAAACGCAAAAAATGGTTTTGAACTCTTTCAAGCCTATTTTATGTACCATAGAGAGTGCTGCCCAAATTATGGAGGGATATTCTAAGATAGGTGACTAATGAAAAGTATAACAATTTGAGTGTGAGTCGGTTACTAAATTTGGAAGCGTTCCTTAAGACAAACCCATTATTCTGGGAGTATTATTGATTGCAACCGAAGTTTGTTCTTTATAAGATAAAGAGTGATGCAGCTGGATACCCAAGTCACGTATTCTCGTAACCCTAGATAGCTCTTCATTTCCAATAGTGTAATGATAATTTAATGATAGCTTTTTCTTAGTAAATGTTATCGCTGCGCATTTGTTGACATTAAGCTGCATCCCGTTAAGAGTGCACCACACTTGAAGAAGGTCGAGGTCGTCTTGAAGTTCGATGCAGTTCATTCAGTGAGGAGCAGCATTACTTCACCAAAGAGGGGCGAACCCTTGAAACCAGCCCCTTTGTTGGGATCTAGATTTTCTATTTTAAATTGAATTTCCTCCTTGCTAATGTAAACAGTGTTAAACTTAATGACATCGGACGGATCAAAGCACACAGGGCTGAAGCGTTATTGTTCTCGCAACGAGATGGTATGCGTTATTCGTGTGTGCAAGAGGAAAAACATATTGAGTCACGGGAACATTCAGTACAGTGATCTGGATTTTAAACCCAATCTCTAATGAGATACTAGAAATCACTAATTCTCATCATTATGACCCGTAACACAATGGGTGATTCTGCTCAGCAGAATCACTTTTTCCCTACTTGAATTTACTGGAAGAATTACAAAAAAATCTCCTAAAGAGATACAATTGCTTATAAATAAAACTTGCTTATTTGAGATTGGTGATTGCCCATGAAAAACTCAAGAAACAGAAAATGGAAAATTTATTCTCCTTTTGGAATACTGGATTTAATCATTTTTACTTATAACCAAATTTTACAGTATTGAGAGAAAGCTCATTGAGAGAAAAGACAGAAAACGTCAAGTAAATATTATATTCATTTACGGGATTTAAATCCCACCTTACAATTGAATTCAGGCAGGTATTTCTCTACGACGAATTCCTGACTATTTTCTCGGGAAATGACGTGAAATGCCTGGAAAAATTTAAAGGTCTGTGACGTTACTTGTCCTCTCACAGCTGACGAACGCGTGCTAAAGAAAATCGATAATTTTATAAAGGTATATCTATGCCGCATGACCGTCTGGATAAGATAACAAAACTGTCATGTAAACACCTATATATCCTAACACATTTCTAACCTATTAGGTGTCTCTAAGGGGGAACCGCAGTTATTCCCTTAGAACTGGTGCTCTAGCCGAAGCATCGGGAAAAAGGCGAGCTTTCTTGTGGGGAGCGGCTATTTAATAGCTCACCACCTTAGTAACCAGGTAAGTCCCCACTCCGGTGTTACCTGTGCTACCTGTGCGCTCCTCTGCTGGTGGCAATTCAAAGGGGGTTTGCCGCATATTACTTGCTATATCGGTAAACTCTATCGCTTCCTTATCGATTTGCAATATGTTACGTTCCTCAAAGATGAAACTCCTCAGGGCGATCGGTGGGGGTGGAGTGGACAGATTTGCATTGTTTAGAAAAATGATCAGCTGTGCCATCATTAGAGTCTGCCTGTTCGCTACCTAGAAACATTTGTTTTGGTAGATTGTTGTTCTCATATACAGAGTTAACGTGATTCCCAAAGGATTTCGGATTAGATATAATCGAGTTTTCGGTGTCTGTAATGTATCTATTGCAAAATGTGTCTGATACTTTTTTACAGTGGGCTCTGATATCTGAAAATTGTTAGTAATCACTTAAAATACGTGTTCCCTTATAAGTAACATGGGCTGTGTTTTTTGCTAAAGTTGATTGGATAAGTTCTAGAATGAACCAAGGAGGAAAAAGCGAGGATTTAGTATTTTTTAGTGGTACAAAAAGATCAAAAGATGCATCGAGATGAGCATACAGTATGTCAACTGCTTCGTCCACTGTAGCGTCAGCAAGGAGATGAGCACAGTGAATTTCGCATAGGTAAGAGCATATAGCCGGGGTATTAGCCTGTCTGAAACCTAGTTGACAGATACGCGCTTTAGTCTTAGTACGAATAATAACAGCCGGCTTGCGTTTCAGTTCGAGCGACAAGGGCGGATGATAATTATCTACTGCTAGTAGGGGATCAACCGCCTTGGTAAACACAGAGCTGGAGTTTGTTAATATTACGCTAATTATTGATCCGTGGTTATTTCTGTTATCATTTACTTGTATCAAATTTAAATAATTAAAAGAATCAGAAACAGAATGAGCAATATTAATGTACAACTGTATGGTCCCGTCCCTCGGGGTACAACTAGGCCCATGATCCATGCTGTGTTACAGTCTGCATAGGGCATGTTTAGGTCACCAAGAACTAGGACAGAGTCTGCCGGAAAGTAAATAGACACATCTTTCAGAATTGTACAGAGATCATTCAACTTATTGATATTAGAGTTCGGTGGAATATAAAATATTCCTAAAATAAGTTTGGTATGACCAATACTCATTTTAACTAAGACATGCTCAACCGTGTCAATATTCGTGTTCGTAGGAAGACGAACACATCCTAAGCTTTAAACAGTGCCCAGTAGCAACCCACCACCACGAAGACTGTAGTTTGTTTCTGAAATACGATCGCCACGAAAAACATCATAACCCTTAAAACCTAGTTCAGAGGATTTGATATCGCTGTGAAGGCACGCTTTGGATAGCGCTATAACTGAATGTATACAAATAGAAATTGACATTCGTAATTGATGCAGTTTTGTGCATACGCCCCTGACATTTTGATAATACAATAATAATAATGATTTGTCGCAGGACCGCGCGCCACTGTGAACAGAATAATTCCTTACGCTTGCGGAAAGCTGAGTGTCTGCTGGGCATTGTCCGTCACAGGCGTTGTTTGCTTGATGTTAATCATAGAGTTTGAATATTTCCTCATTTTCATAACTGCTGGGAATCCTTCACGGAAGATCAACTTGAAATACGCTTTCCCTTCCTGTCTTCGAGTTACGAGAGAGTTCCTCGCGTCAGCTATCTCCTCGAGCTGCATCCTTGTTTTGTCCAGAGTGAGCCAAAGGCGATTGTTGTAATCGAAGTTAATTTATCGCACCTTCAACTGCTTCCACTGTATTGGATAATTTGTTGATCCGTTTCTCTGTAGTCCCATTTCTGTCAATAGCATTGTTAATTTTGGTGGAGAAACTATCAAACTTAGATGTGTAGCTGCCAACAGATGATGAGACACTTTCCAGTCGAGGATTTACTGTAGCGAAAGCAGTGTTTATCATGCGTTCGATGTCTTCAATGGTGAGGCTTTTTTTTTTTTTTTTTTAAAGAAGTAAAAACGGCGAATGCTCATGCACTAACCACATCCGTACCTTGGGGACCGCGAGCCCAATATATACATCTCGTGCATATGTACCTCAGGTACATACACGCGGGATGCACACATGGGCGCGCAGCCCACAAGGATCGGAGGTGAGTGTGGGACTTACCAAACGGCACCTACCCACTAAACCTTAACTCCTTTTCTCTGCCTACCTAGGACTCCGGAACCGCTTTTCGCATTACTTCAGAGTCCTAGGTTTTTGACAGGGGACTCCGAAGCAATGCGTTAAACCTTGCTTCGTAGTCCCAGGCCAAAGGCCATTATGCCGTGTTTCAGCTTCACCTTTTGTATTCCCTGCTTGAATTAGTATGATGAAGTCATACTCACCTTTTCTTTCAACCTGATCTCCTTTCATCCAGCCTCAGCCAGGGTACGCGTCGTCCACGGTAGAAAAGACAGTGGTCTCTTCTCGGGCTCGCCGGCCTTCGACCCTGCTAGGAGGATTCTCTTATTTGATCACCGGTTGTCATTAGACGTTTATGTTCTTGTTGGCATACAATTCTCCCTTAACCTTCTTCAAAAAGCACGCGTCGTCCTCAGCAGCGCTTTAATGGCGCATCGGGCTCGTCGGCCTTCGGCTTTTTGTAGGTCTCCTTAAGATAATTCCTTAATTAAGGTTCCTTAAGAATTTGACTGTTTCTCTTTCTTTTTTCTCGTAGTAGATTTTCTACAAAGACTTTTACCATATCCCAGTTAGATTGTGACTTCAGCATAAGTTCGACAATATTTTCCGGAGTTATATCCACCTCGAGTTCATTCTCCAATTCATTTCATCTCGTCGCCCACCTCGTGCAATGGAAGAAGGTGTGTTCCACATCTTCCACCTCGTTTAGGCAGTAGTCGCAGTTCGGGTTCTGCTTCTTCTTCCGCCGGAATAAGTAGGCGTTGAAATGGCCGTCGCGGGAAAGGAGCTGGGTGAGGTGATAGTTCACCTCTCCATGTTTCCTCTCGACCCACCCTATCAGATCACTAATGACCCTAGCCGTCCACTTGCCTTTTTCTTCTGATCTCCATTCTAATTTCCATTTCTCTAAGGTTGCTGCTCTTTGCTGTTTTAGGGTATCCTTTCCAGCACCTGCTTTCTTGATCTCGTAAGCCTTCTTCCTCTCGGTTGCCAAGAGGTCGATAGGGATAATGCCTGCAATTACCAGCACTGCTGACCCGGAGACAGACTTATAGGCCATGCCACTCTCAGTGCACCCTTCCTTTGCACTGTTATGAGTCTTTTCCTGTATTTATTAATCTTCAGAGCATCAGCCCACACTTCTGCTCCGTAGAGCATGATAGAGTGGGTGACGCTCATCAGCATTCTCCTCTTGCAGCTTCTAGGTCCAGCTATATTCGGCATTAGCCTTGATAGCTTACCGACCATTGTCTCTGCTTTAGTGGCAGCATTATTTATTTGGACTGAAAACGTGAGCTTCTCGTCTACCCACGTGCCCAGATATTTCAATGCATTCCTTGCAGCGATCTCCTGTCCAACAATGTCAACGAAGAGTGGTTTATCAATCTGATTTCTGCAGGTAGATCCATCGTGAGCGCTTCATCATACACCACGTTCCAGAGATCCGGGCCGAGTGCCGACCCCTGGGCTACTCCCGATGTAACTTTTGTGCAGCGTTTTCCTTCCGTAGTTTCGTACATGAGGCTTCTTTCGCTCAAGTAGCTACTGATAATACGCCGTAGATAGGTTAGTACCCTGAAGCGCCTTTCCAGGGCGTCCAATATGTCGCTCCATCTTACGGAATTAAAGGCATTTCTGACGTAAAAAGTGACCATTACGCAGACCTTCCTTGATCTGTGGTTGCCACTCCATGCTTCGTCCGTTTCTTTCAAGGCCTCCCGTATAGCTCCCACGGTTGACCTGCCCTCACGGAAGCCATGTTGGTTTTCGGCTAAACCCCCTGCAGCTTCAATTGCCGTTCTTAGTCTGGCCCGTATGAGCTGCTCAAAGAGCTTGCCCACAACGTCCAGCATGCAGAGAGGTCTATAAGAGGAAGGTGTAATGGGTGGGCCCTTTCTCTTATCCAGCAATACAAGTTTCTGTTTTTTCCACCTTGCACAGAAAACTCCAGCCTCAAGGAGTAAATAGGGGTACCGCTTCTGGTAGCATTTCCTCCGTGATAGCCCGTTCAGGGTGCTCCGGTTATAGTTCTCCCACTATCAGCTCCATCATCTGCGGGTCCATCTTAGCGACTGGAAATCTTCCATAAAGTTCTCCAGTCACTATATGGTACCCAAGGCCCCAGGTGTCCGTGTCTACTGACATACGAACCTCTGCCCACTTGAGATGTTTACTGCTGTTTATGGCACGGTTTAGTGTTTCTTGCCATCATGTATTCTTTATTTGCTTCGGTTGCAACTTTCGCTTTTTTCCGGGTTCGGGGTATCTTCCGTTTAAGCTTGAAACACTCAGTTCTCAGCTCGGCTATCTCTACGTTCCACCAGTATACTGGGGGTTTGTTAGTTCTTCCAGCTCTCCTTGGCATTGAGGCGTCCCACCCTTTCTCACTGAGGCCCATTGTGCGCTCCACCAGTCTCTCTGCTTCTTTTTTTGTGGCTGTAGTGGTTATTTGCTCTTCCAGCATACTTCCCCCCTTCTCAGCGATAGTGCTGAGTAGTTTGGTCGTATCAAGTTTCGCAACATTCCAGCCCCTCTTACTCCTTTGCGTCTTGTGGACCTTTGACTTCTGGTTTTCACTACTCCTCTGAAAGTAGATATACTGGTGGTCGCTAGCGGTGTAGTCTTCGAGGACTTGCCAGTCTTTGATCCTACGTGCTGTCCCTGGTTTGGCCATTGTAATATCTAAAATGGTCTCATGGTAGCCTGTTCTTCTGAAGGTCGTCGCCTTACCTCTGTTGAGGATGGTCAAGTCCAACCTTGCGGCCATATCGGTGACCTCTTGTCCCCTTTTATCCGACCATGTCATGCCCCTTTCACATGACTTGGCGTTGAAATCGCCTGCAAGGATGATCTCTCCGTCCAGGTTACGGCATAAGTCTTCGATCTCTTCCAGTTTCTTGCGAAAAATCGCAATTCCCTCGTTTGGCGAAAGGTAACAGCTTACGATCGTGTTCCTGCCGCTTGTCGCCCACACGAATCCATCACCTCCACCGTGATTATGGACCGGGAACTGGGTGTTGTTTATTACCCAAATCGCTGCCGTATCGCTCGTATCCTGAAACCGGCCAGAGCCTTTTCTTTTTTCATACTGTTCGCTGATTATAAAGATGTCAGCACCCTTGTCTATCACCAGCTGATACATGAGCGATTGAGCTAACTTACAGCGGTTCAAGTTTCCTTGGAGCACTGCCGCCATCCCGATCTTTTGTTGCACTCTATTTCGGCCTCTCTATAGGCTGCACACTTAGCTGACCCGAGTATATGGTCAACTGGGTTGGCATCCTCTCTCATGGAGCAAAGAGGGCACTTGGCTGCATTCGTGCATCGCGCCGCTATGTGGCCTTCCACGCCGCACTTCCAACATTAGCCTCTCCTGTCTACTCCCTTGCATTCCATCACGCTGTGACCATAGTCAAAACAGCGATAGCAACGTTTAGCCTTCATTCTGATACGAACCCTGCAGCTAACCCATCCGATTTTTATGTGGCCGAGCTGACTTGCCTTGATGGCATCTCTTTCTTTCAGTTCGGCGAAAGCCATTAGGCTTCCTCGGAACTCAGTTTTGGTCATGTTAACCGTCACATTCTCCACTGCTTCCTGTCCTAGGACACGTATCACTGCCTCCTTTACTTCATCTGCGGTTGTTGCAACGTCTAGATCCCGTATCTGGACCTGAGCACGCGGCGCCACCTGCCGGACATCCCCAGTATTCTTGATGGCCTCCTGCAGCGCATCACTGAACTTTGCGCGATTTTCGTCTGACGCACCCAGTTCCAGCAGCACATTTCCCTGTCGGGTTTTCTTTATTGCCCTGATATTGACCTCCATTTCATCAGGCTTGACATTTTCTCTGATGTCTTTGACCACATCTGTGAAGCTGCGTCCGGCTACTGGGGTAATTATGATGGCTTCAGGTCGGACTTTCCTGCGTTTTCCTTCTTCTTTCTTTTTGGCAATTTCTGTCGCGTTACTTGCCTGTTCCCTCTTGTCTTTTTTCTTGCGACGAACGACCACATTCCAAGGTGGATTGTTGCCCTCAAACTGGACTTTTTTAGTGGGCCTTAAGAATTCTGTATTCTCAGGGCTCGGCGTGCTTGACACGTGTCTCTTTCTTTTGGTCAGAGATCCAGGTGTCTTCTCTATAACACTACTTTTGTCGCTGCATAATTGTACTCCTGCTGCGAGGGTTTGAGCCTTCTTCTCTTCTTTGTTAGCCTCAAGTTTCCTTCTTGCTTCCTGCAAAGCAACTCTGCATTCAAATAGGGCACCGCTTTAGAGAACTCTTATACGAACTGCATAAGACTGATGATAGGGAGTCTTATACTCCGTGTAGAAAACTGTATCTACAACAAAGCCCTTGCATCCATGGCAGATGATATCAGATTTAGCCTTGGTTTGCTTGGAGTCCTTGATTGCGTTCGAACTCATAACGAACACTTTGAGGTTAATTCAGTTTGACAAGAAGACAAAAAACATGAAATCGGGGCACCACACAGATCAGGGATAACAATTTGATAAAAGCAGCAGACTCAGTGCACTTGGTGAGAACTCAAATCTATTTGAACTTCACGTCAAGCTAGTATAAAAGTAAAAAGTACAACGAGCACACGCGACAAGTCAAAACTAGACGGCGGCCACTACATAATTTACTTAGGTGGAGGTGCCAAAACCTCTTGCAAGGCAAATACAACTTAATGAATAATTTCAGAAAATTGGATGCCCGACCTTTAGATTGGCCGGGTATGACAGGCTATGTCCACAGCGGCTTGAAGCCTGAAATCGGTGTTTGATAGAAAATAAGAAAATACCTGCATTGCATTTAATTTAAGTTTGTTTTACCAACAATAAAATATATTATTGCTTCCAAACGTACTTTAGGATTTTTAAAAGAAAGATGAATAATATTGGAACAAACTTTGCATAATTATTTTGTGCGAAATGTGATTTACGTTCCAGTTAAACCCATTTGAATTGCATTGTCTGCGTGTAAACATAACCGATATTGCAGTTCAACAAAAATATTAATATATAGGGTGAGCAGAAGTTCTTATTTAGCAGGACATGTCATGCTTTTTAAAGGCTGTTCTGCTTGACTAATTTCGTGTGCGAAGTACTGCTTTTTCATGATTTTCATGATATTTCGCAAATATTCCAAAAGAAAGTAAAATATGGATTTGCTAAAAAAATAGGAAGTTCTTGGAAGTATGCAAAATAATGAGCAGATTGTATTGTTCGATTGTTTATATAAAAATATTGACCTGGAAATAGTGAGTTGTATAATTTACTTATACGTATATGAGCGCGATAACTTCTTCAATGTTCAAATAACGCGCCGAAAGTTAAGTGAGGGAATGTCCTGATTTTCCGATCAAGCCATCTTTGCACCCTATATAAATAAACAAAAAAAGTATAATCATCAGAACGAGGTTTGAAATTATAGTGCACTCAATTGAATTCAAGAAATTCCAGAATACAAAATTATGTTCAAGAAATAAGAGCGACGAGAATAAGCGAAAAGATCCAATCTGTGGTCTGGTAAATTTCTGTGAATTTGCCCCCAATATATGATTCTAATAGCAGATTTCTCGTTTTGGACTACTTTAATTTATTTTATTATTTAGGCGAAATGTACATCGCCAATTTTCGCGATATTATAATTAGGCATTTTAACCTCAAAGGGCGACAATTTGCACTACTTCCAATGATAGATTGTAAAGAATCAAAGTTTTTTAAACTGACCTAACCTACTTATTACGATAATTTCTCGCAACACCTTCAATTTATTTGGTGAACAAAATAAATCATCAAATTTTCAAAAAATATTGTGTCCCGGAAATAGGGCTTGCATTCAAAGTCATTATAAACTTCAATCCCTAGGAATTCCGTTTCTATTCTTTCTTTCAAATCCTCAATTAGGCAACGAAAATAATTAGATTCCAAACCCTTTCAAAGCCTTTTATGCTCTAAAAGAATTTAATTTTCCAATAAAATTCAAATAAAATTCCAAATTAAAATGACCGATGCTGTGTTTTTAAATGCTTTTTGCTTAATTATTATCAAAAAAAGCAGTTAATAAAAACAGCAAAGTGTGCGAATTTGAAAGGAATTTAAGTTTTTAATTTCCTGGTTGCTTTAGGATACAAAAAGTATTCAGGAAAATTTTGAGTACAAAAATAATTGACACGTCACCATTGATCAGATCAAATAATTTGCAATGCAAGTTTTTTCACCGGTGTCTCTAGAGGAAACCTGTCAAAGGCAGAGAAATTTGAAGTTTCCTTCAGTTCAGATTTTTTGCTAAATTTGGGCCAAATTTTGCTCTCCTAAATCTTGATTATATAAATTATTAGTCGAAAAAGGGGTGAGTATGGGTGGGAAATAATAGGAGGGGAAGACAGATCCAGAATTCTTAAATAACTCTGAATAATGGAAAAGAGAAAGATTGAATTTAGAAAAAGAAATTTCAATCAAAAATGATAAAATAAGAGTATCGAATGAAGAAATCTAAAACTTAAAAGCGGACAATCAAGAAATAAAAGAGAAAGTGTAGTTTTTAAAATACAATGTAACTTGCTTAGAAACAGAGACAAAAGTTTTAAGCCTGAATAACTCATTCTCTGAAGAATCATTAAATAACTTGAGAAACGAAAACAAAGCGTTGAGGGAGGAAGTAGAGGAAGTAAAAAAAAATCTGCCCGCTTCGCGGGCACATTCTCATCGCGCGCTTCGCGCGCGGCTCGCTTCGCTCGCAAGTTTCAGCGCGCCTAGGGCGCGCACCTGTTGGATCTCGCGCTTCGCGCTCGATTAGGTATTCATCTCGCGCTTCGCGCTCGATTATATGTTTATCTCGCGCTTCGCGCTCGATAATGCATTCACCTCGCGCTGCACGCTCGGACACATTTGTCGTCTAGGTTTTCACACTTCGTGTGCTCGCTATTGCGCGCTTCGCAAGCTAATACTCTCTTAGTAAGCTTCATCGTTATGACCTGCTTTTGGTTTAATTATGTCAGTTTTACATAAAAATAAGAACTAATTTACTTAAGGTTCTATCGACCTTAAGGAACACATTCTCATCACGACACTCGCGCTTCGCGCTCGATATTTGGTATGATCATCATGTGAACCTCGCGCTTCACGCTCGTTTCTGTTCATCGTATAATAGAAACCCAAAAGTTTGAGCGCGCTTGCTGCGCGCAATTTGGTCTTCGCGCTTCACAACGACCATATGTTATGTTCAATGTTCTTCAGATAAAAATGACTAAAGTTGTATTTGATTTAAAATGAAGAAGGTAATTCCTTTACTTCAGCGTATATTTCCGTATCTTTATAATAAATCCTACAATCAGAAAGATTTTTTTCCAACTATCTGAAAAGGGGAGAAAAAAAGTATTTAAGTCGTTTTTGGAACATATATCTAGCTTTTTCATTCATAATCAAACCGACCCCTTGACTACCGTGTGATTCCCTATCTACTCCTGACCATATTTCAAAACCTCAATCAAAGTTTCAGTCCATTCCGAGGCTACTTTATTGTTTGTATTATTCATGTTTAGATTGTACACCCAACTACCACCTTTATGCGCGAAATTTGTTGTGCGAGTCGAAATCATGCCCAAGTTAAGTAGTGATTCGTCGTATAGTGGAGAGTCCAGTTCTTACGTCAGTCCCACCAAAACTTCTGTTACGGGGGGAGGGGGGGGGGGGCGAGGACAAGGAATGGAAACCGAGAGAGTCGCAATTGGTTGATGTTTTATACTGAGAAGGTCACCAGCCTTCAGCAGCGTTGTATTAGATAGGAGTTCATATGTAAACAAAGATCAAAACGCATTCTGAAATAAAAGTCAGATTTTCAGTCAGAATAAATTGTTTGAATTATTATTATATTTTATTGTTTCAATCGTTAGAAATAGTATTGAGAACATAAAAACAATGAAATATTGTGAAAAAACACACCCGAGATGAAAAATAAAGTAAATAAGCAAAGTTTTGATGAGAATGTGCCCGTTTATCGGGCCGATTTTTTCACTGTTAATGTCATTTTTTACGAATAAAACAAAAACTACACATCCTATCAAAAAGTGACCCAGGAGAAATTTGTAGATCTTTTTTAAATGCACAACTTTAGTCCAGTCATGATTTGTCGTATCTTGCATAGTTTGACCGTGAAATTGATTTTTTTGATTTTTCATTATTTCTTGTGCAATAAAAATATGAATTTTCGATTTTTCAAGAAAATTCAAAAAGTCGTTATGATAATCTTGTAGGACGTGCGAAAATAAACACTTTTCCTATCTTGACTTTTTTTCGTATCGTGCGTTGTTTGGTCGAAAATGTTACTTTTCGCTTTTTTGGGGGGATTTTGAAAATGCTGTAACTCGGACAATTTTCTTTTCATCAAAAAAAGTCGTGAGGATAAATTGTTTAGATTTTCGAGTACTATAAGCGCCCGCATATATAATTTTGAAATTTGGAAAAAAGTGGTCTAAAATTTTTTGAAAATGCTCTAACTTTTTTGAATTTTCATCCAAAATGGCTGGTTAACGAACTCGATTCCTCTTTTTTCCCCCTGAAACTGTGTGCCAAAGCAAAATCTAATCCGATTAGTCTTTCAAAAGTTATCCGATATACAGACGACGACGACGACGACGACGACGACGACGACGACAACAACGACAGACAGACAGACACCGACGTAAAAACCACTTTTTCTGACTCAGGGGGCCTCAAAACGTCGACATTTGATGGAATCCGCGAAAGTCATTTTTCACATAAAACCAATACTTTCTCATTATGATGAGAATGTAAAAAGAAACTTGAAATTGCAGGAGATGCCTTTTGATGACGACGTTAAGCTTGAAACAGAAAAATTCTAACATTCTACTTTCATTACTCAATAATGTAATATTATCAGGGACCCGGTACGAATCCAGGAGTGAGTTAAAATAGGGCGTGGTAACTGCTCAACATTCGAAACAGACCATTTATGGGCGAGGTAGGTAAGGAGTTGAAACCCTAAACGAAGGCGATAGTTTTGTACCTTCAAGGGACTTATTGTAGTAGGTCCGAAATTATTTCAAATCCTCATGATTTCCACTCCCTGAGAGTACTTAATCCTAGGAATGCTACACCTTCTTTAGTCTCCAAAATTTATTTCCAAAGGTGGGTTTAAACGTGAAAGATATGAATGAAAATTGCTCCTTGAACAGGAGACAACCGTTACTGAATTGAATGGAGATGAATGGAAAATAATTTTATCTCTTGAGTTTCAAATCCACGAAGAGTGTCAATTATAATTACTAAAGATCAGAATTAAAATTGAAGGGCTACCCTATGGCGCCACCTGTACAAATAAATTATAATTAACAAAAAGTAAATAAATTAGAATAAAATGCTACAATCTCAATTAAAATTTTTACAACATTTTTCTACCAATATTTTGAAATAATATTTGTAACATAAGTATAATATTTATTTATTAACTTATTTATTTTGAATTTTACTATGCATTTCCGCTATGTGTTAAATGTCCCCATTTTAACCATTATTTTTGCAAATCTCTTTCTAATTTTGCAATAATATATATATATATATATATACGCAAAATACTATCAGAGTACGAATGTTTAGCTATTTTATTATTATTATTGTTATTATTATGCTATTAAAAGTATTGAGCTAACTCCCTTTCGGTTTAAGCGTGAATCCCTCGATTCTAGCCTCGTTATACAGTCGGGGATCAAAAAGTTCATATGAGAAAAGTGAGAATGGGAAGTGTACGTGGCGAGACAGGGTGTGGGGGGGGGGGTCATTTTTAGATTAATTTAGAATCCCCGTGTTGCTCATTTAAATAACACATTCGTTCCACAACACTGCCCCGACCCAGGTCGCTGATGAATCTCTCTAGCAATCACCCTAGGCGGAGAGCTTCACAAAGTCATCATGTAATAACCTAAATCAGCGATTGGTCAATGTTTAAATTCTTTTTTTACACGGCAAAGGTCGATTTCCCAATACACCATTCAATTTTTTTTAAAAACTGTTCTTACCCTGAATACATATAACTTCAAATTTACTTTAGAATTTGCATTTCTCATGAACTGATTAATTCTTGTCAAGAAATAATTCTATAGAGTAATTTATTTATTATATTTTTATTTATTAAGCAATGAAATGTTCGATAAAAGACGAAGTTCTTTCCGAGGTTCTATATTCTGTAAATTAATGTGTTTGATCTCGTCGAACCAAACCAAAGGTATCTTTTCGATATAATCTTCAGTTTCATAGCCAGGCATAGCTAAAATCCTGCTCCGTTTCTATTCGTAAGAAACTAAGAATCAAAGAGTCTCTGAGTATTCATAAAATAATTTACAGCCGTACCTGAACCTGAGACTTAAGCTGCATCTACATGGGCGCACGCTCGGCGCGGTAGAACTCCTACAGTCCTACACTGTATTTTTCTGGCGTTTCGCTAGCGAAAGAAAGAGACAGAATCGGCATTTTACGACTTTGAGGCCCAGCCCTTGCAGGCGATACCGTTTATAAAAATATAAAATGCACTATTTCTAATTTAGAATTTTCAAGGATGAACGAATTAACGGGAGTAAAACATTCGTACAGAGTCCCTGGTCTTATATTTCAATAATTTAGTAACTAATTAATTCAATAAAATACTTCTAATACAATAAAGTTTCTGAATAATTCCTTGTTCACATCTAACTTATAGACAGTTTTTTTAAATCTTTGAAGATTTTTAAAAATATTTTACTTTCTTGCATAATTTGCTTGTATTTATTATCAAATTTAAAAGTAACTTTTTATATTAAATCAATGCCTGGGAAACTTTCATAGTGATATTTGAAAAAATAAATATCTCTTCATAATTCGAGGTAAAGTATTCATGCCGCAATTAAAAGAATTCTCAATAGTTATTCATAGGCAACCCCGCAGATTTGAAAGAATCTTGAGCTTAGTGTCTCTATTTTAAAAATGTATGTAAGATCAAAATGAAATCTACTTTCTTATGAACCATTTTATTCATCAAAATAGGAACATAAAGAAATTAATCAATCGAAATTAGATTTTAAAATTTGTAGGAAATCTAATTTTGTTTTATGAATATTATTTATGTTACAATTTTTAAATATATAAAAAAAAGATGTTTTAAATCCGTTCATATCTAATGTTCTCATTTTTACTTTGAAAATTAAAAAAAAATTCCTATTTGTCTCAAAATTCATGATAAACTTTTTATATGTACGGTTTTTGCTAGTAAACAATAATGTAACATTATAACTTCAGAAAAGAAGTTGAATATGTTGAATCTAGCATTTCTTCAGCTTGAAGCGAAGAAACATGTAATCATCTTGCTTTAATGATAAAATTGTTTTTCATGGTATTCAAAACGTTCCAATATCACAAAAAATCAAAATCGCAAATTTCTTGAATCATATAAAGTCTAATTTTTTTAAACAAAATGATAAAATATTTATGTGTTTCAAGGCTTCAAGCTGGAGATATTTCAAGCTCGACATAATTAACTTTTTTCCACAATGTGTACGCATGACTCAATGAAAAAGACATGTTGTTTGCACATTTTCAACAAATTCTGAAATAGGCAAAATCTTTTTTTATTCATAATTTTTTATTATTGTTCACTAGAAAAAACGGTACATATAGAAAAATTCTCATAATTTTTGAACCAATAGAAAATTTTGTTTTTCGTTTAAAAAAAGACAAATGAATTCCGTAAAGGCAATAATTATGACAAAATAAAATAATGGTAGACATCACTGAAAATGATTTCACCCTAATTTTATTCAGAATACTACCCATAAATATAAAAAAGGACCCTCTTGGGGGTTGAAAATGTATAATATGCTTTTTTCAAAAACCTTACATATTTTCGATCTTCAAACTTTAATATTAAAGAATGACTCAAATTCGGGATGAGTAGTCAAATATTTTTCATGAGCTTGGATGACTACACGCAGCCATAGTAAAATTAAACATTGGCACCAGTAATAGAAAACTATAATTGAACGATTAAACCTTCACAAACGCTACTCCTATTTTGCTTTATTCAAAATGCTCCACATGATTTCTTGTAAAAAAGCCCTAGGGTGACTTCTTATTGGGAAATGATATGAAAATAAACGACGTATAACTTTCCAAGAGTAGTTTCTTCTTTCGAAGGGTACAACCTCAGTTTGCATGAGGCGATATTACTTTTAGACCCCTTCACAGTCAGGCAAAAAAGAACGTATCGTGCCAAAAATGTTTTCGAGAAAAAATCACTTCAGAGTCACGTGATATTTGCAGGGTCAAAGTTTTTGGGGTTGCTGAATCCAAATCTGAAGTTGGATTTTCAAAATTCAAAATGGCAGATCTAATATGGCGACATAAAATAGTAAACATGTTTGGATCTGGATAAAAGTGGTGGTAGTTAAGTTTATGGGGTCCCTGATTTTAAATCTAATGTTGAATTTTGAAAATTCAAAATGGCGGATCCAATAAGGCGGACATGAATTATTAAAAGTGTTTGGGTATTGATAAAATTGGTGATACTTAGGTTTTTGGGGTCGCTGAATCGAAATATGATGTTTGATTTTCAAAACTCAAAATCGCGGATCCAATATGGCGCAACAAAATTACCATAAATGTTTAGAATTTGATCGGATTGTTCATATTTAGGTTTTTGGGGTCTTTGGAAGGAAATCTGATGTTGCATTTTCAAAAGTCTATATGGCGGACATGAATGATTGAAAATGTTCTGATTTTGATCAAATTGATGATACATTGGTTATTCGGTTTGCTGAATCAAAATAGGAAGTTGGAAGTAAGCTGATTGTAAGTAATAAATAAAAATCAGTCGAAATAAGCGCTAGTGTGAAGCGGCCATTTATTATAAGAACGATTCACTCTGTAACATACCTTAATACTACCATTTTTATAATTTGTTCACTTAAGATTTGTTATGCCACATTGGATATATTACATTTTCAGTTTAATAACTTAAAAAAAAAGAAATATGAATAATCCGATGAAGTTCTAATCATTTTTCATCATTTTGGTCGCCATATTGGATCCGCCATTTTAAATTTTGAAATCCAACACCTGATTTCAATTCAGCGAGCCCAAAAACATAAGTATCACCAGTGGTGAAGGTCGAGGTCCAGCGGGCCTAGCGGCGCTAGGCCACCTTTTTTCCTTAATTGAGCTTTTTCAATGGTTTTTATTATTATTATTATTATACCATTAATCCATATCCCTTTCGGGGTAAACTCCAACTCATTCGGTTCTAGTCCTGTTATGCCACTGAGGATTGAATGTATAGGCGAGTAGATAGAATATGAAAATTTCCATGATTGACAATGTTGCTAATAGTTCCTGTTACTTTGATTTTTTAATTTTACAATATTGTAGTTTCAAATTCAAATATTCAAAATGTCAGTTCAATTTAGAAATAAATATTTCAAAATTTCATATTAAAAGCCTTGATTGTCAGTTTCGAATACAATCATTTTAGATGTAAATATAAAGTAATTTGAAATTGAAAAGCTTAAAAATGTCTGATTTTTATGTGAAGATTTAAACAAATAAATCATTTCAAATTAAAAAGTATGCGATTGATAAAGTTCAAGAATGAATAATAATTCTAAAAGAAGTGTTAAAAATAAAACGATATAAAATTAGAAAATTAAAAATTGTGTTTAAAATCAAAATAGATCAAAATCAAACTGACTGAAATTGATACAACAGTAACTGAATAATTTTGATAATTTTAAATGGATGCATTTTTAGAGTTCTGAATTTTCATGTTGAACGCTACATTTTTAATTTTTCCCTTTCATAAGTTTTCATTTTGCAATTAAAATTGAATTGGTTGAATTTTGGGAAGTATAATTAACAGTATAAAAATTAATATTTTTTAAGTCATTTGAATTTACTTCAAATAATTAAAATTTTAAAGGGCTTAAGTGTAAAAAAGTTTTAATATTACAACTTTTGGTGACTAACATTTTTTCAGCTTTGAATGAAGTTTGCGTGCGTTTAAGTTTCAGCGCATGGAGTAAAAATTTTTTCATTCTCAATGATTCCCCTTAAAAATTAATATTTATTTTGAACGCTTTTTTCAGAATAATTCAATTTATTTTTAGATTCTAGAAAAATTTGTCTAATCAGCCTTAATATTAAATTATAATTTTCTTATATAATAACAATGTAAAATTCCAGGAGCTTTGATTTTGAAAGATTCAATTTAGTTTTCTATTTCAAATTGTCAGATAATTATCGCTTAGTATTCAAAATTATTTAAATTCAAAAGTTTTCAATTTTTAATTATTTACTTTTGAACGCTTTTAATTCAAAATTACACCGCTTCAATTCCTTTCAATTTTAATGATCCAATTTCCCCACTTCAAATCTTAACTTTCTTAAATTGTCCTATTTTCGAAATTTTAATCTGATATCATTCAATTTCGTGATTCTTCAATTAAAAATACAATTGTTTCATTTTTAGCGCTTCAAATTATAAATTATACAATTCAACTCTTTTTTCGAATTAAATTATGCAAAATCGTTCTACATATATATTTTTTTTAATTTCAAACGCATTCAATTCCAAATTATAAATTATTAATCAGTGTTCTGAACATTTTAATTTTTGATGTTAAGGTTCTTGACCAGGTAATTACGTTAATAATTGTGATGTTAATATTTTTGTCTACTGGTCTAAAATCAATATTTTTTGAATATTGATTTTTTTAATTGTGAAACAAATTCTCTCTTGCTCCGCTGGGATTCGAACTCCAGGTCTTTGAGACATTTTTCTAACGTTTTTAATTATAGCATTTTTTCACGATTCAAAAAATAAATATTCAAAAAATATTGATTTTAGACCAGTTAGAAAAAAAATTAACATTATAATTGAGGAGTTTACTTTCAAAAGGGCATATATCCACTTTTGAAAATTTTTTGTTTTTTTGCGTTGATTGTATCTTTAGGATGAGCCCTATCAACCTTTGTCTCAGTTTCCCTCAAAAAAGTTTTTATCGCATATATAAAGTGAGTTAAACATTTGCTCTGCCACCAAAAGAGCATGCATCTAGTCCCTGGATAATGAGATAATGGGATAATGAGATAATGAGAATCCAAACTTCTGGTAATTTGGTACGTGGTCCAGGACCAAAATAATGTAGTAACCTAGAAAAACCAATTCTTTGTATAAATGTTGTGAAACGTTTTTCTCGATTTCCCAAGAAAAACTAGAAGTGGATATATGCCCTTTTGAAAGTAGACTCCTCAGTTATTAACGTAATTACCTGGTCAAGAATCTTAACATCAAACATCAACATTTAAACTTTCATGTTTAGAAATTAAATCTTACAAGTATACGGAATGACATTGGACTTCAACTTGTAGGGGTTGTGAAGAAAATAATCTCGTCTCTCCGTAGCTTAGGCTTAGTGGGATTCGAACCCCAGCGGAGCAAGAGAGCATTTTTTTCACAACTCAAAAAATCAATATTCGAAAAATATTGATTTTAGACCAGTAGACAAAAAATGAACATCACAATTACCATTGTTCTAAAAATGTAAAAAAAATATTTAAAAATTGGATTAATAATGGATTTTTACATTGTTTATATTTTTAATTCATTATTTTAATTAATCAATTATTTTTAATGTTGAGAAATAAAAATCTAGAGACGTGAACGCGCAATTTGCGCGCGTATATTTACTGCTAGTGCACGTTCTAATGAAACGTGTCTCTGTATTTTCCTTCATCAGACACAAAAATTTCCTTATCCCACTTATTATATTCAAAGTTAATAGATTTCTTGCAAAAAGGTTTGCTGATACTTATCGACTTCCGCAATTGATCATATATGTAAAAAAAACTGTGGGTTTCGCAAAGAGATTATATTTTTTCTAAAGCAGTAAAAATCACGAATATTTACAGGGAGAAAGTCGGGAGACGAAAATTTAAAGAATAGTGGGCACCTTGTAGGCTATATGGCATATGCTCTGATACTGTGTCTGTAAAATGTATTACTACGTTTTAATGAAATCATAAAAGTCGTATCAACTTTCTTGACTATACCACTTTGCAATCCTGGAGAATGGGGGGGGGGGGGGGGCGCTCGGCCACTTACATTTTTAACACTACACCACTGAGTATCACCCATTTTATCAAAATCCGAACATTTTTAATCATTCGTGTATGCCATATTAAATTTGAAAAATCCAACATCAGATTGGAAATCAGCGAAACCAAAATCCTAAGTATTACCACTTTTATCAACACCGAAATATTTCCAATCATTTATGTCCGCCATATTAGATCCGCCATTTTCAATTTTGAACATCCAAAATCAAATTTAAATGCAGCTACCCCAAAAACCCTAATATACTGAAGCACAATTAAATCATATCACGTTAAATAATTTTCTTTTGAAAAGTTCACATATGTGTCATGATGCAAAAGTGGCACGACTTTTTTTGCCCATATATGTGTCACTGACAGTGAAGGGGTGAATAAGTCTCAGCCCCAGTTTTTGACAGCCTAGTAAAACAGTCACGCAGTTCTAGCAAAGAGACCGTATTTTACGATTTTTTATGATAGGCGTGGTTTAAAGGACCAATCATAGAACTCAAATGGTCTTAAACTATTTTAAGAAAACTATGAAATATCTAAGCAATATTTCTGAAGTCATCCTGGGACATACCTTACGAGCATGTACGTGAACAACTGTGAATGAAGTCGTAAAGAAGTAGTTTTCAAAAATTTGAGGGTAGTTTTCTATTGGCACACATTTTAACTTTCAGAACGTCATTTTTAATTATTCAAGGCCGCAACAAGGGGCTCACAACTCGACTGATGGAGTGTACACTGACTTAAAGTGTTATTCCGCCCTATACAGAGTGGGTTTTTCACTGTAAGAGGTAGTGTTCAGAATTAAAATTATTATTATACCATTAAGCCATTTCCCTTTCGGGGTAGGCGTGACTTGCTCGGTTGGAAAATAGTAGTGTGTATATGGGTATATAGGTATAAGGTAGGTAGGTATATAGGTATGAGGTAGATAGGTATATAAGTGTTAGGTATATATATTTCAGATTGATCTGGAATTCTCGTGTTATTTATTTAAATGACACGTTTACTCCGCAACACTGCTCCGACCCAGGTTGCTGATCAATCTCTCTAGCGATCACCCCAAGTGAAGAGCCTCACAAAATTGTTATGTATGGTTCTCCACTTGGGCCCATTAGTATCCAAGGTCTTTGTTTCAGGCGTCATTCATTCTACTGTCACTCTGTTTACAAACTATTTGTCGCCACACTTTTCTGTCCTGGCATACTACTCTAGGTTCCTTCACGTCCATGCATTTTTTCATGCAAGCTCTTGTGTTTCTATGGCTTCTTATGTCTCGACGGATTAATGTCTCATTTACAGATTCTAACCATTCTTTCGGCGGTCTACCTCTGGGCATTCTGCCATTTACTTTACCTTTATAAACTTGTTTGGTCAGTCGTTCATCTTTCATTCTTTCAAGATGTCCGAACCATCTTAACTGATTTCTTTCCCATGTGTCAACTATTGTCTCTTTTGCACCACATTCTTTGAGGATGGTCTCGTTTCGGACTTTGTCCATCAGTGTTTTCCCGCATATTATGCGCAGAGGTTTCATGCCGATCGCGTTAATTTTACTCCTGTCCTTTTCTTGACAGGTCCATGTATCGCTACCGTATAGTACAGTCGGTACGAATATAGAATTGTGTATGGCCATTTTAGCTTTTTTTGATATGTTTTTATTTGTTAGGATGGACCCTGCTCAACCGATAACCTGCTTACCCTTATTTATGCGCCTATCTAACTCCCCATTTATTTTTCCGTCGCTAGTGAATAGACTACCTAGGTATACGTACTTGTCAACTTGTTCTAATCTCTCATCATTTAGGACAATGTTGCACATTGTTTTCTCACTCTTTCCCTCAAACACCATGATTTTTGTTTTATTTACGTTAATTTTGAGTCCCATGTCCTTCATGCTTGTATGAAGTTTATTCAACATTCTTTGCAAGTCCTCGACTGATTCTGCCATAACAATCTTGTCATCTGCGAAAGCTAACCCACGTACCTTGACTGTTTGGAGATCTACACCTTCTTCGTCGAAGAGTGCAGTTCTTAGACACTTATCCATGAATATGATAAATAGCCACGAGGACATAACGCATCCTTGTTTCACGCCTTGCGTAATATCGAACCAGTCACTCAGTTTCCCGTTTACCCTTACGCTCGCTTTACTACCTGTATATATTGTTTTTATTGCTTGCAGGAGCCCTCCATTTACTCCGTACTCTTTAAGAACTTCCCAAAGTTTACTTCTATTGACCGTGTCGAATGCTTTTTCTAGGTGAATAAATGCACAGAAAACTTTCTTTCCTACTCTCAAGCTTTTTTCTGTGATCTGTCTTAGGCTAAATATCTGATCTGTACATGATCTTCCTGGCATAAAACCACTTTGGACTTCCCATATCTTTTCTTCTGTGATTTCCATTACCCTACGAATAAGTATTTTTGAGTATATTTTACTTACGGTACTTAGTAGGCTGATACCTCTGTAATTACTGCAGTTGTTCTTATCTCCCTTTCTTTTGTATATTGGTACGATAATCGCTTTTTTCCAATCGTCTGGGACTTTCCCCGTCTCGATACATAAATTTATTAATTCGCACAACCTGTGAGGTATGTACTCGCCACCGTATTTGAGCATTTAGGTTACAATTATTTTCAGTGGGGCCCGCCATCATGTCATTATCATCCTTATTGCTTATACGAAAGTAATTTGTCATTTTCACATAAGGGCAAAAATTAACACTTTTCAGCTTGTAAAGACCCTGGGCCACGAGTTAAAAGAATTTTTTAATTTATAAAAAATTCATTTTTAAATAAATTGAAAAAGCCACGCTAGTGTATAGGGTTCTGAAATGGGGGGTGCTGTCTTGAGTAGTCCCCCCCCCCCCACACCAACGCCGCTGAAGTCGTCCTTTCCAGTTTCCCTGGGCTCACCGTTAATATTTCCGAGAATATTTCTTCTACGCTCAGGACCATTGCCATTGGTAATAAAGTATATGCTAAATGGTCAAAAGGGCTTTGTTCTTTTTCATAATGGTCAATTCCAGGAAACAGGATTGTAGACAAAACGAGACATAGTGTCCCGTCACTCCATTCAATCGGCAAGCACCTGAGGCGGCAAATGGCCGCTTCTTGTTATTTGGCTATTTGTCGTAGACAAATGACTATATAATAAGTTCTATGTGTACCTGAAGTTCTGAACATTCAAATGAAATAAATATTCATCCCCAATTCCATGTTATTCATAAATATTGTTCCAACTACAAGTCGAAATATGCATTATAATTTCATTTTTATAATCTTTTATTTTCAATATAAATGAACAAAAAATTTTGCACTTTCTCTAGATTACAAAGTCATCAGTCTAAAATTTCGTTCATTTGAACGTTCAGAACTTCAAGAACATAAGTTCGAGCATATTTAGGACATTTTTATGTTTTTGAAATTGTAAAACATACAAATTAAAATGTTCTGTTTGGACCATCATTTCATTAATCGAAATGTTCACACAAAAATATCTTTCTCAAATTTTTTATTCGTATTTTTGCTTTCAATAAAAAAATGATTGAAACATATAACCTGGAAAATTTTTAAAACTTAAAAAGTAATATTTTATTATACATGCGTTTAAACTTTCTTTGTATGTAATAGTCAACTGAATGGTATATTTTCATAATGATTTCGTTTTGACACTTTGTTGATGATTATTTTAATCAAATGAACAATACTTTATTATCTTTTCGAATTTAACGAAAACAGTAAATAAATGAAACAAAATTTCTTTTATTAATAGTCAGTTTTCGGAGTTTACGACTTTTCCGAGCTTTTTCGTCTTTTTCAGTATGAAATGCGACTCATCTACTTTTTTGGTTTTTTGAACCCATATCAGGCTTTATTCCCAATTTTTGAAAGGGTTATGTGTGTGTGTGTGTGAACAAATATATTAACGTGATTGCCAAAAAGTTGACGACTTTAAGTTCTAGTAATTTTCTACATTTTCTTCGAATAATACATTTTTTTCTGTAACAATTTCAGTAAAGTACTTATTTCGAAGCACAATTAAGTAAAATTAAAAATGTTAAAGGACACCATTTTCCAATTATAAACATTTATGGATATCACGTATATTGCCTTATTGTAAAAGACAAAAATCAAGAGTTGAGTTCAATATTTTAACGTTGAGGATATTAAAAGCACTTCAAAGTCTGTCCCACAAGTTTTTTGTTGGTCACGCTGCATTGCTACTTTAAAATAGAACTCAGAAGTAATTATTAAAACTATTTATAATGTAGACTAAAATGGTTATTTTTATACTTAAGAAGATTTGAATCATGCTAAATCCAGTACAGTTTTTCTCAAGCTTGTCTATTATTATATTATATTATATTTATAATATTCCAGAAAAGCAAATTTTCACATAAATGATTTATTTAATTTTTTTAATTATTCATTGGTTGCGTAAATGATAATGAAGCCTAACGTATTTATTATTTAAAATAATAAATAATTATTATTTCTTGGTCTAATCGCATAAGTATAATCATACAAACTTTATTATTTTCAATTATTTATTCACACATCAAGCACTTTTAATGTTTAAAAATTGTTCATGTTTTATTGAAATAAATATTCCGATGTAAGGAATTGAAATTCATATCTGACAAAAATGAACATTTTTCAAACTTTTAGTTAGCTGAGTGTGTTAAGGCGACATGACAAAGTTGCAGCGACATAATATGAAGTTACACATCAATAGTTCGTCACCCGGCGCATGTACAAGATTTGCAGAGACTAATTTTTTCATTTTTTTTGTACACATTTTGTATATTTTGAATTAATTGCAAAATCTATATATTAGCTTTTTATGTAACAAAAAATAATTACATTATTTAATTAATAATTTTTTTTCATCGAAATAGACGATCTCTCTAGAAACTATTCGATCCGAGCGTTACATCCCAGTCTAGCCACTGGACAGTCAGCCGCGGTGGTGGCGCGCCAGTGTCTACTCAAGACGGGCTGGACAGAAACAGTACAGCGTCACGAAATTTTTCCATTATCCACAGTGATTCCAAACAACAGTTCATAACGATCACTATTCTTGCGTAATATTTTTTTATAAAATGTCCGGTAACGCTACATATTAATTTATCATACTATGAAATGACTACTTGCCTCAATTAGCTCAAAATTGCTTGCACATTCAATTTCTCTTTTGCATGTATGTCGGGGATGCCTTTAGTTATTTTGAACCAAGAAAGAAAAAAATCGAAGTACGCGTTTTTGTGGAAAACGATTTTTTCGTTTTTAATTAACGACTAAAAATCGCATTTTTCCGGAAAAAGACGCAATATATGAATAGTATTTCATATTTGGAAATTGGTCCCCTTCCTCAAATCTATATAAAATTGGCCGTGTCTACGTGTACCAAAACTTCGGTAGAAGTAGCCAGATTTTTCGGTACGAATAGGGGGAGCTCAAAAAGGGGCTATTTCTACCGAAATGATTATCTTGTGAGCATTGAAAATTTGAGAGAAAAAAAATTGAAAAAATCAATCGAAATCGTCTAATATAGTATTTATTTGGAATAAATTCAACATTTTATTGTTTAAGCAGTTGTTTTCATATGTTGGATTGATATTAGGTTCAAAAGAGGTTTTTAATTTAACTTCTTTCTCGTATTCCATTCTTCTACTGGGATCCCGTGTGGAAAAATTTCCTGGCGCTGTACTGTTTCTGTCTAGTTCGCCTTGAGTCGACACTGGCACCCCGCAGGCTGACTGCCCAGTGGCTAGACTAGGATGTAGCGCTCGGATCGACTAGTTTCTAGACAGATCGGCTATTCTGATGAAAAATAATTAACAATTGAATAATATAATTATTTTATATGCCATAAAAGTCCAATATATAGATTTTTCATTTAATTAAAAATATAAAACAAGTTTTTGTACACAACAAATGAAGAAATGAGTTTTCGCAAATCTCTTGTACAATGTACATATACGCCGGGTGTCGAACTTCTGATGTAACCTCCTATTATATTGTTGTAACCTTCTCCCGCCGCCTTAACACCTCGGCCATCTAAAAGTTAAATTTATTTTTTATTTTTGTCGGATATGAATTTCAATTCATTACATTTCAATATTTATTTCAATAAAACATAACCAATTTTCAAACATTAAAAGTGCTTGATGTGTGAATAAATCGTTGAAAAAAATAAAGTTTGTGTGATTTTACTTGCGATTACGTTACGAAATAATGATTGTTTATTATTTCAAATAATTAATACGTTAGGCTTAATTATCATTTACGCAATCAATAACTAATTGAAAGAAATTAAATAAATCATTTATAGTAATATTTGATTTTCAGGAAGATCATCAATATTATACAATAGCATTATAAATATTATAATTATTATAAATTCAGTATAAATTTATTATAACTTTACTAAATAATTCAATTGAAAGAAAATGTTTTTAAACATTCTTAAAAAAATCGTTCTTAAGAATACAGTTCTTGTATTAAGATTTCGATCACCTTCAACAATTATTGTTTATTATATTAAATATGTAATAGTGTACAATTAATTATTGCTCGAGCATTTGTGGAATTTTGTATTGTAATTTCCTAAATCTTTTATTCAAAAATGATTATTTTCTGAATTCACCTCTGTAATTTTTTTTTAAGTCCAAACCGTGATTCTATCTAGAAACTAGCTAAAATCTGGACAATCTTTATATATTCAAATTCATAAAGAACTCCTAGATGGCGCCAAGACTGGAACTAGACAGCAGAAAGGTTTGAAACAAACACGTAGCAAAACTAGACAGCGCCAGTGTAGCGCCATACTAGTATTGTGTGAATAGACAGGCTTGAGAAAAACTGTACTGGCTTCAGCATGATATAAAATTGTCACGAAATTTTTCCACACGGGGAGCTGGTGTCATTTTTTAGATGGCAGTTGCTCCCACTGGGACCCTGCGGTGGTTTTTAACCCTTTTTTTAATTATGTATATATATGTAACTATCGCGAAAACAATCTTTTTCCTGTTTTTTTTTTTTTTCAAGAAAAAATGTCTAGGTTCCATCTTCGTGATAGATTATAAATATTCAGAAAAAATTACATTTGATGTAATTCTTAATCGTTGTAGATTAGTCTAGAGCACCTAAAAAGTAAATGGTTACAAAAAAGTTTGAAAAAATTGATAGTAAAGAAAATGTCGCCGTTCGCGACACAATTTCTAAGTTTCGACGATAAAAGTTTTGAATGCTCATTAAAAATTACATTGTATGTCTTTATAAAAAGTTGTAAAATTGTGTTAAGCGCGAAAAACCGAAATATTAGACGAAGAAAAATTGTAATCGATTCAAGATATTTATTTAAAAATTATTTCATTTATAATCCCGTTAACAGTTCATTAATTTTACATCTATATGAAGTCGTATGATAGTAAAAAAATTAATTTGTAAAAGAGAGTTAAAAAATGGTTGTTTCAGCTTTTTTGAGCTGTGGCTTGTGGGGATGGTTTTCTCATTGACTTTCAATTTTGTAGGTATAGAGACTATAGAGTAATGATTATGACTATATCGACTGCTAGGCGATAGATTTAGGTATGGATGTATGTTCGAAACCCCGTAGCATTAGGAATTTTATCAATGATACAATGTTTAAAAATGTAATATATGAATTTATTCTAAGCAGGAGCATTACAATTTATGGACAAAATACTAGCAGTCAATTAATATTCATTTTTTAATTTAAGCCTTCATTTTGGAATCCTTGAAAAGTTTATTGAAGGCTGGCTCGACTGGAAAACTCCTTTAAAAGTTAACGTCGCTACAACATTTAGGTAACCATACATACAAGCAGACGTACAAACATACACTACCGTCGCGTCGGAAGTTGTCAGTACGATCAGCGAAAGTACTATTAAAAATCACTGCTGACTTTGAAACGTGTTTACTCGTTCAAAAATGGAGCGAGAAACTTAAAAAAAGCCGTTGAAGAGCTTATTTAATTATGTGTCAATTGAGCCCTAATAGATATATTTTTGACCTTTCGAAGAGAATATACTGCGTGAGAAGTTAAAAAAAATTCAAGAATTTCTCGAATTTTGTACCTCGACTTCAACTTATGGCATGACCTAGGAAAGTTTAGCAAAATTCTCAAATTCATACCACGTAGTCTTTGGAGTCTTATCCTTAATTTAAGGCGATAAAAATTCAAAAATCTTTACGGGTTCTCGAGATACGACTGATAATATCCAAGCCTCAAATGTTAAGTTTTAGTCGGCCGCGAGAGCGGTGGTCGCCGAGAATTTCTCAAATTTTGTTTCTTAACTTCAACTCGTGCTGTGACTGAGGATACTTGAGGATAAAACTGAAATTGACAGGACGTAATCTGTGAACTCTTATCTTCAATTTAAGCCAATAAAACTTCAAAAATGTTCAGGGGTTCTCAAGATATGACAACAAATGTCCAAGCGTGTCTGCGTCGAGTTTCAGCCAGCGAGCACCGCAGACAACCAGACTCGCTGCTAAAGCGACTGAAATTTGGCGCAGACACGCTTGGACATTTTTAGTCGTATCTCGAGAACCCGTAAAGATTTTTGAATTTTAATGGCCTTAAATTAAAGATAAGACTTCAAAGACTAAGTGGTATCAATTTGAGATTTTTTCTACAACTTTTCAAAGTCATGCCACAAGTTGAAGTCGAGGTACAAAATTCGAGAAATTCTTGATTTTTTTTTTAACTTTTCACGCAGTATATTCTCTTTGTAAGGTCAAATATATATATATATATATATATATATATATATATATATATATATATTGAAGCTCAATTGACGCCTAGTTTAATGAGCTTTTTAACGTTTTTTTTAAAGTTTCTCGCTCCATTTTTTAACGAGTAATCACGTTTGAAAGTTAGCAGTGATTTTTAATAGTACATTCGCTGATCGTACCGACAATTTTCAACGCTAGCGTACATACATATACACATAAATACATACATACAGACAGAAAGACAGAAGCCGACAAAATTTTATGATTTTCGGACTCTTTGAGTGCCAAAACGTAAAGATCTGTTAAAAACAGACCAAAAATTTGGACAATTACATTGCACTCTCATGAATGACAAAGTAAAAATTCTTAAAATATCTTTACAATTTAGTAAAATATTGTGGGATTTACCTTTAAAATGAGCCGGAGAATTTTAAAAAATATTAATTATTTCCGGAGTTATTCCAGTTTTTTAAAAAACATCGAAATTTGGGCTTTTTTGTCATATTTTTTCATGAAATTCACATTTCGCATTAAACTTGAGCTTATTAGACGCAAAATGTCATAGATAATTTCCAGGGATAGTGTAATATACATATAAATAATATGGTTACAGCTAAAACGTTACCGCGTTTTCGCCGGAAGTGGGTACAATTTTTTAGAATGGCTCCGCCTGACCCATTTTTGAGTTTAAAAAATGTCGCGTTTTTGGTCCATCCTACTTTAATTTATTTTGAAATGCAAAAGTTATGCTTTGACTCATAGCAAGGCGGATTCATTCCACTTCCCTTTTGCTTATCTGCGAATCAGGTTTCCAAAATCTTTGCTATTCATCAAGAAAAGGTGGGCGTCTAGTTAGGGCCTCCAGGAAATGACTTTAAACCGACTCCAGGTAATTGAACTACAATGGAGACTGAAAACTCAGACATCTGTCATTCAGTTTCTGAACATCAACGCCAACGGTACGGTACTCCTTGGCTATTGATACTTTTTGAATATTGAACGAGTTCGGTTCTTACGCGGATATTGTTTTCAGAGACTATTTTCAAATTATAAAACATAACTTTCGGCATTTACGCGAGTGTTAAAGTGATAGTGACAAAAAATTAAGAATGGAGCACCAATCAGTAAATGTGGAAGAAGCTGCAGCACCAACAACTCCAACTTCATTGTCCACACCTGCGACTCCCACAAGTAAAAGAGTTGGAAGGCCGAAAAGCAACATTTATGAATATTTCGAATTCAGCGCTGAAGACAAAAAGCATATATGCAAAATTCGTAACTGCAGAGCATCACTGGTAAGTGATTTAAGTAAATACATACAATTCACTCTTTTACGAAGATATTGCAAAGATAGGGCAAATTTTAATGTTTTCTTAAAATAGCAATGGACTCTAATACAATACATATTTTTTCATGTTCTTATTTTGAAGGTAAATTTCTATACAATTAGAGCATCTCATAACTATTGTTGGGAAAATTTCGGCTGGCATGTTGTAAAATGTTGGAAACTTTTTAATATTTTTCCTGCTAAAGAAATATATATTTTGTGAATATATGCAATAACTGATAATGAGGTTTCTATCAAATTTATTTAAAATATATGTGTGATCACCAAAAGTTGACCATTTTAGAGTTTTAGACAACGATATTTTCGAGAAAAAAAATCTCAGACTGCATAAAATTTATTTTTTTTCAAATTAAAGGTAACACACGAGAGTATGAAAATATAAAGCTTAGAGATCAAGAAATGTATTTGCTGTGGATGTGAATTGTACACGTTGCCAAAGGTGGCGTGCCAGGACATGCGACTATGATCAAATAAAAATATTTCAAAATATGTGAAAAATCACTATTTTTACAATTTATTTATTTTTAAATTCAGCGTTTTAAAATATCGTCTTGATTTATAGTATGATAAATTAATGTTGAGCGTTACGGGACATTTTATAAAAAATATTACGCAAAAAGAGTAATCATTATTAAAACTTATTTGGAATCAACATTTATGAATAGATTTTTAACTGAAATAAATTTTCATAAGTATAAAATTAACCATTTTATTGCGCATTATAAAAATTTCAAATAATTATTTGCGAGTTTTTACCTACAGCAATTTAGCTCGACAAGACAAAAAACCTGTGGGACAGACTTTAAAGTGATTTTTTAAATCATTAGCTTTAAAATATTAAATTGTACTCTTGATTTTTCTCTTTTCTAACTCAATATAGGCGATATATGTTCATTTTAAATACTTAATAAATGGTGTTATTATTATTTGACTATTTTCCATTTTAAATTTGTAATTTGAGACAGGTGCCTGACAAGACATTTTGCGTGCTTCTTCATTTATAATTTAAAAACAAAGTCGCCTAAGATTTTGAAATTTCACTAAATTTTTCTTTAATGTAAGTTCTTTACTGAGATAATTTTAGAAAAAAGTTATTAATCATAGAAAAAGTTGAAAATGACTGAGACTTACAGTGGTCAACTTTTTGGAAATCATCCTTATATTCATTTAATTTTCTACAGACGAGATGTCTTCAAATTTTTTAACCTTTTTTGTTTTAACTGATATAATTAGCAGTAAAAGAACCTTAAATCAGTACTGTGTAATGCCTAATACAATCGAAGTTCAATTAACTGTGATGGTATCATGCGTCAAACAGATTTTGCTCTCTCTGATTCTCGACTAAACAATGAAAAGAAGCTAAATAAGAAAAAAAAGATTTTTCGCTATAAGAACAAAATGTACGGCTTTTTCCTGTTTATTTTCGATTCTTCGATCCGATAGACACAAGAAAAAATAATCTTCTTGGTTGAATATTCAACTTTTTGGTTAAAAATGTATGTATTTTGTTAAAAATTTCGTTTCTGGGTTAAAAACTAATTTTTTCAACCTAAAATATAACTATTTGATCGAAGATGAACTTTTTTGTTGAAAGTCATATTTGTGGATTGACAGCTAAACTGTTTTGTACAGAAAAGTCGCCTTTTTTCTTTAAACATCAATAGTTTCGTAGAATTTGCAACTATTTCGTAGATTATTCGTCTTATTTTTATATTGAAAATTAATTTTTTCAATGAAAATTCAACTTCCATTTTTTGTTAAAAGTTGATTTTTTTTTAGTTCAAAAACTCTTCTCGCTGTGCGGGCACATTCTCATCGCGCGCAGCTCGCTTCGCTTGCAAGTTTGAGCGCGTCTAGTATCTTGTGGTTTTTATCGAATAAAACAAAAATTACGCTTCCAATCAAAAATTAAATCATAAGGAATTTGTAGATCATTTCTGGGTGCACAATTTTTGTTAAATCATCTTTTTTCTTATCTTGCATAGTATGACCGCAAAAGGAAAATTTTGATTTTTTGTTATTTTTTCTGTGATCAAAATTTGAATTTCCGATTTCTCAAAAAAATTCGAAAAGTTGTTATGATAATCTAGTAGGGCTTTTAAAAAATGAACATTTTCGTCAAATCTTTATATTTTTGAATTGAAAAGTAAACTGTTTTTTGCACAAAACTCGCTTATTTGTCTCGAAATTTCAACGGTTTAGTAGATATTTTAACTATTCTGTAGATTATTCGTCTTCCTTTATATTCAAAAATAATTTTAAAAATTAAAATTTAACTGTTCCATTTTTTGTCAAAAGCTCATCTTTTTGGTTTAAGAAATCAACTTTTCGGTTGTACATTCATGTAAATTGTTGAAAAATTTTCTTTTTTACATTCTCATCCAGAGAAGGTATTAGATTTGTGTAAAATTTGACCC